>CM032486.1:4509137-4950500 GCA_019059595.1 Marasmia exigua | reverse complement strand
CAATGATGTTATTAAGACATCCATGCCCAGTCGTCGTAATCCAAGTCTAGTTGTACCATTTTTTGTTCAAAATGAATCTATATGCCCAGCAAAGGCACTGACTTCTTACATCGAAAGAACTAAATTTTTTCGTTATTTGCCCGACACAGAAAAGCTAATTCTCACAATAAAAAAGCCTATCCACAATGCCAGTTCTCAAACCATCAGTCGATGGATAAAACAAACGTTGTGTGAAGGCGGCGTGGACGTGAGCGTGTTCTCGGCGCACAGCACGCGCCACGCCTCCACCTCCGCGGCCAGCAGGTCAGGAATATCCATCGACTTGATCAAACGAACTGCAGGATGGACAGGCAACTCTCTTTGTTTTGCGAAATTTTACAATCAACCTTTAGTTGATACCGAAGGCACTGCCTTTGCTGAAGCTATACTGTCATGTGATTAATTAATATTATCTACTTATATGTTAAAAAGGTGATTACCATTTAAAAAAGTTGTTATACATATAGATTAAAAGGCTCTTTTTGCAAGAGTATTGTATTATTATTATATTTTTTTCATTCTGCAACATACGCTAAACATCTACATGGTATATTAAATCTCTTCGGATGTAACATCGAAGTATAATTTATGGTTAAAAGAACTTACTTTAAGTGAATTTCTACCATAATTATACGAGATGTTACATCCGAAGAGATTTAATCTCCCCCCCGCCCTCAAACATAGGACAACGCTTATCCTATGTATTGTATACCCATGGGTTGCAGACTGACAGGTAAATAGCTACTCTAAAACAAATGAAGTTATGTCAAATAGTGTTGCCGTATGACCGAATAATCGATTAAGTGATAAACGATCGAATTTCAGATTTTTTATTTTATTTTAATTACAATGATTAAAATATGCTTTAAATAGTGTGACGATGCAGTATCTCGAGAGACGGACTACATGGTATATTAAATCTCTTCGGATGTAACATCTCGTATAATTATGGTAGAAATTCACTTAAAGTAAGTTCTTTTAACCATAAATAATACAAGCTATGTCTCTGTTCAATTACAAAATGATAATTGAGTTTTTAATATAAAACAAATCGGCAGAAAATAGTTTGAAATGTAAAAAAATTACGAAATGTAAAAGCATATATTTTTAAATGGGTAAATATTTTAAGAGCAGGTGTTAACCGAGGCATAGATAAATACTTCCTTAATCCAAGTAACAGCTATGAAACTTCGAGATATCCTCGAATTGTAAATATTACGTTTGAATGGGAAATACGTTGTTCGCCGGCCCCTTAATAGATGTTTAAGGTGACGGGTAGGGCATACTAGCGACGCCATTCAACTTTAATTTTTAGCTACGAAACCAGATCTATTTTAAGCAATTACGGGTTTACAACCTCTCAGTAAACACTTATCATCATCATCATCGTCAGCCCATTTAAGTCCCCACTGCTGGGGCACGGGCCTCCCTCAATCACATGAGGGGTAATTGCCATACTCACCATGCTTGGCAGACGGGTTGGCGAGGGTTTTGATATAAATGCAGAGTTTTCCTTCTCTGGGTACTGATGTCCATGCCAGCAGCTTTACCTTAGTCGCCTTTTACGATACCTCGGTAAGAGTGAGGTTGGCCTATTCTACTCTGCCAGGGACCACACGGCACTTATACTATTTATTAAATAATCAATCACAAATGCTGAACTTTTGTACGCGAAAAATTGATTCACGCTAAAAGTGGCCGCTTTTGGCGGTAATCAATTTTTCGCGTACAAAAACGGACCCAACATTTGTGCATGGTTATTTAATAAATAGTATTAGTGTTTGCCGAGAGGTTGCAACCCCGAAATTGTTTAAAGTAGATCCGGTTTAGTAGCTAACAATTAAAAACGAATGGTGTCGCCAGTTAGGGCTACCCGTCGCCTTAAGTAACATCTCGAATAGGGGCACCGCATCTACGCTCATGGCTGTACAAGCCGATCTATGAGTGTACCGGTTGGTAGAACATATGCATCTAGAGTTGTTACTTTACAATATAGCCTGTAGTACATGCGCTCTTCATTTCACTCAATTATCCATGAGATACGAATCGAACACAAGTGTTGGGCTTGCTAACGAACCAGGTTACATGGTAACTCAATTAATGAGTGAACGACGAATTTAGCTAGTACACACAGCCACACATTAGGTTACACAATCTGGCGAATTTCCTGAATTAACATTGAACCAAACATGTTTGAAATTGAAAGGCGATAATCGATTGAAGAAATTTGTCAGATATGTATATATTTATGTATGGCTGGCCTTACATAAATTGATGGAATGCATGTATTTTAATACATGCGTTCAAATCTTTAATTATTTAATTTTATCCTTAAGGCGACAGGTAGTATCTAGCGACAACAATCGATTTAAATTGTTAGCTACTAAACCGGATCTATTTTAAACAATTTCGGAGCGGGAGTCTCTAAGCAAACATTTGTACTATTTATTTAATAATTGTGAACAAAATTTTGACCTGTTTTTGCATTCGAGATTTGGATTAACGCCATAAGTGGCCGTTTTTGGCGGTAATTCATATTTGGAGTACAAAATTAGACCCAAAAGTAAAGTATAAGTATTAAATTAATAGTATAAATGTTTTCCGAGAGGATGCATCGAAATCGAAATTGCTAAAAAGATATCCGGTTTAGTTGGTAACAATTTAAATCAATTGGCGCTAGTGTACTCTACCCGTCACTTTAAATAAATATAGGTATAACAGCTCTTTCAATCTTTAGATAATTACAGTTCACTCATTCAATCAGCTCACTCTTGTATTCGCTCTTTTTCTCACTTTTCCAGACTTTCCCAATTTAATACTATTAGAATCTGTTTGCTTATCTCTCTCGCTCAATTTGTCGCTTATACCCTTTCTCAATTTTTGGCTCCATCTCTTTCTTTATCTCTCTCCCACTCTTTCAATCACTTATCAGATAGATAGATAAATATTCTTTATTGCACAAAAACAAAATACAATCATGATACAACAACAACAGACAGTACAAAAAGGCGGTCTTATCGCTTGTAGCGATTTCTCCCAGATTTTGCTATGTCATTGATTCGTGTCTCGCTAAACCTTTCACTACTAAAAGTACTATACGTAAAGTGCCTCGGTGGCGCAGTGGTTAGTGGGTCGCACTTTAAAGCGAAAGCTGCGCAAGAGGTCCCGGGTTCGATCCCCGGGTCGAACCTAACATTTGTAACAAAGTTTTCGGTAAGAAATTCTTAGTGGCAGCCCGGAGTCTGGAAGTTGGCGGTCTTGTACCCCCGTGCCTCGGAAAGCACGTTAAGCCGTTGGTCTTGCACCCGATCCTTCTCCGGTCGTGTCACACTGGTGTCCCATCAGATAATGAGGGCAAATGAATAGAGAAAGCACTTGTGTTTGCGCACACACTTGAGCACTAAAATATATCCTGCGTACGTGGCTGATCGTTGAGATTGGCCACCGTAGCCGTAATCGGTTGGAGAATATTATACGTGAACTCGCAAAATTTTCATAGCTCCCACTTGGTTTAAATCATTTTTCGTCCCGTTCTATCTGAATGTGCAAAACAAAACCACCAGATGGAAGGTAGTTATCCAATCAATCAATTTGCACATAACTTTTCCCGACAGCTCGGCCTTGTCGACGCTTGTTCGCACCCGTCCAACCAATCAGTTCCAGTTATTCATCGTGATTTTTTGAATACCAGAAAATCTTCTCGAGGGCATTATAATAATGAAAACATGTTTTTTTTTTCCAACGAATAATGTAGAGAGTTCTCCCTTGAGGTCCAGGTAGGGAGACGGAGGAATAAAAACCACTTTTTCCGTCTGACTCACTCGCTGTTTATATTCGCACTATAAGGTTTTTTTTTTATGGGTGGCAGACGAGCAGACGGATCACCTGATGGTAAGCAATTGCCACTGCCCATGGACACCCGCAGCGTCACAAGGGCACTGCCGACCTTTGAACCCCCCCTTTCCCCCAAATGGGCCTCCGGTACCCTCACTCGAAAACACAGCACAATGCTGCTTCACGCCGATTTTGTGGGAGGCCGTGGTATTACTCCGGTCGAGCCGGCCTATTCATAGCGGCGGCTAATCTTAATTGAACGCAAATACTCACGACTTTATCTGCCAAATATTGCTAAACGATCTTAAATAAATATTACACAGCATCACATACATCGATCTGACTCCGAGATAGGTAGCTCAAGCACCTATGTTACGGATATCAGAATCGACAGTGGGAATACAAATATTTACATATAATACTTTTCTTTTGTAAATGTATACTTAAAAAACATAGAAAATACCCAGACCAATATAAACAGACATGTCCATGCACGCAAATGTTTGTACTGTGCGGGGATCGAACTCGCTACCGTTGCACCAGAGGCAGCGTTCACTACCACTGACTCAAACGGGTCGTCAAACTTATTTAAATCTCAACTTATTTCTTTTTTACTTAACAATCAATTTGCCCTGTCGAGGCTTGTTCGCGTCCGTTCTGCCAATCAGTTCCGTCTGTAGAGGTTATGTAAGGGAAATCGCCTGTAGCTCCATTGTTAGCGTAATCACCTATGATTGAATCCGTGCGCGTGTCTATGATTAAACAGAACTGCGTATTACTCATGTAATACGCAGTCTGTTTAATCAAATCACCCTCACTTCGTTCCGGACATTAGTTCCACTTTATACCAATAGATGGCGCTAGATGTCGATTAAATTGCGCAAGCGTTTCGTCTTTTCGGATTACGTATCGTTGCCGCTCTCTGTAGGATTTTCCAACTAGACCTGGCCAAAAACGTATCTTTCAAAAGATGGGAACATTTGTATCTGGATCAGTGCAGAGATGCGGAACAGCGTAACGCTTCATTTGGAACATCGACTCTCAGACAGATCCGTGATTGATTCCTCTCATTCGGATCATTCAGCACCTTCGGATCATTCAGCTCATTCGGATCATTCGGTTCAACGGATCATTCAGCTCATTCGGTTCAATCGAACTTGAGATCCATTTGACATTAGAGATTCGGAATAGTATTTGGCTAAGTAGGATCATTCAGAATCATTTCATTCATTATGTCAAATAGTGTTGTTATCCACATTTTTGAGAAACTAACCGACTCGTGCAGATTCCTTCGCGATTTTTTCCCTCACCGCCGAGCTAATGGTAGAAATGTGCACAAAGATTTGCAAAAACCGGAGGCACGCACGGATTTGAACCATGACCCTATCGTCGGCACGTCTTATCCACTGAGCCACAATCGCTCGTGTGCCTTTAGGTGACGGGTAGGGCACACTAGCGACGATAATTGATTTAAATTGTTAGCAACTAAACCGGATAACTTTTTAACAATTTCGAAGCTGCGGCCTCTCAGAAAACACCTATTTATTTATTAAATACAATTGTTTCTTAGAAACTAACATATGTCAACATCCAAAACGCTTATAAGAATAGTCAGTCATAGTACAATTTTGATGTTAATAAAAATGCTATTACAAGATAATCAATTTAAAAATTAAACATCATGTGAAATTAAAATGTATACAAATGTCAAAACCGAAGAAAATTACATATACGAATAATACAATAGAAAATACAGAAAACAATTACATGATTAATACATACGAATGGCCGTGTGGTCCCCGGCAGAGTAGAATAGGCCACCCTCACTCTTACCGAGGTGTCGTAAAAGGCGACTAAGGTAAAGCTGCTGGCATGATCATCAGCACCCAGAGAAAGAAAACTCTGCATTTATACCAAAACCCTCGCCAACCCGTCTGCCAAGCGTGGTGAGTATGGCAATCACCCCTCATGTGATTGAGGGAGGCCCGTGCCTAAGCAGTGGGGACTTAAATGGGCTGATGATGATGATGATGACATACGAATAAAATTTTCATTAATTTGTATGTATTCTATTACTATTTATTTAATAATTATACTTAACTTTTGAGTCTGTTTTGTACTGAAATTTGAATTACCGCCAAAAACGGCCACTTATGGGGCGTTAATCCAAATTTCGAATTGCAAAAACAGATAAAAAAGTAGTGCTAAATAATTAAATAAATAGTAGTATACAATTCATGAAAAAATGGCGCGTTTTCGTCGCCTTCTGAAGGAGCATTCATGTGTATACACTTAATAATAAGTATAAGGTTTTCTTTTTTTTTAACTTTTTTTCATAACTGCTATCAAGAATTTGTCTTTTTGTTTAACTTTTAATTCCTGAAGTGCAAGTTTCTCATTCAACATTATTTGTATGAGCTAGTAGTGGAAACTAATTAGGCTAGTGAGTTACTTAAATTTAATAAGTCTAAATGTATTAGTATTTAAGCTGTTTAATTCCTCAATAAAGAAAATGAAAAAATATAAATAATGTTTGCTTAGAGACTCCCGCTTCGAAATTGTTTAAAATAGATCCGGTTTAGTAGCTAACAATTTAAATCGATGGCGTCTCTAGTTAAGGCCTATCCGTCGCTTTAAGTCGTGAACAATTAAAGCGTAAATGCAACTATAAGATTATGTTTGTCAGTGTGATTTATAAATGTATCACTGAGCCTTGTGTTGATAATCCAAAAAAAAAGAGTAATGTATTCCCTCCTTCATACAATCCGGGGTCTTTCAGGCGGGGCGTGAAGCGGCATCTCAGCAGGCCATCAGGGTGAGGATGGCAGACTTAATGGGTACTTTGTTTGATCTGTTGTGCCTGTCAGCCTCATATTTGGATTTCATGGCCGCTTACCATCAGGCGGAGTGAGGTCATCCTGATTGGCCTTTCTACAGGGTGTAAAAAGACCCTTAACGAAGCCGACACCTACGTATTCAGCACATCATCAGGACTATTTTTCTCTCTAGACCATATCTGGGAACTCAATACTTTCCAAGTTATTGAAGGTCAAAGTCAAAATAAAAATCTCAAGATTTTGATGTAAATTAATTTTAAACATTATTACCCAATTTTTGTCCAAAGAAACTAGTTCAAAATTTTAAGTAATTCCTAGGGAAAAATGGCTTCAAAACGTACAGCCCGCAATGTAATGTTTGAGAGCGAGACGGGGGGGTGTGGGGGGGTCGCGCCTCGCCGACTGAGGCGCGGGCGCGCGTGCGGCGCGGTCCGGTGTACGCTGTTCATTGCGTTGTCCGTTTATAGGATTAAAATTGACACCAAAAAATCAACTTCGTTTCCCATCAATATTATTTTGTTCTAAGACTTGTTTTAATGGTCTGAGTGCATAGACGCCGGCTTCATTAAGAGTCTTTTTACACCCTGTATATAAAAAAAAACACTTATCATACTGACCTTATGTTTAGAAAAGCTTCTTTGCCTCTTGAACATCTCATTGGTATGGTTCTCCCTCTCCAAACTGACTCGGGGCTCGCTGTCTCGCTCTAACCTCTTAGCGTCGAGAGTGAGACGGCTGCCAACCAGGCTGTCAAGGCGGTCTTCGCAGGATTGACGAATGTGCTCCTGTGGAAAGATTTATTCTAGTTAGAACCATAAAATTAATGAATATAAATTGGTTCCTTCTTTTTTAGGGTTCCGTAGCCAAATGGCAAAAAACGGAACCCTTATAGATTCGTTATGTCTGTCCGTTCGTCCGTATGTCATAGCAACTTTTTTCCGAAGCTATAAGAACTATACCATTGAAACTTGGTAAAAAGATGTATTTTTTTAACCGCATTACGATTTTTACACATAAATAGAAAAAAAAACAAATATTTTAAAGGGGTCCCCATACTAACTGGAACTCAATTTTTTTTTCATCAAACCCATACGTGTGGCGTAGGATGTATGAATAGGTCTTTAAAAATGATGTTGAGGTTTTAAATTTTTTTTTTCTAAACTTTCTTCTCCGAAATTTGACCTTTCGGTTTCTTCGCGTCTAATTTCAATTCGCTCAAAAATATTGTTAAAATTAGAAGTTCATATTGAAATCCGATGAAGCTTAAATTGAAAAAAAGGGTAGGTATCTTAACGTGTTCTTATTTCAATTTAAAATTCTAATTTGAACAATATTTTTGAGCAAATGGAAATTAGACCCGAAGAAACCGGAAGGTAAGATTTCGGAGAATCACCCTAAAGTGGAAAAATGTGTGCTCCCCCTCCCCTCTAAATTATATAATAAAAGAATTATAAAACTACAAAAAGCATATGACATTACCATGAAAACTAACAATGAAAATTGGTTTGAACTAGATATAGTGAGTAGTTTTTTGATACTATATAAACCGTAAAGCGCAATTTACCTTCCATGTACCTTACTTGCTGCTACGTAACCCTTCATGGGCGAGTCCGACTCGCTCTTAGCCGGTTTTTTATGAGGCAGACGATCAGACGGATCAACTGATGGTAAGTGATTGCCGCCGCACATGGACGCCAGTGGAGTCACAAATGCGCTGCTAACCTTTGACCCCTTATTTCCCACGGATTTGGCCTCCGATACCCTCACCCACGCAGCAAAACACAGCACAGATCTGCTTCACTCCGGTTTTCTGTGAGGCCGTGGTATCAATCATGCCGAAACGTGGCTCTCCCACGGTTGTTTGATCAGGCATAGCAGCTATGCACCGTTATTTTTTATCGTTTACATCCCGAAAGCCTCATAATAGGTACCGTGAATAAAGTCCATTTATTAGCATATTAGATCAACGAAATAAGCGAAAAAATACCGGCCGATTGCGAGTCGGACTCGCCCATGAAGGGTTCCGAAGCAGCAAGTAAGATGTAAAAGGTGATATGGAAGGTGAAATGTGGTTAACGGTGATTAACGTATTAAAAAAAACTACTTACTAGATCTAGTCTCAACCAATTTTCGTTGTTAGTTTTCATAATTATGTACATCATATATTTTTTTTAGTTTTATAATTAATTTATTATAGAAGTTAGGGGGGGGGGGGGGGGGGCACAATTTACCACTTTGGGTGCGTCTCTTGCACAAACTATTGTGTTAAGAAAAAAAATGATGTTAAAAACCTCAATATCATTTTTAGAGACCTATCCATAGATAGCCCACACGTATAGGTTTGATGAAAAATGTTTGAGTTTCAGTTTCAAGTATAGAGACCCCCCCCCCCAATTTTTGTGTAAAAATCGTTATGCGGCTTTCAAAATACATCTATTTACCAAGTTTCAAGTTAGTATAGTTCTTATAGTTTCGGAGAAAAGTGGCTGTGACATACGGACGGACGGACAGACGGACAGACATGACGAATCTATAACAGTTCCGTTTTTTGCTATTTGGCAACGGAACCCTTAAAATCAGCTGTTTTTTTTTTTACTGTTGATAGGTAAGCGTTTGACCATATTTCACCTGATGGTAAGTGATAACATGGTCTAAGATGTAGCACGATTACCTAGAAGATACCTATTCACTCGCGCTTTGAAAGCCCCCAGATTGTAGCCTCTAGGGAACACCTCAGGCAGCTGATTCCACTGTTTCGCAGTACGAATAAGGAAACAGGATTCAAACCTCTTTGTGCGGACTTTTGGGATTTCTACCACGTACCGGTGTCGATTGAGGGTCTACTTGGTGGAGTAGTGGAAGAACGGAGATGCTCCAATGGCATTGTACAGTTCCGTGGCGCACTCTCCAAAATGTATCCGATAGAAGATCGATAAGCTTGCTACCTTGCGTCGGTGTTTAATGTGCAATAATGTATGGAACAGATGATTTTTTTATGCTTATTTTGTAAATTAACTTCAATCACGATACCTATTATGAGGTTTTCGGAATGTAAACAAAATAAAATAACGGTTTGTTACAAAAAAGTTTTATTGGAATCCGTTTAGTAGTTTTTTTTTATGCTAGAGACGATCGCTAATAAGTAGCCAGTCTTTTAAAAATAATTCCTCTCTTTTCTTGAAGGTTTGTAAGTCGTAGCCGTCGGGAAATACTCTTGCAGTCGAGTTTCCGAGCGTTACACGTTATTTCTTACTAAAGAGAAAACTAAATCCAACTTAATTAACTATTACAAATCGAATGTACTCAAGCTCATTAACTATTTAGATCGCGTTTTGAAATACGGGTAATGTAAGTATTGTGTTCGATCGTGGGAGAGCCACGCTTCGGCATGAATGGGCCAGCTCGACCTGAGTGATACCACGGCCTCACAGAAAACCGGCATGAAGCAGCATTATGCTGTGTTTAACTGCTTGAGTAAGAGTACTGGAGGACCAATTCAGGGGAAAGGGGGTTATAAAGGTCGGCAGCGCACTTGTGCCGTCCGCTCGTCTGCCACCTATCACAAAAAAAAACAGAACACGAACAGACAGAAGTAAGAGGTCTTATACTTAAGGGTTCAGTTGTATCCTTTTAAAGTATGGAACCCTAAAACCAAGCTCTCAAGACCTCATCGGTCATCTACAGGACAATGTTATTTCCTGCACCAAAGATTCATCTTTTCCCGGTGCTCCGCCAAAATGAACTTTCTTAATTTAAGTTACCAAAAGGTTGTAACATTTTATAAACTTTTAGTATGAAATTTGACAAGGCTCTTTGTTTTAGAATTAAGAATTAAATACTCTATTTCTATACTCAGCCAGGCGTTAAAGTAACAACTATTTCATTCTGATTTTTAAACAAAATGTCAAAATAAGGAACAGTGAGTTTAACATTTTCTTTATAAAAAACTTTTTGCATTGTAACGTCAAACGAATTTTTTCTTTTTTTTTGGAATATGGCGTTAAGGCCAGAGCGTAATTTTTCATAGTAACTTTGAAATCCTATTATACTCCCTTATGGAATGAAGTTACGAAAATCCTTTTTAGTGCTTCCCAACGATGTAAAAGAGAGGGTTGTGTTTAATTTTTCCTCAATATTAATAAATTGCTTTCACCAAAAATACTTATTGCATATCAAAGTAATACTTTATTGGGCTATAAGTATTTTTGGTGAGCCCATCTTAGATATCTTAGATTTAATCTAACGTGCAAATAGGTAGTATTTAGAGGGATGATTTAATAATAATAATAATATCCTCCAACCGATTACGGCTAAGGCGGCCAATTTCGACCATCAGCCACATACGCAGGATATACTATAGTGCTCAAGTGTGTGCGCAAACATCGGCGCCACTACACACTGAGCACCATAGATTATATATATATATATATATATATATATATATATATATATATATATGGGCTATGGGAACAAATTTTTAAGTATTTTTTTCCATTGCCTTTTACTAGTTTAATTAACTAATTTAAATATTTTTGTAAAATAGTAGATAGTTATTTTTAATTAATTTTCAAGCATTTTGGATTCGAAGCGCATTATATTATTATACGTCGTCATAAATACGCTTATTGTTCCCATATGTCATTTTCCCCAATTTACGGGAAATATTTCGTAAGAAAAGATAACATACTTCTAAAAATGCCTTTTGATCGGGGAAATATTAAATCACTATCTGGTTACATTAAAATATCTAAAATAAAAACAGAAAAGTATTTTTTTAGGGTTCCTTATAAATAAATGAATACCCTAAGATAGTTTTCAGAATTTTGTCAAATAGCCTACTGTATTCGTGTTTTTGGTCAATAAATGTCTTACTTACTTAGTAAAGTATCAGCTGATAAACTGTCTCACTGCAGGGCAAAGGCCTCCATCATAGAAATCAAGTCATTGCTACTATGATGGGATTAGGCTTAATCACCACGCTTGCCAAATGCGGATTGGTGATCACAAACCCGAGCTATGTTCGAAAAATTCGAAACATACTTTTCGCTCGACCCGGGAATCGAACCCAGGACCCAGAGATCACGACCCGGTACTTAAACCACTAGACCAACAGGGCATCTTACTTAATTACTTGCACACAGCGTCTATACTCGCGCCCCACGAGTGCGAGTATAGACGCAAAAAGTGTGCGAGCGAGAAGTGAATAGATGCGCCGCCATTTCTCATCCCATTCTTTATCCGCACATGTTGTACATACATTGATCTGACTCCGAGATAGGTAGCTCAAGCACCTGTGTTAGAATGGGATACAATTTCGTATAATATCCTCCCAATGTCGTCCCCTGCCGTCAGAGCAGGTAAACTTTTATTAAAAGTGTATTTACTTGCAGGTTGCACTGTTGCATTAATGCAATAAGCCTGATACTAGAGACAGGAGAAGTACTAACTTCTTTAACATATTCAGTGACTTTTTGATGTTTTGTATTCAGCATTGGAAGTGTCACCGAGTATTAATGTAACCAATGACAACACTTCATTTTCGCGCGCCAAAAATTACAATTTCTTGCCTAGTTTATGCTAGACAGTACTAAACATGCCGAATACCAAACATCAAAAAGTCACCGAATATGTCATCGAGTATGTACCAATCTCTAAGGTACCAATGTACCTGCGCAGGAGTTTTATTTTCGTAAACTGCGGCAAAATCTTATCCAATCACAACGCTCCATTTACGCGCGTCTAAAATTACAATTTCTTATTGGTTGACGCGTCAGGAGTAGTAGTCAGTTCCGCATGTTTGTCTGCCTCGGTGGCGCAGTGGTTAGTGGATCGCACTTTAAACCGACGGCTGCGCAAGAGGTCCCGGGTTCGATCGCCGGGTCGGGCCAACAATTTGTAAGATATTCTTAGTGTCAGCCCGGAGTCTGGAAGTCGGCGTCGCTTGACTGCTGAAAGCGCGTTAAACCGTTGGTCCTGCACCCGATCCCTCTCCCGTCAAGCCACGCTGGTGTTCAATCAGAATATGAGGGTAAGGGAATAGAGAGTGTACTTGTACTCGGCTGGACAGCATTCGGGAAGCTACGCAGCATATTTTCGGCCCATCTACCGCAGTGTCTCAAGACGAAAGTCTTCAATGCGTGTGTGTTGCCAGTGATGACATACGGAACCGCAACGTGGCCGCTTACAATGTGCCGATTAAGGAGGCTCAAAATCACCCAGTGAGCAATGAAGAGGGCTATGCTCGGAGTCTCCCGGCGTGATCGTATCAGAAATGATGAGATCCGCAGGAGAACTAAGGTCACAGACATAGCTCAAAGGATTGCATGCCTCAAGTGGCAATGGGCAGGGCACATAGCGAAGAGAACAGACGGCCGTTGGGGCGGAAAGGTCCTCGAGTGGAGGTCACGTACAGGAAGTCGCAGTCGTGGCAGGCCCCCCACAATGTGGACCGACGATCTGGTGAAGATCGTGGGAATCCATTGGATGCGGGCGGCACAGGACCAATCTGTGTGGAAAACATTGGGGGAGGCCTATGTCCAGCAGTGGACGTCTATTGGCTGAAATGATGATGATGATGATGATGACCAACCATTTTGAGCAACATTTGTTCTACGACTTTTCGAAATTCCCTGTATGTTGTATTACTCGTGTCAGTGTCAGTCAATAGATACAACACAGGGCCAAAAAGTTATTACCCACGCAGCAATTACTCGGAAAACATCGGTAATGATCGTATTTGACGTTTTTGCACGGTTTTTAGAAAAGTAAAGTTGTCGATGGTAAATATTATTATGACTTTGACACTTTAAAATATTAGCTCTGAATAGCGAAAGTTTGCTACACGACATTCAACCTTGGGTGGGTCCCAAATGAATGCTCGTGATGAATGAATGAGTATCCACTGTATCTGCATGTACAGTGTACATACAGTTACATTTCGGGTGTGACAGTCAAGCGGCACTGAAGGCATTGGCCAAGCCGAAAGTGGACTCTAAGTTGGTGTGGGATGCCATCAAAACCTGAAACTGCTTAGGACGACACAACAAGGTAAGGCTAAGGCAACGTACCTAGTTGCTCTACCTCACGAGGTTTGCACGGAAGACCAGCGTAGAAGCGTCCCTTCGGCATATGCTGAGTGCAAACCTTTTTGGTGACACATTTTTTTTTATTGCCTTTATCTCTTTTACTGTACATACTTTTATAGATGTAATAATGTTTTGTAATTTTGTTAAGTACTTTATTTGTGTCACTAAATAAATATTATTTCTTTCTTTCTTTCTTTCTTATTGTGGATACCGGGTCACGAAGGCTACACAGGAAACGAAAAGGCAGATGAGCTAGCAAGAAAGGGCTCTAAAGCAAAATACATTGGACCGGAACCTTTTGTTGGATTATCGAGCTGCACCATCTGTATGGCCTTCCGGCAATATGTATACGAAAAGCAAACTAAGGAATGGAAGAAAACACTAGGAATGAAACATTCAAAGACCTTCATAGGAGACAATACAAAGATATGGAAAAAATATATTCTCGGAGGCAATAGACAACAGACAAGGATGCTCATAGGAGCGTTAACAGGGCATTATGCAACGAACAAAATGCTGACGAAGATGAACATGACATCGAACAGCGACTGCAGAGCATGCAAGGAGGAGACGGAAACCATAGAACATCTTTTATGTGAATGCGACTCACTAGCCAGAGGCAGAATGTGTCTTCTAGGTAACGCTTATCCTAAACCAGGAGACTACAGGCACTTCAATCCGAAAGACATCGTGATGCTGATGAAACGAATCTTTCGTGAGTAAGAGCGCAAAAGAAAGGGGAGGTACAAAAGATCCCTTAGGGTCGACGTGCCCCATGAAAATGGCCCCTAACAGATAAGATAAGATAAGATACATTTCGGGTAGTTAAAAGCTGTATCGTCGATTGATCTTGTATCAAGTGTGTTTGTCATTAAAGTGAAAGTCGATTGATAGTCTAGGCGGCGAATACTTTGTGGATGAATAATATTCAGATTAATAGTTAGAGTCTGCTATTCTACACTTAACATAAATAATCCTGGTCATATTAAGTACAATTCCTAGCAAAATTGTTCATAATTCAACTGCAATAAGCTGGTCTGTCGACGAATCACAATGTTGGTATGAGTCAAATCAAATTATGTTTCAAATGGTTCTCATCCCATCCCTTCGATTTACTAAAATTAGGTCATCAAAATTGGATATTCAGTCGTTGCTTTGATAGAGAAATGCTTTGTAGCAGATAATAATAACGAAATTCAATGTTGCAGTCGAGCAAATTATAGGTGCAAATGTTTGGCTTATTGCAAGAACTCATTCTTATTACATCAGTAATTCCCGGTTACGCCCAAAGCTGTCGGACCCCTGGGTACGCTTAGAACATGTTTTAGGATTTGGGGAGTCTGATAATTAAAATGAAACCCCTGCCTGTCTGACCTAAACCCTTTAACAGGGAAACCTGTCAAACCTAATCATAGTTAGATACACGTTTCAAAAACCATCCGAAACATGCAGGTTTCCTCAAGATGTTTCCCTCACCGCAAAAAAAAAAAATACGCACATAGGTTTGAAAAATTTTGGATTTGAATCTTGTCATCGCATATTCGACCAAACCACATGGCATCTCTAGTGAACCGTAGCTTCGGATACCTAGTTCAATCCCGAGGTACAATAACGTGGAGATCGAAACTGTATCTGAAAGGGAATGCGACAGGAACCACGGTATATATACAGATTGCCTACATTGTTTTCTGTTTGATTCCCTGTCAAGCCGTCCGATTTTAATATTAAAATTTTAGTGACATAAATTTTTTTGTACATTGATCTGCATAACGAAGGTCGGTCGAGCTCTTCGTTTTCAGATAGGTTGTGTAAGATGACATTATTGGAATTAGAGTCCACAAATTACAAAGCGAAGTTACTTCGGAAGTCTCAAGCGAAAGAACACAACAATTAAGACGGAAACGCAGCAGGTTCGACGTAGCGAAGATTCGTCTATAATTGTTGACTGCGCTATCCCACAGTCCGTTCTGGTATCACCACCATCGAATCATATTACAAAACCAAAGCAAACATCAACATAAACACAGAAAAAACACACCGAATCCATCTAGCGATTCACGCGTGTCCCCCAAAGAGTAGTATTATTGGTGTCCCCAATCCAAACGTCAAACTGACAGCTCGCTAAAATAAAGTAAATGGGAATGGACATAATCAAAAAGTATCATATCATCGCTATATCGACTCTGCCCAAGGAAAGTTCCTTAACATGATAGAGGGCGCCACTGTGCTGACGCTCCGATATGTATATAGGATTGAAGACAAACATTGTTATTGGATTTTGTGGTCCGAAATAAACGCTTTTTTTATTTTTAGTGATGGTATCTAGTAAAATAAGAGAGGATTTTCTTCCTTACGTTTCGATTCATGAAAAACCATGAGAAATGATCAATGAATTGTTTGCCTTTTTTATGTGATAAGTGGCAGAGGAGCAGACGGATCTTCTGATGGTACCAATTTTTTTATTTCTAGAATAATAGATGTTTTTATTTGCAAGAAAAGTAGAGGATTGAAAAGAGTTCGTTTTACACGGTAGGCAGCTTAAATTAAACCAAAATGAGGAAGATACGGCATCAGCCAGCCGCGCGCGATCCTAAAAAACTGAGTACAGTGTACTTGGTTTGTTTTAGGTGGCTTTAGTCTGTGTCCATACTGCGACCTGACAGAACGCGTTTTTCGTTAATGTCGATTTTCGATTTCATCTAAGGCAGCGACTCATGTGGCGGCATCACTGTGTTCTGGCTTTGTTGATGTCTATCATTATGCAAATTTAACAAAGACACAGCTTGTATTGTCTAGTTACCCAATGTCTTGAAGAATCATTTTTGGTATTCGCAAATGCTCACAAATTTCCAACAGCCATCTTGTTGTTTCTACTCCCATGGAAGACTATTGGCTGGCGCGACAGAGATAGCGAGATGTCCGAGAAATGGATGAAGCTCGCCTCGCATTGAATTTGAACCATAGAATTAGAGGGCGGCATCCTAATTCAGGGTCATTTCACTTAGTAACTTTTTTCCTTAGTATGGGAAAAATATTTCAGCGGTTTTCGTTAGATGGCTTGTAGCTTGTAAAAATCAAATGTAGCTTTAAAAAGCAATCAAGCAAATGGTTCGGCATTGTTTCGGTAGATGTCACTATGCACTTTTACATCGCGCTAGTGAAGCGTGTTTCTGAAACCGCCTGCCCTCATTACCAATTGAAAAGAAGTATGGAATGTAAACGAGAGATCTAGAGGGTACTGGATTTTTTTTTATTAAGCAAATAAAATTAATTCTGATATTTTATATCTGGTATTTTTAGATTTTATATACGTTTATCTCGTGAACATTTATTATTAATATTAGATTGATTATCCTTAAATTCGTGTCCCTGACTGATTCTCGTAGGTGGCCGTACTACATAACCGTTGAGTATTGGTCGTTTTCCTCTAGATGGCGCTAGCACTGGCCAGCCGATTGATGCCTCTATCTCAGTATATATAAGTTACTCTATGTCCTAATCAATCAATCAATCAATCAATCATTTATTTGCGATAGAACATGGTTATAAATTGGTCTTAACATAAACATAGTGCTAACATATTCCGTCGTAATGGAAGTATATGATTCGGACCGCCCTCCGCAGGTCTCTCAGCTCTCGACGGCGGCACAACAGATAGTTTCGATTCGTATGCAACGCACTTCAATCAGCTGAAGTATGTTCCAATCCTTTGAAACATACTCCACTAATTTGTGCATCCTTTGTGGGCAACATTCCTTTGATATGTTACCCGAATAAGATTCACTGTTACACAGAAAGCAATTTTATCGTATAATACAATGTAATAAGTACATATTACGTTTTATTATAGGTTTTATTATAGGTGTCAGTAACATGAAGACAGCACTCACAGCATATCATGGCTATGTTTGCTCTATTTTGCGATATGGTCTTATTCTATGGGGAAACTCAGGTAGACGTTAAAAGGGCTTTCGTTATACAAAAAAAGTGTCTAAGGGCTATGAGTGGTATTGGGTCGATAGGACTCCCTGCAGACCGCTTTTTAAAAAATATAACTTGTTAACACTGCCATCAATGTATATTTTCGAGTCATGCACTTTTACAAAAAATAATTTGAGTATTTTCAAGAAGAATAATGATATGTGCGCTTACTCTAACCGATATCCGAATCGTTTAGTGGTACCATCTTGCTCAACAACGAGCTACCAAAAAAATTGTCATTATATGTCTGTCAAATTATACAATAAGTTGCCAGAAGCATTAAAGGATTTACCTATAAAAAAATTCAAAAATAGTTTATATAAATGGTTGTGTGATAGATGTTTCTATAGTATTAAAGAATTTATGGAATGTAAGATTTAATTATTATTTTTTGTTGACATTATATTAATTATTTTTTGAGTGACTAATTCTTTGTATTGATTTTATTTTGACTATGTATTATTTTATTATAACTTAAGACAACGCTAACTCTCTGTTATTGCATGCCGATATTAATCGGTTAAATGTGAGAATCTAAACGATAATTATGTAACTTACTGTAACCACATTTACCGCAATAAATGATTTCTGATTCTGATTCTGATTTATTTTTTATGTGATAGATGGCAGACGAGCAGACAGATCACCATTGCCGCCGCCCATGGACGCTCGCAACATCAATTGAGTCACAAATGCGCTGCCAACCCTTAACCCTTCTTTCCCCCGGATTGGGCCTCCGACACAGCACAGTGCTGGATTACGTCGGTTTTCTGTGAGACCGTTTCACTCCTGTTAAGCCGGCCCATTCATGCCGAAGAGTGGCTCTCCCACGGTCAATATATATAGGAATCAGATCGCGCAGGTTTTCCAATATTGTTGCAATAATTATTATTTAGTATTCATTTGTAATACAATAGTAATTGAGGCAGAATCTTGGAACATACAAACATATTTACATACTTATATACATACACTGCTAAAATTATAACAGTTCCTTTTAGGCTTTGCCGTAGTCGGGTAAAAAAGGAGAAAGCCGTGTATGAATGAATGAATAAAATGTTTTGCACTCAAAATAGTGTGAAAACTTAAAATTGAAAATTGAAAAACCCCCGACAAAAACAAATAGGTTATCCGTCATTTTCTGACGGCGGCCATCTTGGATTTGAAATTTGTCAATATAAATATATTCTGCTACTCAAGCCCTTTTATATGATTTCCATATTGTGGAAGTAGTGTTAAAACATACAATCCATATCTTTGTGACGGCGGACATCTAGGATCGATTTTTATCCAACATGGCTAAGAACACTCCATTCATCTTTCAAATAAAAAAAACAAAATTGAATTCGGTTCGTTTCTTCGGTAGCTACGATGCTATAGACAGACACACAAAAAACACACACAGACACGTCTAACTTATAACACCCCGTCGTTTTTGCGTCGGGGGTTAAATACTATTACAGAAGATGCTCAATGAAGCCGGCGTTATCACTATGAGCAATCCCTCCCAAGCAACCCTAATAACCGTAATCCCAATTAAACAGTCAGTGCCGAGTGTTTTGCATAAATGATTGTGATGTGTTGCATCCAGCATAAATGATTGTGATGTGTTGCATCCAGCATAAATGGCCCTAACTCACCTTAGTTGCGATCACAGGCCATAAAGCTGGTTTTCAGCGTTATCGTATTTGTTGCCATTTTTTAACCGACTTCAAAAAAGGAAGAGGTCCTATGTTCGAGTGTATATATATATATTTTTTATGTATTTTCACCGATTTCTCCGCCATTGATTGACCGATTTGCACAGCTCTTTTTTTATTTTGAAAGAGTATACTCCCAAGGTGGTACTATGTTGTCATCATGTCCGGATCTGATGATGGAATCTCACAGAAATCGAGGGTAATCATCAAATTTTGTGCATCGTCATGTGCCTAACTAAGTAATATTTTTGTACTTTTTTCAATGCTGCACCAGTTTTGCTCAACTGATGATGGAAGGTCAACTCCTTAACGGTTAGGAGTTAAATTACCTATAACTTTATATTTGCATAAGACACTATGAAGCATGAAACAATTTAATTTGAAAAAAAGAAACCGTCTTTCAAAACCCACACCACGGCACTCAAAAAAAGTATTACCGGAGTCGGCCCAATACTAACATATCATTTAGATATGTACTAATCTTGTAATATAACATTTCATGGGTTAAATTGCTTGGGATTGGGTGCCGACTTCAATAGCACCTTTCTTCGAGTGTAGTGTTATAAAATGTTATGTGAAGTGTATGAAGTGTAAAAAATATTACTTTACATAACTACACAGCTAACTATATTGTTACAATTCATTGTAATTTGCAGTGCACTTTTTTGCACTTAATGTCAAATAAAACCACAGATTGGATCAAACTGTAATTTTGTTTTTCCCTAATTGTTTTTTTTTAATCATTTCGTCAACGTGTCAACATTGACGATATGAATCGATGGCGCCACTGTCGCTTTTATAAATAAGTTATAATTCTATCTTCTTCCGTTCTATCTAGTAATTTATCTCACATTATCATTTATTTGTGTACATTAGTATTTATTTATTTATGGTTATACATTAACACGGTCGTCACTCACAACAGGTCCTGCCAGAATACCAGCGATGCCGCGGCATTTCTGTCGTGGCAGCACCATGCTGAGGCCAGGACCTGATTGACCTCACACTTCACACACGCCTACTTATTCAGAATATTTTCATTATATAACTGTGTATTTACCTACCTTTCGTCTGTTCTCGTACTCACCTTTGTCTGTAGTTTTAATGTGTCAATGTTACCTTACGTATGTTTTCTAATGGATGTTTATTGTTAAATTATTTATTGTGATGGTCAGTAAAAAGTTTCTTTCTTTCTTTACATTTTTAGTTGGTGGTTTTGGAACTCGGTTTTTTAAATTATTATAATGACAGTGTCCTCTTACCTTAATAATCTTGTGATCCTGGTACAGCTTCCGGATGCATTTGAAGAGGAAGATGAAGCTCATCCCGGACAGGATCAGAGAGAAGATCACGAGGATCACCAGGATGTGAGGCTGGCTGATCATGGACGTCGTCTCCGTCTAGGTTGAGGATAAAATAATTATCGTTATTTAAAATATCGTTATTTACGAAACGAATGTTACATTGTTAACAGTAAGTCAGTAAATTATAGTTTAAAGATGACGATTGTACCGTTGTGCAAATATTTATATCCTATTACAGTCAAATAAAATATAACTAAATATAAATAAATATAAATATTTCACAACATCACATACATTGATCTGACTCCGAGATAGGTAGCTCAAGCACCTGTGTTACGGATATCAGAATCAACAGTGGGATTACAAATATATACATATAATACTTTTCTTTTGTACATACATACTTGTAATACATAGCAAACACCCAGACCAATACAAACAAACATGTTCATGCACACAAATGTTTGTACTGTGCGGGGATCGAACCCGCATCCCGTGTGTCAGAGGTAGCGTTCACTACCACTGTTCCAATCGGGTCGTTAAATTATACAATGTCAATAAATTTATACAATGTCAGAAATTTCTATTATAATTATTTAAAACATAATGGATGTCGATTTCGGCTATTTAAATATTCATTTATTGTACTGGCGCAGTGGTTAGTGGCTCGCACTTTAAAGCGACGGCTGCGCAAGTGGTCCCGGGTTCGATCCCCGGGTCGGGCCAAAAAATTTGTACCTAAGTTTCGGTAAGAAACTCCTGGCTGCCACTAAATGGCAGCCCGGAGTCTGGAAGTTGGCGGTCTTGTACCCATGTGCCTCGGAAAGCACGTTAAGCTGTTGGTCCTGCGCCCGATCCCTCTCCGGTCGTGTCACAGTAGTGTCCCATCGGAATATGAGAGTAAGGGAATAGAGAGTGCACATGTGTTTGCGCACACACTCGAGCACTATAATATATCCTGCGTACGTGGCTGATCGTTAAGATTGGCTGCCGTAGCCGTAATCGGTTGGACGATATATATTATCATCATCGTCATCGTCAGCCCATTTAAGTCCCCACTGCTGGGGCACGGGCCTCCCTCAATCACATGAGGGGTAATTGCCATACTCACCACGCTTGGCAGACGGGTTGGCGAGGGTTTGATATAAATGCAGAGTTTTCCTTCTCTTTGTGCTGATGATCATGCCAGCAGCTTTACCTTAGTCGCCTTTCACGACACCTCGGTAAGAGTGAGGGTGGTCTATTCTACTCTGCCGGGGACCACACGGCTATATATTATATTATATTGTATAAAAACGTTTTCAAAAATCCATGTATTAATTTTGAAATTTATGTAATGGCAAATCTCACTTTAAATCCTTAAGCAACTTATTAAACATTTTAATTTCCATCATAAATGTGCGTCTCTTATAAAAACAGTGTTTCATTTAGGATGATAAAGCCTACTTGCATGTCTTGTTTGTCGAGGAAGAGTTTCAGCGTGTGGTTTGAAATAGCTTGAATTCTGCTTCACAAATAAATATACTGACCGAGGCGCCGCTCACGCGCGCCATTTGCACAAATAAGGTGAGAACACTAGCGGCGCCAAACAATTTCAATTTTTAGCTACTAAACCGGATGTATTTAAACAATTTCGGGGTTATAACCTCTCGGGAAACACTTCTGACTATTTATTAAATAACCATGCACAAATGTTGGGTCCAACGCGTACGCGAAAAAGTGGCCACTTTTGGCGTGAATCAATTTTTCGCGAACATTTGTGCATGATTATTTAATAAATAGTATAAATGTTTGCAGAGAGGTTGTAACCCCGAAATTGTTTAAAATAGATCCGGTTTAGTAGCTAAAATGAAAATCGATTGGCGTTGCTAGTGTTGGCGGCTTGCGTGCGCCTACACTCATTGGCCGGCAACACTCAAACTGTTAGTGACTTGCTGGTATATTGATCTATGTCGACAAAGATCGATAGCCTGGCGGGTCCAGTTTATTTTCTCTTCAGGGAGGGAGCAACGTTTAGCAGTAGACGGTGTACTTATTTGGCTTGTGAAAAGAGTTAAGTATTACCTTGCAACCATCGGGATCCTCATCAGCCTTCAGCCTGCAGTGGGCATAGTTGTCACACCGCAGCACAGCCGCTATGCAGGTGTTGTCCTCGCAGTCAAATTCGTCATTCTCGTCACATTTTTCTACAATAGTTGGTATATTTATAGCAATCTTTTGCAATTCATTCTTAAGTAAATAACACACGTAAAAATCTCATCTCGTGTTCGGGCGGGACTCGAACTCACACTTTTCCACAATCCGGGTGTATGTTCTACCAATTTAGACCACTGAACGCGTTACTAAGCCGACGAAATTTGTAAGTGCTTGATTCGACATTCTCTGTATCCAAAAAATTGTATCAAATCTATTGGATTGATATTCGTATCGATACAGTGTATTACGATCCATTGCGATCCAGAGAATCGATGCAAAGAGCCCGGATCGAACATCCATACACGACTATGGGGGAGCGATAGGAGGCATCGCAGTAGCCTTAACACAATCTATTCAATGAATGGATGCCCGAAAATAAGAAGAGAGACCACGCGGCAGGCCGAGAAAACGCTTACCATCAGGCGCTTCGTCTGCTCGTCTGCCACCTATCACATAAAAAAAAAATATACGGAGCGATGATGACGAAAAGATTAACGTTTGGACGTCTGCGATTCCAAAGCTGCCATTCGCGCTGCCGACCCCTTAAAATCATGACATAATGAAGGAGTAGTAAAAATCCGTTGACCGTGGGAGAGCCACGCTTCAGCACGAATGGGCCGGCTCGACCGGATTGATACCACGGCCTCACAGAAAGGCGTGAAGCAGCAGTGTATTTCACTGCTTGAGTTAGAGTAGCGGAGGAGCAATCGGGCGGATTTAATTTAAAGGTTGGCAGCGCACTTGTGACTCCACTGGTGTCGCGGGTGTCTATGGGTGGCGGCAATTGCTTCGGCTTCATCAGGTGATCTATCGCCTTGTCTGCCACCTATCACATTAAAAAAATCCTCACCATCCTTAGAAGAGTCCAGGGTCCTGAATGCGGTGAAACTGGCGTTAAACTTGGACGTCCTCGCAATCATCGAAGCGAAGAAGCGGACGTACATCTCATTACCATCACTCGTGACTGAGTTGGCCACGGAGCCGCAGTAGTGCGCGAGTCTGGAAGTAAAGATCAATAATAAAATCCAACCTACTGCTACATAAAAGTAAAGTAAATTATCAGCCTATGTACTGTCCCACTGCAGGGAAAAGGCCTCCATCAAAGAAATCAAGTCATCGCTACTACGAGAGGGCGACACTGAAAGTTCTTAGAAAATCAAAAACTGAACCATTTAGCAAGTGGCACTCATTCAGCTGGTCTCACTGAAAACCAGCGTCATGGCCTTTGTCTGGGCTGTGACATAAGCTGAGTGAGGGCCATTTATACTAGACGTCATAACACATCATAATATTCATTTGGCACTGTCTGGACATGATTGAATATAGTTTTGTTTTTTTTCCCTTTTGTTTTATTTTTATGTATTTTTAATTGTTTTATGTTTTGTTTTCTGTTTGTGCTAAATTGTGTTCTGTTTACAATTGCTATATGTTCTGTGTTGTGATGTCTATAATAATAAATATTTTCTTTCTTTCTTTCTTTAAAGTGGTTACTTTTATTATATCTTTTCAAAATAGTGTCCCTTCACATCAATACATCGCTGCATTCGATGAAACCACTGAGAAAACTCTTGGCCACTCTTCTTTAGGGGTCTCTTCGACGGCCTGTTGATACGCAGCCACTGCTTCTTCGGCGTCCGTGAAACGTTTTCCTTTTAGTTTTTCTTTTATTTTTGGAAATAATTAAAAATCGTAAGGTCTGGGTTATATGGCGGATGACCCAGTAATTCTACGTCTGACGTCGCCAAATACTCGAGTGTTTGCTTGGCGGTGTGCGGCGAGGCGTTCTCGTGGTGAAGGAGGAATCTACTGCGAGGTCGATTATCCCGAACTTTTTCCAAGACAAGTGGCAAACAGTTGTTTAAACACACTGTTGCGATATGACCCGTCCTTCCGAAGAACGAGGCGACCATCTTCTTTCCCACGCTGCGACCTCTCTTCAATTTAGTTGGCAACTCCTCGAATGGAAACACCCATTCAGCATATTGTCTTTTAGTTTCAGGATCATAACAATAAATCCAGCTTTCGTCACCTGTTAGTATGTCAAACACAGCATTTGAGTCACCTCCGTTAAATATTTAAACCATTTCGCGGCACCAATCAACACGACGTAGTTTTTGGGCCTCTGTCAAATTATGAGGTATCCACCGGGCACAAAGCTTCCTGGCCCCTCAATGTTGATGAATGATTTTGAGTACTTGACTCATACCAATGCTTAAACTTGTCCAAATCTGCTGATAGGTCACTCCTTTGTCGGCCTCTATCATACGTCGCACAACACTGATGTTATCTTCGGTAGTCGCCGTACATGGCCGTCCCTCACGCAAATCATCGGTGAGATTAGTGCGACCACGTTTAAACTCATTAAACCAGTTGTAAACAGTGGCACGAGATGGAGCTTCATCGTTAAAGGCCAATCGAAGTCCATCATAACTTTCTTGTTGACTTATTTGACATCGAAAGTGATAGAAAATCATTGCACGGAAATTTACTCGCGTTAAACTCATGCTCACTTGTTAAAGATTATTTTCAATTTGCCGCCAAATCGGAAAAAAGAGAATCGAATTAAATGCATAGATAAGAATATTGGCATAGAGTTCCATTTTCAAAATTTAAATTTTTTAATTATCTTATAAGTGGCCAGTTCTAAAAACGTTCAGTGTCGCTCTCGTATGATGGGATAAGGCTTAATCACCACGCTTGCCAAATGCGGTAAAAAGGGAAAAAGCTTTTCCGGGGGAAAGCGGGGTAAAATGTTGGCAGCGCACTTGTTACTCAACTGGTGTCGCGGGTGTTCATGGGCGGTGGCAATTGCTTACCATCAGGTGATCCGTCTGCTCGTCTGCCACCTATCACATAAAAAAAATAAAAAAAAATCGAGACATACTTATGACTCGACCCGGGAATCGAACTCAGGATCCCGAGATCACGGCCCGGATACTTAAACCACTAAACCAATAGGGCGACGGCTGTGGCACCCAAATCTCAAAGACCAGCGATGTACGCGATA
Source organism: Marasmia exigua (assembly GCA_019059595.1). Lineage (NCBI taxonomy): Eukaryota > Metazoa > Arthropoda > Insecta > Lepidoptera > Crambidae > Marasmia > Marasmia exigua. The sequence continues at coordinate 4,924,517 of CM032486.1, read as the reverse complement.
TATTATAGTGCTCAAGTGTAATTGCAAGCACAAGTGCACTCTCTATTCCCTTGCCCTCATAATCCGATGGGACACCAGTGTAACACGACCAGGAGGGGTGCAGGACCAACGGCTTAACATCCATTCCGAGGCACGGGGGTACAAGACCGCCAACTTCCAGACTCCGGGCTGACACTAAGAATTTGTTACCAAAAATTTACTTACAATTTTTTGGCGCGACCCAAGGATCGAACCGGGGACCGTGCAGTCACAAGTGCGCTGCCAACCTTTAAACCCTCTTTCCCCGGATTGGGCTTCCGGTGCCCTCACTCACGCAGCGAAACACAGCACAGTGCTGCATCATGTCGGTTTTCTGTGAGGCCGTGGTAACGCTTCGGTCGAGCAGACCACCCGAAGGGGGCTTAAAAGGTTGGCAGCGCACTTGTGACTCCACTGGTGTCGAGAGTGTCTATGGGCGGCGGCATCACCTACCATCAGGCCGATCCGTCTGCTCATCTGCCACCTATCACTTAAAAAAAATTCGTTATTTGTTGTCACAATAGATCAAACAATATCAAATATTAATACCTCCGAACTAAGTATATAGTTTCTTTTTAAATTTCTCGGTTCCTTATAACTATAATTAATTTAGTCGGGGATTAACACGAAATTAATTGTAAGATACAACATTGTGACCACGGCTGCTGTAACGTAGACGAAACGTCAAGCAAAATATGTGGGTACAAAATGTTGTATCTCATAATAAATTTCGTGTTAATCCGCGTCTTAATTAATTATAGTTGAACTGAGTATGTTTGTATGAAAATAAGGTCCTGAGTCGATTTGTTTGCTCGACTCGCGAGTGTATTTAGTGGAACATTGTAATAAGGACCGCCTTATTACGTACAGTCAAAAGCACATCAAGACTATACACTTTGACCTTGAGACCGCCCTTATGTCTGGGGCATAAGCGTTATTAGTGTACTACATGTGGATACCGTGTGCTGTTGACCGTACGTTCCGCCTTATTATAAAAACCGTTCTATTTTGTGATGTTCATTTGTCACTTTCTTGTGATGTGTTTACCAAGCGACGTGTTTACTAAATGTATGATTATTCAGCATGAGGTTCTTCAAAAAAGTGTTAAGGTTTTTAAGGGGTCGGCAGCGCGTATGCACTGGAGTTCTGGAGTTGCAAGCGTTCATAGACTGCGGTAATCGCTTACCATCAGGCGAGCCGCACGCTTTGCCACCGACGTAGTATTATATAAAAAAATATTCTATTTTATTACTCGTTCGAATTATTAGAATTTGTAGCTATTTTTTTTCTAGTCTCTCTAAATTATTTAGTTTTAAATGTTGTTTTAACTTTTGTCTTCATGTCGCCAGTTTGTCTTTTTATTTGTAACTAGTTGCCCGTGCTCACTTCATTTCGGTACATTAATTCCACTTTATACCAATAGATGGCGCTAAGTGTCGATTACAACGCGCAAGCGTTTCGTGTGTTCTGATTACTTATAAGCGTTGCCGCTGTCTGTCAATTTACCCCTTTATAAATAACATAGATGATGTGTGTCACATGTGTTGAACAAATAAAACTTTTTATCTTATCTTATTTTATCTAATATATTTTGTAAACATAAAAATCTTACCTAGCAGGATATTCTAATATTGCTCCAAATACTTGTATCACATTCTCTTCACACTCATTTGGCTTTTCTAGGTCATAGGATGTAAAGTTGAGGTAAATCTGAAAACAGGAATTGAAATTACATTTTGGACACAGACTGAGGACCTAAAGCGTATTTCTACCATGGTTCGCACAGTACGGTTACAGAGGAATTACCTTCCCGCGAACGCTCCTGTGGGATGAGCTACCATCAGAGGTTTTCCCGGGGGAACACAGCATGATGTTCTTCAAAAAAGAGTGTTAAGGTTTTTAAGGGGTTGGCAGCAAAAAATGTTGTTCACATTATGATAATACCCTCAAGTGGCAATGGGCAGGGCACATTGCGAGGAAGAACAGACGGCCGTTTGGGCGGAAAATGGAGACCACGCACAGGAAGTCGCAGCCGTGGCTGGCCCCTCACAAGGTAGATCGACGATCTGGTGAAGGTCGCGGGAATCCATTGGATGCGGGCGGCGCAGGATCGATCTTTGTGGAGAACATTGGGAGAGGACTTATGTCCAGCTAAGAAGACGATGATGATGAATAGATACCGTTTTGCGGGTATTCAAACAATCACGGTATATAAAATGTGCCTGTAATACGTCGCGTTTAGTCCCAGTTATATCGGTCCGGTGACATGTCAAGAATAGTTACCTTAGTATTTTCTGGAGTTTTTATGGTCCACAGCACATCAAGGGCCTGCCCTTTGCTCTCATCAATGCAAGAACTCTTGATCTTATCCGAGCCTATATATCCATAAGATCCTTCCACCACTTCATTGGTGCAATCTTTCGGTATTTTGTCTAAAAAAAAACAAAGGATATATATTCACCAAACTTCTACAACTAAATTAGTCTCTTCAGTTTTAAGGCCTTTTATTTTTTGTGCTATAGGCGACAAACGATCAAGCGGACCACCTGATAGTAAGTAGTCAATGGTGCCAATGAACATCTGCCAAATCAGAGAAACCTATAATGCGTTGCTGGAATTTTGAAAAGGAGTTATGCTCTTCTTTTGAAGGTCCCTATAATTTAACTGTCACAAAATACTCCTGCAGCCAAACCGTTCCACAGACCTGAGGTACGTGGTAGAAAGTTCCGCGAGAAACGCACAGTACTAGACCGCCATCCAACATGATGAGGATGGAATGACAATCACTTGCGCGTGGTTAGGTGTAAGACCGTGGGAGGCTACCGTCGAAGAGCCATTGTGGCATGAATGGGCCGGCTAGATCTGAGTGATAATACCACTGCTTCACAGAAAACTGGCGTAAAACAGCGTTTGTGCTGTCGCTCCGTGATTAAGGGTACCGGAGGCCCAATCTGGGGAAAGGAGGTTTAAAAGTTGTCAGCACACTTGTAACTCCACTGGTGTTGCCGATGTCTAATGGGCAGGGGAAATCGCTTACCATCAGGTGATCCGTCTGCCCATCTGCTATCTATCACATAAATATAAGGAAGTAGATTGAACACTTACCTCAGAGCCCTCCTCGTGATAAATGCGGTAAATAATGGTTTCTATTTACTAATAAAAGACGTGTTAAGTAAAAGAATAAAAACGTCATCAATTTCCTCATTAGGATGTCATTTTCACACAAAGGCCTCCTCCAGGCTCTTTCATAATTTCCTATCACGCGCTATTGTGGTCCACAGTGGACCAATAGCTCTTCGGAGCTCATCCGACCATCCCCTATATTGTCTACCCCTCTTCCACTTTGTACAGCGAGGGGTCCATTCTGCCAATGCTCAATGTTCCGTAAAGCAAAGTAGTCTCTAAGTTGGTGTAAAAAAGGTTCAAGGTTTCGAAGGGCGAGCTTGGTATCCGGCTGTCGAAGGGTCAATAGGTCACGTAGCCGCGGTAACTATCGCTTGGTTGTCTATAAGTAAATCATAAATCATATATTTCCTTCACAACAGTTCTAGGATATAAATATAGCTGCGCCCCGCGGTTTCAGCCAAGTGGTGACAAAATTATTGATTTACTGAAGTTCGCGGGAATCCATTGGATGTGGACGGTAGGACCGATTAACAATCACATAAAATATAAAAGTTATATTTTGTTTCTTCGAAAAAACAAACTTTTTTATGTTATAGGTGGCAGACGAACAGATAAATCACCTGATGGTAAAAAAGAGCTCGAAACTTCAAAAGAGCTTGAGCCGTAAAATGAACGCAAGCCTTCAATAAAAGCTCAATTTTATGTTTATGACTCTAATTACTAGGTAAGTAATATATAAAGACACGTGATAACGTGTATAGATATATACATGTAAAATATCTAACTAAAAACTGCAAAGTTAATAATGGTGGTGGTATGGAGCTTTCAAAAAGGCTCTAGCTATCGAAAAGGCTCGAACTTTCGAAAAGGCTCGAGCTCTGCGAAAGACCTCAAGCTTCATACAACGACCATTTCATGACCGTGGGAGAGCCACGCTTCGGCATGAATGGGCCGGCTCGACTGGAGTGATACCACGGCCTTACAGAAAACCGGCGTGAAGCAGCATTGTGCTGTGTTTCGCTGCGTGAGTGAAGGTACCGGAGGCCCATACGGGGGAAAGGGGGTTTAAAGGTTTTGGAAATTTGTGACTCCACTGCTATCGCGGGCCACCCTCACTCTTACCGAGGTGTCGTAAAAGGCGACTAAGGTAAAGCTGCTGGCATGATCATCAGCACCCAGAGAAGGAAAACTCTGCATTTATATCAAAACCCTCGCCAACCCGTCTGCCAAGCGTGGTGAGTATGGCATCTACCCCTCATGTGATTGGGGGAGGCCCGTGCCCCAGCAGTGGGGACTTAAATGGGCTGATGATGATGATGATGATGATGGTATCGCGGGTGTCCATGGGCGGCGGCAATAGCTTACCATCAGGTGATCCGTCGGCTCGTCTGCCACCTATCACATAAAAATACAAACGAGGCGTGCTCCGTAAAAGGCTCGAACTCTAAAAAAGACAAACGAGTTCATACAAACGAGGCGAGCCCTATAAACTACTCTGAGCTCTCGGCAAAAGGACTCGGAAGCCTCGAGCCTAGTAGGTAAGGTCAGCACCAAAAATAGCTTAACACTTTAGTACCATGTCGAAGTAACATTTTTACGAACCCTTGGAAACTGCCTATAATATGCAGAACAGTTACTTTGACATGGTCGTCGGCGTCGTCGTCAGCCCATTTAAGTCCCCACTGCTGGCACGTGCCTCCCTCGATCACAAGAGGGTTAATTGCCATACTCACCACGCTTGGCAGACGGGTTGGCGAGGGTTTAGATATAAATGCAGAGTTTTCCTTCTCTGGGCGCTGATGATCATGCCAGCAGCTTTACCTTAATCGCCTTTTACGACACCTCGGCCTATTCTACTCTGCCGGGGACCACACGGCGTCCACACGGCTTTGACATGGTACTGAAGTGTTAAGCTACTTTTGACGCTGACTGTACATCACTACCTCCGGGTGTCAAAGCTTTGCTTATTTTAGTTGTATGTACTTACGACTTTTAGGCTCCTGTCTAATCTCAATATTAATCTTGAACCCTTCGTACTCAATCGTGTCATCTGATATGAATTTCAGCCAGGCATACGGCCCTGTGGTCACGATCTTCCGGGGAAACTGGTGACCACATAAAGTCACTATCTCTTTGGCGTAGCCTTTCTCGCCGTCCCTTATCTGAAAGAATATGATATATTTAATTAGGGATTAGGGAAAGGATGGGAAAGGATCGCAGTGTTAAGAAAGCTTACTTGGGACTACAGATATCGCTTGGATGATGTCATGAAGAAAGATCTACGCGAGTGACGTGTTAGCGGTTCGGCATCGGGACCGATGGAGGAGTCTTATATCGGAGGTCAATACACATTTTGGGTCGTTGAGCCATCGGAGTAAGCAAGTAACTAATTAGGGATCGATCCTGCACTACTTCTTGTCAGTCATTGTTCTGGGACACAATGGACAATATGACAAAAAACCGGCCAAGTGCGAGTCTGACTCGCGCACCGAGGGTTCCGCCGGTATCTTTAGATCGCGTTAACTTAGAAGTTTGATTTTTTCACAGCTTAAAGGGACAGTAGACTTAGGTATTTGGTATAAATTTCAATTTGATATCTTTATTCGTTCGTGAGAAACAAGGTAGTAAATTTCATTTTATTAAAATATTTTTATTATATTAATAAAACTAAAAAAATATGATTTTCGCAATTTTCCCTATATTTGCATTATATGATAATGCTTCATGCCAAATTTCAAGATTCTGAGTTATACGGGAAGTACCCTGTAGGTTTTGATTCCTTTGCGAGTGTCGAAAATTTTATGAAGATATCGATATAATCGGCTGTATCTTTTGATTGGCTTGGCTTAAAAGTTTGATTCTTTCACAGCTTCAAGGACAGTAGACCTGAGTAATTGATATAAATTTCAGCTTCATACCTTCACGCGTTCCTGAGAAAAAGGGTCTTGACAGACGGACGGACGGACGGACAACAAAGTGATCCTATAAGGGTTCCGTTTTTTCCTTTTGAGGTACGGAACCCTAAAAACATTTTCCGAAATGAAAACTTGTCTTAGATATTCTGAGTAAGCACTAGCAGATATTCAGTATAACGTACTTTCTCTTTTTTTTTCTCTTTTTTTCTTCTCTCTCATTCAGAGAGAAGAAAAAAGAGGAAAAAATGTGCACTGTTGCGAAAAGAGGAAAAAATGTGCACTGTTGTGCACAGTGGAGCTACACTGCACATTAGGCATGCTAAACATTTGATGAAAGATGCATTTGCGTATTTTTTCGCGCACCCTACTTTAGTCTCACGCTTAGTCGTGGATTACGTTGTTGGATGCGTTTTATTAAGTGTATAATAAGCTTATCCTTAAGATTCTCATGTAATACATTTGTTTGCAATCCCTAAAATAAATAAATGAAAAATACTTTTTCTAAATCAGATTCATAGAAATGAAAGAAAAATATTTTTTTTAATTTTAGAACAGATTTTATGAAAAAAGAAATGTGAAAATCCTCCTGTGATGTCATCACTCGGCATAACAAATAATTAACGCTGTTGCTCACGTTGATTTAAAAAAAAAAGATTATCAAAAATATTTTGATATTTTCAAACAATGCCATAACCAGTCGCCTAAACTTTTTTTATTGTACTTATAGCACCGACATCACAATACGTAGAGCCTCAGGACTACGTCACTTCCGGCATTTTAATTAATTAATTTTAACAAATATATAGATATTTAAATAAAGACATACATTTATATTGATATGGGTCTTTTATTTTCGTTCTATATTCGAAATTCGAAAAGCGTATAAAAATGTTTTTTTTTGTATTACTGTCCATTCTCCGAAGGAGACGTGATAAAAAATGTCGCAGTCAGATTGTATAGTCCGCCGAATAACAAGTACATTACGGTTATTTGTTGTCAAAAGCCGGGCCGTTTTGTAATGCGTCGGCTCATCGATTAGCCGGATTGTTATACTTCAATAAGGCGGCCCACGTTTAGCCGCATCATACCACTTACTAGCTCTGAAACTTGTTCCTTAGTTGATATTTATTTTACTGCTCCATATTGAAAAGAATATAAACTATTTAATTGCACCTGACGATTGTTCATAAACACCGACATATTTGATACGTTTTTAATTCACTCACAACTTCGCAATAGGCTATTTGACAAAATTCTGAAAACTATCTTAGGGTATTCATTTATTTATAAGGAGCCCTAAAAAATACTTTTCTGTTTTTATGTTAGATATTTTAATAAACAAGTGCGAGTCGGGCTCGCGCACAAAGGGTTCCGTAGCAGCAAAGTCCAAAATTACAGTTAAATCAACCTATCTCAAAAAACTATAAGAGATACTTTGATCAAACCAAAAATCGTTGAAAGAGTTAATTAGCATGCATCACCTCTATTTTTTTTTAGAATTTTATACCCCGTAGTTATAAAAATAGAGGGGGGGGGACATACTTTTTACGACTTTGAGAGCTGATATCTCAAAAAACCGTTCACTTTAAGAAAAATGTTTTTAGAAAACTTTATATCATTTTAAAAGACCTTTCCATTGATACCCCACACGGGTATGTACATCGAAAAAAAAAAATTTCATCCCTCAGTTACATGTATGGGGGGCCCCACCCCCAATTCTTTTTTTTACTATTTAGTGTCATATTTTTGTAGCGGTTCATACAACACATATTCCCATCAAATTTCATCACTGTAGTACTTATAGTTTCCGAGTAAATCGGCTGTGACAGACGGACAGACGGACAGACGGACATGACGAAACTATAAGGGTTCCGTTTTTGCCATTTTGGCTACGGAACCCTAAAAAAGAAAATGCAATATTCAAATATACCGCAAAAACGCGTCTTTTAGCAATATGGCGGCCAGTGACGTAGATTGTCTATAAATAAACATTGAGCTTGTTGGTGTTTCAGTGTTTCTTTCAAATAGCTTTATAGACATTTTTTTTGTTTATTTCTTCCTACGAAGGAAAGGCAACCATAGGCAGTAGACTTACGCGTAATCTACGTCACGGGCCGTTTTTAGTCACGTGATCCCTGTTTAAAAAAATACCTAATAATTTTAGAAGACGAATTTTGATGAAATAGTGCAATATTTTTATCTCGCGTTATTACAAATCGCTCCACAAAAAATATATTAACACTGATTTTATCAAAGAAATGTATATTCTTATCACTGTCAAATAGCCTATTTAGCAACACATTTTCAGTATCCAACGCCATTTTTATTGTTATGTCAAACAGCGCCACGAGCTGAGAATCGGAACTAAAAACTGTCAAAGTGTCTGCTAATCTCTCGCTTTAATACATTATGGCTAGCCGTGTTGAATATCGTATGACGTTGAATACATTCCAACCGTATTTTATTCAGCCGCATTCAATCCGGCTAATCGTTGAACTGCATCACTTTCATATAGACCCTGTTTTTGATAACCGCTAGCCGTAATGTAATACAGCGGATTATACAATACGACTGCGACATAAATATCGAATTCGACATTAATATGGACGAATGTATGGAAATCCCTCATTCGATTTCTACGAATATGTCGAGTGAGCCTGAGAGTGGCCTCTATAAATTATCGCAGTGGCGCTCTCTTTTTTCGGGGGCCAAAGACTCGGTTCGGGTCGCTAAGCCAGCGGAGTAAGCAAGTTAGTGTTGCGGAACTATTGATAGTTTCTCTATCGATAGTTGACCTCGAAAGTCATTCAGACTATCGGTAATACTATCTATAGTATTGCTATTGGTCAAAATTTATCAATACTATTGAAAAACGCCAATTGATTGTTTAATGCCCACTACTATCGAAAGTATCGATTTCCTAACAGAATTAACCAAAAACTATCGATAGTTTTGTATTATTGATAGTAGTTTCGATAGTATTTCTGCCTGATTAAATGTGTCCACCATCGAACATTTAAAACAAGCGATATTATCGATAGTGTTTAGCGTTATCAATAGTATTGATCAATTTTTACTACAATACTATCGATACTATTGATTCTACTTTTATTATCGAAAGTCAATCGATAGACTATTAATAAGAACGGTAACAAAAGGTCATTACTTCCTTCGACTTTGCGATTTCGCTTTCCGAACAAAACTGACGCAATAATTACCATACCAGACTATCATACTAGTCAAAAAGACAAAAGCTCTTAAAAAATAGATACAGACGGCGTCGTTTCAAGATCCCCCTTCCCCGCAGTGAAAAAATATAACACTTGTATCTCAGACGTAAAGATGATCTAAAGTCCAATAAGGGTAACTCGACGCCATAGAGTAACTAATATAATACTGAGATAGAGGCATGAGTTGACTAGCCAGACCTAGCGCCATCTAGGGGAAAACGATCAATACTCAACTGCTAGGTTAAACAGCCACCTATCAGAAATCATTTATTTGCTAATTAATACAATTCACAATATTTTATGGATCTCTGGTTATTTCCGATCTTTTTAAAATTACTCATGTGGGTCGGCGGCTGGAGGTCATTATTTCGGAAACACGATTTACTAGCGCGATGTAAAAATGCATAGTGACATCTACCGAAACAAAGCCGAACCACCTGCTCGATTGCTTTTTCAAGAGCCATCTGCTTGTAACAAGCTCCATCTAACGAAACACGCTGAAGTATTTTTCTCATACTAAGGGACTAAGTACTAAGTAAAATGACCCTGTTCGACGTGACGCCGCGTCTACTTAATGTTGGGGATTAAAATTATGTGTACCTATATTTGTGGATGCCTCTTACCACGAGATCGCCGTTTTGTCCCTTCAGCGACACAACCCATACGTTTTATTCGTGTCGCTATGTATTTTTGGAGTGCATTGATGGGAGGGTGTGAATGAACTTTTGTGCAAGTTAAATTGGCACAGGCATAAATTAGTACATAATTAGAAGTAAATACTCACTTGTAAATAATCGTAAGCACACTCCGGGTGATCTTCTATATGAAACATATCTACAAATGTCAACTCGATGACTGTTCCCTCTTGACCTAAAATTATAAAATCAAGTTATTACCATTATTAATAATGATCGGAGTAGGTAGAGCAATTTTTGGTACTTGCGATTTTTTCAAATAATATGGACATGCCTGGAATCCCGGGATTCAAGATATACTTTATACTATTAATAGTTATTTTCGTTTATACATTACTAGCATTAACATCCGCTGTGGCAGACGAAAGAAAACGCGCATAAAAATAGTGAAAGAATATAATTAAATTAATAAATAAAAATACAAACCAAATTTCCAAGCAAGAATTTTACGACAAGAAAAAAAACAAAAAACGCAATGACAACTTCTGTCAATAAAAGTAAATATATTATAAAAACTAAATTAGACCCAAGGAGTCTGTACTCGACATCAGCCTTATGAACTCATTTATCAAAGCGTTGTGATACCATGTTAATTAAAAAACCGGCCAAGTGCGAGTCGGGCTCGCGCACAAAGGGTTCCGTAGCAGCAAATATACATTATAAAGATTTTATATCATCGCGGATTTTTAAAGGTGTACAATACTGTAGTATATTTTTTGATCTATCTTATAAGGTTCAGCCATCGTTTTCAGTGTAAGCACAATAACTTAACCAAAATTACAGTTAAATCAACCTATCTCAAAAACCATAAGAGATACTTTGATCAAACCAAAAATCGTTGAAAGAGTTAATTAGCATGCATCACCTCTATTTTTTTTAGAATTTTATACCCCGTAGTTATAAAAATAGAGGGGGGGGGGACATACTTTTTACGACTTTGAGAGCTGATATCTCAAAAACCGTTCACTTTAAGAAAAATGTTTTTTAGAAAACTTTATATCATTTTAAAAGACCTTTCCATTGATACCCCACACGGGTATGTACATCGAAAAAAAAAATTTCATCCCTCAGTTACATGTATGGGGGGCCCCACCCCCAATTCTTTTTTTTACTATTTAGTGTCATATTTTTGTAGCGGTTCATACAACACATATTCCCATCAAATTTCATCACTGTAGTACTTATAGTTTCCGAGTAAATCGGCTGTGACAGACGGACAGACGGACAGACGGACAGACGGACATGACGAAACTATAAGGGTTCCGTTTTTGCCATTTTGGCTACGGAACCCTAAAAAGTTCTATTTATTCTTTCGAAACTCAAGATACATACATTAGATAGAGAGGAACAAACTTTAAGTAAATATGGTTGTATCGAACGTTTATGGATAAGCCCTTTCATGATTAAAATGCGTAAAATATTTAACTCTAAAATAATTATTTATTTATTTTAATCCCGGGATCATAGTGAGAATCCCGGGGCATGTCCATATTAATATAGATGTTTGCGGTCAATGAACCCAAATAGCCAGTACGACACGGTAGCAATTAACAATGATTGTAAGTGAAAAGTCGCTTCTTTAACAACGTCGTAAGCGATAGGTATGTCCATAGAGTGACTTAAATACTGGGGTAAGTCATAACCACAGTATAATAAGAGCTTTGAACTGTGTCGTTAATCTTCACTTACGATATTGTTAATAGAAAATATTTATACTCAATTGCCCTCGAATACCGCATTTTTAATCATTTCATTTAACACGCTGAAATGGTGGGCTATGCGGAATATTTTTGGTGCGTTAAAGTTTGTGGTTTACAATTGTTGATCCTTTCAATATCTTCAATTCACATTGACAGTCAAAGTAGCTACTTCATACAGATACCATAAATATAAAGGAAATATGACACGTACGGTCTGGTTTTATTAGGTATATAAAACAATTTAATATGTTATTTATTCCACCCTAATATCAGTCATATTTTATCATGAACAAAATCTGGCTACTTTATCATTCTGAGGTATTATCAATATCAATCATATAATTCCAGACGACCAGTTTGGATCAGTGGCAGTGAACGCTCCCTCTCGTCCAAGGGTTACGGGTTCGACCCCCGCACAGTACAAATATTTGTGTGCATGAACATGTCTGGTTGTATTGGTCTGCGTGTTTTTTATGTATTATAATTCATTATGTATACAAAAGAAAAGTACTAAATGTAGGTATTTGTAATTCCGCTTTTGATTCTGATATCCGTAACACAGGTGCTTGAGCTACCTATCTCGGAGTCAGATCAATGTATGTGAAAACCAGCAGTATTATTATTATCTATACTATTTATAGAGAGGTAAATCCTACAGACAGCGTCAACGCGTTATAGGTAATCCGAAAACGAAACGCTTGCGCGATACAATCGATACCAAGCGCCATCTATTGGTATAAAGTGGAACTAATGCCCCGAAACGAAGTGAGGGCGGGCGACCAGTAATGTCTAAAAATAGATTTGTGGACAAACCACGTATATTTGACGAAGAAAATTACGCCACCTAACGGTATCATCACAAAATAATTAGACACAGAATGTCGGATCTAGCTGACCTTGATGTCGAAGAGTTCGTCGACCTATGCGTTAGCGGGTCGATATATCATATTATGTCCACCCCTCATGTCTGTCCATGTTATTGGACCCCGAACTGAACTGAAATTACTGTAAAAGCGCATAGGTTTTTTTTATTGCTTTAAATATGCAGACAAACTTGCGACCCATCTGATGGTAAACGATAACCGCCGCTCATAGACATCAACAATGCCGGAGCACGATCATGCCGCTGCCTGCCGTGAAAGAAGAACTCTTTTCAAAACTCATTTAAAAACCGGCCAAGTGCGAGTCGGGATCGCGCACAAAGGGTTCCGTAGCAGCAAATATACATTATTAAGATTTTATATCATCGAGGATTTTTAAAGGTGTACAATACTGTAGTATTGTACACCTTTAAAAATCTCCTTTAAAAAAAAAAATCACCTTTAAACGACTTTGAGAGCTGATATCTCAAAAACCGTTCACTTTAAGAAAAATGTTTTTTAGAAAACTTTATATCATTTTAAAAGACCTTTCCATTGATACCCCACACGGGTATGTACATCGAAAAAAAAATTTCATCCCTCAGTTACATGTATGGGGGGCCCCACCCCCAATTCTTTTTTTACTATTTAGTGTCATATTTTTGTAGCGGTTCATACAACACATATTCCCATCAAATTTCATCACTGTAGTACTTATAGTTTCCGAGTAAATCGGCTGTGACAGACGGACAGACGGACAGACGGACATGACGAAACTATAAGGGTTCCGTTTTTGCCATTTTGGCTACGGAACCCTAAAAAGCGAGTTCAAAAGAACATTTTAGGGTTGCGAAGGTCAGACGGCAGTCGCTTCATTGTAATGACCACACTTCTCGAATCCTAGATCACGGCCCAAACGTACCCCGGGCTCCGAAGTTATATAACTTTGGACTCAATTAGGAATTACACGCTAAGATAAGGACCATTACGATAGATCCAAAATGACGAATTTCCCAGAAAAAATATTACTTACATATTACATTGGACTGACTCCAAAGTAAGCTTGTGTAATTGGGCTGGTATCAAACTTAACGAATGTATCACTGACACTGATAAATGATACAGTTTATTAGACTGCCCCGGTAGCTTAGTGGCTTACAGTAGGTACCTAGTTAAAGATCCCAGTGTATCAAAAAAATATCACACTGGTGTCCCATCGGAATATGAGGGTAAAGGAATAAAAAGTGCACTTATGTATTCTCACACACTTGTGCATACACGTACGTGGCTGATTTTTGAGATGCGCTGCCGTATCCATTATTTTATGAGAGAGGTGGAAAACGAGCAGACGGATCACCTGATGGTAAGCCACCGCCGCCCATGCACACCCGCAACACTGGTGGAGTCACAAGTGCGCATTGGGCCTTCGGTACGCCAAACACAGCACAGTGCTGCTTCACGCCGGATTTTCTCTGAGGCCATGGTATCACTCTGGTCGAGCCGCCCCATTCATGCCGAAACTGTGGCTACACTATTACAGTAAAAAAACTCGAACATTCGTGCACTTAGTATTTTTGCGAAAATCTCATTCTTTAGTAGAATTAAAATAATGCCCGATAGTCTCGATAGAATTGTTTCCTAACAGAATTAATCAACAACTATCGATAGTTAGCTACGAAGTATTGCTAACTAATTAAATATGTCTGATACACTATAATGTATCAATACGGGGATTAACACGATATTTATTATGTGAAACAACATTGTGTACTCACATATTTGGCTCGACGTTTCGGCTACGTTACAGCAGCCGTGATCACGAGCGGTACATGACCGCTCGTGATCACGGCTGCTGTAACGTAGCCGAAACGTCGAGCCAAATATGTGACCACGGCTGCTGTAACGTAGCCGAAACGTCGAGCCAAATATGTGAGTACACAATGTTGTTTCACATAATAAATATCGTATTAATCCCCCTATTACCTTATAGTTATAATGCAACGCGAAAATCTAAAAACCTATTTAACAAATGTCTGATACAACCGACGGTATCGGAAACAAAGCAATCGATAGTATTCATAGTATTAGCGTTATCGATATTATTGATCTAATATTATTATCGATACTATCGATAATATCGATACTATTGACAACCAGCAATACTATCTATACTACTGATTTTACTTTTACCATCAATAGTCTATCGACAGACTATCAATAGTGGACTATCGATAAGCAACACTAACTCTGATATTAAACTCATCTTACCAAAAATCGTAGTGTCGCAGTTCATTCCACTTGCATAAGTATTACTGTTGTTATTCTTATATCTTGGATGACTGATCTGCTTCTGGTCTTGATGACTGAACCTGAAGGGTTCGCACGGAGAGTCGTCTCGCTTCACTCTTCTTTTCCCTGAGGAAAAAAGAAAATAAATGATCATCAACATTTCAGCCTTGACACGAAGAAAGATGTAGGGAATATCTGATAAGCCGTTTGGATCAGTGGTAGTGAATGCTGCCTCTGCAACACAGAACAAACATTTTGTGTGCATGGACATGTCTATTTGTATTGGTACAGGTGTTTTCAACGTATTATAAGTATGTATTTACGAAAACCTAACTAACTAGGTTGGCGCAGCGACCCAAAGTGAGCCTTGGCCTCCGAAAATAAGAGTCTCCATCTAGGTCATTCCTGCGCCACCTCCTGCCAGCCATTCGCCAGAAGTCCACGCAAATTCTTTTCAACCTCGTCTCTCCAGCGGTATCTTGAACGGCCTTCGACCATTTGGCCGTCCCAGGTATGCTCTTTTTACTGCACGATCCTCTCCCACCCCAGAGGTAGCTGAGCCAGTGAAGTCTATGTGCTTTAGTTTCGCCGATGATATTAGGCTCGCCCACCTGGTCTTGTAGCTCCTAGTTCTTCCTCCTGCTCCAGGTTCTATCCAGTGTTTGTGTAGATCCCAGAATTCCTAATGATGTTCAAATTAGAATTTCAAATTGAAATAAGAACACGCAAAGATACCTACCCTTCTTTTAATTTAAGCTTCTTCTGATTTCAATATAAACTTCTAATTTAATTTTTGAGCGAATGGAAATTAGACGCGAAGAAACCGGACGGTCAAATTTCGGAGAATCACCAACTACAGTTAAGTTCGTATAGAAAAATACAATTTTATTTCTTAATCTTTTGTTTTAAAATTTAATTACCGTAGCGAAGCGAGGGCGGGCTACTAGTACTGGTTAAAACGGTAAAGATCCTTCTAAATACGTACTATGCTCAAATTTTAGAAATTCGCTGAAGAAGTTTTATTGTTTGCATTTCCCGTACAAAATTACCAAACAGAACGGCGTTACGGACTCAGGTACTATCTATTTATAAGGTTAATTTTGACAGTCATCTGTCAAAGTCACCATCGGACCAACAAGATAAAATCTCCCACTTAACACTATGTTGTTATGCATAAGTTATTTTTGTTATAAATGGTGTTATAACTTAAAAGAAACTTAATTAATTCAAATAGATACAATTCAAACCAGTCAATTTCACTATTACAGTCTATGATTATACTTAGTTAGTCTCTTCTAAAGTCGAGTGATTAAAGAGATACTCTCTCTTTAATCACTTGACATTAGCAGAATTAACCGTTCTCAGCGTGACGCTACCCTATTATAAAAAAAAAGAGAAATGCAAAAAAACATGCTCAGTAATTGGAAAATACAATACCTTTAGAGTATTTCCCGAGCCCGTCGTATCTTCTGCCTTTTTTCCCCACATATTTTTCTTTGCCGCTTTTTTCTACAAATCGTCTCATAGTATTGACTGTCCCGTCTGTATTTTTCAAATTCATTTTATGATACTCAATTTTTTCTACATCACTCTCCATATAAATTTCATCTTGTATTTTATTTTGGTTTAATTGTTGATAGTTCCTACTTATATTATTATTTACATTGGTCCATGTTTCCTTAGTTATCATTGTGTGAGGATCTGTCATTATTTGACGTGTGACGTTTTCCTGGAAGCTTGCGCGTCCGCTGTCAAAATCAGCTGTTTGCTCTGACGTTTTGCAAATGGTGGAGCATACTGAAACAAAGGAAAAAAGTGTTAGAAAGACACATAAATTTGTACTATTTATTAAGAGATACTCCTAGGTATAATCATTAAATTTTAGCTTTATTAGACTCACAGAAAAATGGTAAGTTTATATGTTTATATCAATGAAAAATGAAAATGATGAACCCTATGTCTCTTGAAATACAGCATGACAGTTATCATGCTAATCAAGCCATATTTTACGGAGTATAATCCGAAAAGACAAAACACTTGCGCAATGTAATCGACACCTAACGCCATCTATTGGTAAAGTTTGAAAATAATAGCAAATTAAGTCCATACAGGATGAGAGGATGGGCCATATTGTTGTAGTAAATTGGAAAAATACTTGAACATAATAGGCAGTATTCGTTTTTTTTATATTTAAGCTCATTCCATATCTTAAAGTTTCTAGGACCTTTTTTTAGCCTGAAATACAGGTCACCCTAGTTCAGGCATAATGTTAAATATATGTACTAATATATAATATTTATTCATAAAAAGTTGTATTAGACATAAGTTATTTTATATACAGGGTGTATCTGTGAGCATTTACATCCCTTTAACCACGAGTTCTATCAACCATTCTGAACAACATTTGCTCTATAATTTATGGAAATTAGCTTAAAATAATGTCAACTTCTGATACGAAGTCGGTCACGTGACTTGGTCATTTTGTATGGGGAGTCAAAAAAATTTTCGACTTATTTATCGAAAAGTTGTAGAAAAAATGTTGTTCAGAATGGTTGGTGGAACACGTAGTTAAGGGGATGTAAATGTCCACAGATACACCCTGTATATACCCGGGTAAGATTTTTTTACATGCCTACTGTAGATTGATTGATCTTGATTACCAACATCTCTTAAAAATTAAAATAATGTTTTCTTGAAGTAAAATAAGCAGCGACACCGTGAATACATATCTATTTCAAAAACTCCAATTGTTAATTGCTCATATTAAACACAAGACGAACGAAGAGGGCGGAGTTCACCAAAATTTTAAATTACTGTTCACCACATAAAATGAATACCCAGTTAATTAACGAGCTTTGACTGATTGTTCTATGAGTATTGAGACTTATTTTCATATTTTTTAAGACGATTTTTGGTAATATTCATATTTATTCATATAAAGTATAATGCTATTAAATGGAAAAATACACACACGTATTTTATACAGTTCATTAAACTGTACTTTTTCACTTGGTAAGGTAATAACGAATATCGAAGATCAGCTGTCAAAAATATGTATTTTTTGACAGCTGATCTACGTTAGAAGATTTCAGGAAAACAATTTGACAGACTTTGTCAAGTCAATATTTTTTGGCGCTGCTCGGTTTATGCAACGAAGATAACATAAAAATTACATATTTATGGTATCGACGTAGGCTGTATGGGCTCATTACTCTTTGCCGTCTTACATTTTCAATTTAAAACAAAAAAGTCTCTGTTAAGAGACGTTAAGCTACCGTCAGTTAAGCAGTAGTAACCGATGCTTTTTTTGGTGTACATGTATAACCGTCACTCAGCTGTTAAAGCACAGTTAAAGTGCGATTAACGTTGTTTGAAAACTTGGTGAACTCGGCCCTTAATTGACCAACTCCCACCAAGTCCACCCAAGCCCAAGACTATCGTGGCCCTAAATTGATTTCTAAAACCAACGTTGCCCTTCTCATAAGATCATAACTATTATAATTTACAAATCTAGTTTGCAACAATCCCTTCAAGATGAAATTATGCACTATTTAACAGGGTCAAATGTGGCCAAGTCAATTTCGGCCAAGTCAAAAGTGAACGGGGCAATTTTCGACGGGTCAAATGTAGCATAGGGGAGGTTATGAAACGATGGTAGCTCATTGAATTAATCAATAATTTATTGCTTCAGTTACATGTAATTCATTGGGTAGATGTTAGCACCAATTAAAAACGTACAAACGTAACCTGCTGTAGGTTAATCTCGCATAATTCGGTGATAAAATGAAATTTTGTAAAGGAAACCCAGGAATGATTGTTGCTATCTTCGTCGCACAATCGTCAACATTTTTTGCATACGTAAAGAAGCTTTTTTACGTTAGTATAAAGTTCAATTTTAAACAGGTGATTCTGTACCTACAAAACGGGAGAAGCTTCGAAAGTTTCTATCACCGAATCATGCGAGATTACCCCACGGCAATCAATGTTGTATATAAATATTTACCTATGAATTAAGTACATAATAACATAACAGTGGATTAGATCGTTGGTGCTTATACACTGGTAGCCATACCACATCCAAGCATAAGTGTCTAGATGTTTCAAATATTCTACATAATTCTACCATTAGTTCGGCGGTGAGGGAAACATTGTGAGGAAATTAGTAAGTTTTGGATTAGTTTTTGAAATGTGTAACTATAAATCAGTTGGTCTAGTCCCCTGTTTAAGAGTAGAGAAGTCCAGACCAAAGTCGATATATTGTAATTACCATACTCATCCAACTATGGATCTTGGTATTCATAGCTCCAAAGTTATTAATTTGGATGCAACTAACCGTTGGAGAGCCAAGCTTTGGCATGAATGGGCCGGCTCGATCGGAGTGATACCACGGCCTCACAGAAAACCAGCGTGAAGCAGTACTGTGCTGTTTCGCTGCGTGAGTGAGGGTACCGGAGGCCCAATCCGGGGGATATGGGGGGTTTAAAGGTTGGCAGCGCACTTGTGACTTCACTGGTGTCGCGGGTGTCCATGGGTGGCGGTGGCTTACCATCAGGTGATCCGTCTGTTCGTCTGCCTACCTATTACATAAAAAAAAACTTAAACTAACAGCTCGATATTGAAAATAAAAAAATATTTATGTAGTGACACAAATAAAATAACAAAATTACAAAACGTTATAACATTACGTATAAAAATAAAATAAAAAATATTATAGTTAGGTACAGTAAAAGAACGTATTTGGTCTGACCATCTGATAGGGCTACGACCTCTGGGTCTCCTTCCATCACCAATTTAATTTATCTTAATATTTTTAATTGTAATTGCTATTATATTTTTTTTCTCTTCCTATAATTAATTAGATTTTGTTTGTTTGTTTTACATTTAATTTTTTTTTTTTACATTTTGTTTAATTTTTCCGTCCGTGTGTATGTACCGCGAGTGCCTTTCAAGGAAGGCCTCCGCAGAATACCAGCGCCACGAAGACCTCACGGCTTCGTGGCTAATGCTGAGCGGAGACCTTTTAAGTGCCAACATTATAATTGCTTTTCTTTATATTTTTGTTATGTTTTTTATTGGTATCTTAATAAATAAATTCTTATTCTTATTCTTATCCCATCCACCTTCCCGGTGACCATCAGCTGTTGCAGAATATGTCCCTCTTTCCGGGCTATGTGACCAAAAAACCCCAGGATTCTTCTCAGGCAAGTGGTTTTAATGTGGAGTTCTCGGCGGATGGATTCGTTTGTACGGAAAGCAGTCCAAGCTGTATGACGCCCTCCACATTGCAAAAGACAGACTTAGATGGAGGTCTATTATAAAGAGCAAACTGGCCGAGCACGGGAGGAATCACGACCCTCAGTAATGAGGAAAATGACTAGAGGTGGAGGAGGATAGTAAAAGAAATTAACTATAATGTATCAATACGGGGATCAACACGATATTTATTATGTGAAACAACATTGTGTACTCACATATTTGGCTCGACGTTTCGGCTACGTTACAGCAGCCGTGGTCACGAGCGGACTCAAAAAAAAAACTATAAAAGAAATTAAGGCAAAAAAATGTGTCACCAAAAAGATTTGCACTCAGCATATGCCGAAGGGACGCTTCGAGGCTGGTCTTCCGTGCAAGCCTCGTGAGGTGGAGCACTAGGTACGTTGTATGTAGAATATGTGTTGCAGTGGTTTTTTATGTTTTTTACACCTTAGATGGTAGTATGTACTTACTTACAATAAAATCAGAAAAGGGACAGTGGATGAAGAGACAGCTATACTTTACTCTTTTGCAAATTTTATTCTAACTCCTTAAACTCTCTACACCTGCAATCTGTGGATTAACTATACCAGCGGGCCATCAACGCACTCCGAATCCAATATAATAATGCGTTCAGGGTGCTGGTGGGGCTCCCGCGCTACTGTAGTGCATCTGCGATGTTGGCACACGCGCACACTGACGGCTTCCACACCGTGGTGCGGCGCCGCATCGCGTCGCTGATGCACCGCACGCGCGGGAGCACCAACACCATCCTGAGCGTGCTCAGCCAGAAGCCGGACAGCCCCGCGCTGCGGCACTGGCTCCAAGTGCATGTGCACTTGCCCGGGGTCGCAGCACGCGGCAGATACCTAAATTAATTGGTTGTGGTTCTACTAACATAATTTTTAAGTATTTTTGTATACTAATAATATTATGGGCATCATACAGATCCATCCATATATTGTAGGTATAAAATATATCTTCTCTATTATAACCTTATAGTAGTATATTTTATATAATTTTATATAATTTGTGTAGGTTATATTGTATTATAGTAAGTTAACATTCGTATATATTAGTGTATGATAACGTGTTTATTTATTTATTTATTATCTAGATATATGTATTAATACTATAAATTTACTTAATCAATATTCAAAATCAAAAGGATTGCACCACCCTCCCCTCTTCTATCTAATGTCCTTTACCTGAAGGTTGTCTGGTAGAGATCGCTCCCAGCGAAAAGACCGCCTAAATTGTACATTGTATCTCTGTATACCTAGCTTTTAAGTTTTGTATGTTGTGCAATAAAGAGTATCTATCTATCTATCTATCTATGGGCGAACCCTGAAATAAATGAATTTTAATTTTAATTTATTTAATTTTAAAGTGGACGCGAAAAGATGTTATAAGATATTTAAGTACATTTTTATAAAATAGGTTGCAGACGAGTAAACAGATAACCGCTGGTAAGCGATTATCGCTCTTCATGGACATCCGCAACACCAGATAAGACAAGTGCACTTCCAACCTTTAAACTTCGGTTTCCCCGGATTGGGCCTACTTCACTCAATCCACGGAACACAGCACAGACGCTGCTTCGCGCCGGTTTTCTATAAGACCGTGTTACCGATCGAACCGGGCCATTCGAGCCGAAGCGCGGTTCTCCCTCAGTCGGTAAATAAGTAAAACGAGGACGTCCAAATTGTACAATTTTTTGTGTTAGGTGGCAGACGAGCAGACGGATCACCTGTTGGGAAGCGGTTGCCAATGCTAATGGACACCCGTGACACCAGTGGGATCACAAGTGCGCTGCGAACCTTCAAACCCCCCTTTCCCCTGGTTTGAGCCTCCCTCACTCACGCAGCGAAACAGCACAGTGATGCTTCACGCCGGTTTTCTGTGAGGCCGTGGTAACACTCCGGTCGAGTCGGTACATTCATGCCGAGAGGATCTCCTACGGTATTACTGTTGTGCATCACTGTATATGAATGAATGAATATACTTTTTTTGCACTAAAAATAAAGTATGAAAACTCAAAACTAGATATTACATGACAAGATATGATGGAAGCGTAGCATGGGACAATTTTCGCCGGGTCAAAATTCAAAAGGGGCAACTCTCAACTGTTTGGAGTTCATAACTTTTTATTGGGTATAGTTGAGTGCAAGTGAGAACAGAGACCGTTTGGGCAGAATGAGCGATGAATAAATTAGTGAGGGCCTCAGGCCGCGCCCCCGGGGATCTCGTTCAGACGGCGAGCTAGTGATGGGGTTTCAACGCGGGATTATGTAGAATATTTATTTAATTTTTTTAGCATTTAATTTTGTTGGAGATAGGTTTTTTATGATAGAAGCGACAAACGAAGTTTTTGCCGAAGCGATGGCGAAACTACTATTACATGCGAAGGAGCGCGGTTTTTTAACAAAGTACCCTCGTAAATCAAAAGTAAAAACGTATTTAAAAAGCGACTGGCACATTATATAATCTCAAAAATACCCATCTGAATGCGTTGGACGAAGATTTATTTGGATTTGGTTAACTGGTGTGGATGGGTATATGTTTGTATCACGATTTTCGTTTTATAATTAATTATGTTAAAATATGTTTACTTAAGTGTTACTTAATATATGCTGTGTAGTTAATAGTGTTTTCTTTTATTTTTATTTTTCAGCATGTCAACGAATTAATATTTTTTTTATATTTAAATTCTCATTCGAAAAATTCGAAACATCCTTTCCGCTCGACCCGGGAATGGACCCCGAGATCACGATCCGGTACTTAAACCACTAGACCACCAGGGCATAGGTAGGTAAATGTCTTTAAATGTAAATAATGAGAGACCTTCATAAGACGAGCGAACTCTTTCCTAAAATACTGGCAATGCATAAGCGAATCCTCTGATCGCGAAGGTCATCATGACATCATGACGTCGATCATGACCGGCACCCGCTCATTTCCTGTCTCTAGCATAACTTAAAAAATGCGATTCCGCGTAGGAGAGCCAGTCTTCGGCATGAATGGGCCGGCTCGACCGGAGTGGTTTTCTGGCCTCACAGAAAACCGCGGCGTGTAGGCTACTACAAACTACAGAGGCGCTAGCCTGCGCTGCATTTCGCCGAGTGAGTAACAGGACTGAAAGCCCGATCGTGAAGGTTGGCAGGGAGCTTGTGACTTCACTGGTGTTATGGGTATAATGCCTATCATACTGTATAGGTATTATGGGCGACGAAAATCGCTTACCATCAGGTGATCCTCCTGCTTATCTGCCACATAGGTATCACAAAAAAAGTGTGTTATTTAACGAATCACTATTTATTTCTTTATTTTTCAATCGACACATACATACTTTTTTTTTATTTATTAGATTTTTTTTGGTCACCCAGGAGAAATGCGTTACGCATACCCGCCGCCGGGGTGCGGACGGGTTATGTCGGACTCCCCCCCGCAGAAGGGGGTATACCGACTAAAACTCCTGGGACTCTCCCTCATCTTCCTTAAGAGGGCGAGTGTCATGGATCTAGGGCACTGAGCCTAGCACCACGACAAATGCATGGCGAGCATGTGCCCACGGCGCTCACACCGCCAAGGTGTGTTGCGCCGTGTCCAAAGCATACGTACTTATCAGAACTATACTTATCTAACTTAACCCACCGAAATTACTTAATGCGTATACACCAAAGCGTTTAGTGCAGATTATTGTTAGGCATTGCTCTTTGTACCTACAAACGTTATTTAATCAATCAATCAAATAATTACAAATCGTAATACATTTGATTTAATTAAAACTATTTATAAGTACTAATGTAAAATTTACATGTTTAGTAAAAAAAGTAAATAAACATAATGCGATTCTACCACCGGCTCGGAAAGTGGTTTCTGGTCGAGAAGATCCAGCAAGAAACACGCCAGTTACTCTTTTTAATCGCCAACTTTTTATACAATGGTTGTTATCCTCATACCAAGTCATACAGTCTAATGCAACACAAAATAGAATGAAGCAAATTAAAAGCTAAATATGAGGTAAACCGAAGCAGACCAGTCCCCAAAAAGGTGGCACCTGTTCACAAGTATGTTGTATGTGTCAGCCATCATTTCACTCAACCATATTAGAGGGAATGTAATGACCCGCCACATAGCGCCACCACCTCAGAGACATTTGAGTGAGCATGACTACTTATGTTCCCCTCATAGGTCACAGAGTAGTAGTTACTTAATCCAATACTAATAAACTGCAGGACGAGGTGTACAATAGTAGGTGGTTAGCATCTTGTTAATTGTTGAATAATCAATATAATCAATTTGAATACAATAATAAATGCTGCTAAGCCTTTTATTAAAATTGATTAATTATATGATAATAATGCTTCCACTAAATATTTATTAAAATACTACACGTGTGCCGGCACGGAGTTCATTATGTCCATGAATTCTTATCATTTAAGTAGTCTACAATTTTATAGTATCCTTTACTCATTAAACAGGTTTTCACGTGGGATTTAAATTTATGCGTTGTTAACTCAATAACATTTTGTGGGGACTCAGGTGCATCTACCTCCTCGAGTGGCCCTGCTGGTAATCAGTTCTGTCCTGATTCCAACTTCGGTTGGTATTAGGCAGAAACGGTTACCGCGGAGCACGGTTTTTCCTGGGCAATGACGGGTAGTAATTCATTCGTGGATTGCTACCTGTTAGCCGAAGGATGCACACCCGACGGACCGGCCCTGTCGTGCGACCGCGCTGAAGCGCACTTCGCTACAGGGCCTACATTGTCGCGCCGAGGGTCTGAGGACCGGCGTCTTCGCGTCGTTCCCTGACGGTGCACTAGGGCCCGTGAAAGCGGGTTAAACCATTGCACAGCGGGGTTGCAGGCGCCATTTTTGTCTTCGGACCTGGGGATGCTGTGTCCGGCCCCGCCCGCGCGGGTTGCGCGGCGGTTTTTCCGGCGAGGCGCTTTGACGTCGGCATCCCCCTAGAGTGGAGCGCCTCCGGGCGCAGTGGCCGCAAGGCCCACGTTTGGGGACCTGCGCCGCAAGGTCGCAGCCAGCGGATTGCGGTGGTAGGTCGGAGTTGTTTGCGTCGCGGATTTCCTCGGCTCCGCAGCCAGCGGAGTCGGTTTCTGCGACGCGTTATTATGTTGAAAGCCTGCGGGTTTGTCCCTAACTCGCACTGCACTGCAACCAGCAGTGTATGTGCGGGGAGGGGTGCCCGCAGTCCTCCTCTCGGTGGTGCTTGCACTGCATCCAGCAGCGTGGGTGCTACCCGGGAGGTTGAGTGGGAGAGAGGCCGAGCTGGCGAGCCTCTTCGCCCCGACCGGGCGACGGATGAAGCCCCCGTGGCAGTCCTCACCCCGGTCTGAGTGATTCCTGGGCGAGGGATGGAAACGCCCCAGTGTTTTTATTGGGTATGCCTATGGACGGTCTCTGATTAGCAGAGACCTAACCCGGAGGAGAGCCCCTCTCAGCGTGCATAAGGTGCATTTTCACTGGGTCATCAAAAAAAAAAAAAAAACATTTTGTGGCAACTTATTGTACATTTTAATACTTTGACCAACAAATGAACTATTAATCTTTTGGAGCTTCAGATTTGGAATCGCGAGCTTGTGTTTATTTCTAGTGTTAAAACCATGACAGTCAGATTTTTTAGAAAAAAGATCAATATTCTTTCACACGTACAAAATACAGTCCGAAATGTATTGGGAAGCTACAGTTAAAATGTCGATGTTCTTAAACAGTTCTTTCAGCGAATCGCGAGGCCTAAGGTTCTATATGGAGCGGAAGGATTATATTGACCATCAGAATATTTTCTTCCCATAAAAATCCACAAAATCCAAGATTGCAGTATTGTTTTCCCATCACTACTCTCCCCTCGCTTCATTCAGGCATCATAGGATGAAAAGGATGAAAGCTGCGACTTTTGCACTAGCACCGCCGCTGACTTTGTTTGCTTTTTACGACTTTAATAAATACTCCTCATCACAGTGTATGATCCTGATTGCATTCAATGTTCTACACTCGCGAGCAACCAAATCGACTCAGGACCTAATTTTCATACAAACATAGCATCTTCAGAGGCTTATAAATATGTATATGTGCTTTAGTGATAATTTTAATGTAATCGTAAAGAAGTGGAGATGGGCCGGTCATGTCTCTAGACGTTCTGATAAAAGTTGGAGTCGACACGTACCTACTGGAGTGGAATGGTCGCCACGTGGGGATACGCAGTTTTGGACGCCCTGCGTTGCGATGGATTGACGATTTAAGAAAGATGGCTGGTGTGTGCTGGATGCAGACTTCTCAGGACCGGATTGGTTGACGCTCTTTGGGAAGGCCAACGTTCAGCAACGATAGGCTGATTGATTCATTGATTTACAGAAGATGACATGCGTGCTAATAAACTGACCACTAGGGATGCACAAGACCGTTCGAAGTGGATCAGTCGAAGTAGGAAAGCGGACCCCGGGCGCCGAAGCGACAGCTTGGGACGCAACAGGGACAAAACACTTAGAAGATGATGATGACGATGATTAAAAATTTTAAAAATCGATCCCGTAGTTTTAAATTTAAATTCGTTACTACGTACGTATAAGTACATACAATTTTTTCCGACTTATACGCGGGTGCAATATTATGCATGTACCATTTATACATATCGACGATGATTTTTGATCTTGTATCATACAGCGTGCTTTGGAGGAAGATGGAGGACAGGGGTGTCCCGGCGGAGATTCTGAGTATCTTTCGGTACTGGTACCAGAACCAGACTAATTATATGTGAAATGGGCCAATAAACTCTCTGAGGCGTACAGATTAGAGTGTGGCGTGAGACAAGGGGGGCTGACGTCTCCAAAGCTCTTCAACTTGTACGTGAATGATCTCATTGTGGAGCTCAGCAACATGCGTGTCGGATGTAAGGTGGGCGGGGTTAGTGTTAATAACATTAGCTACGCGGACGACATGGTGCTGCTGAGTCCCACTGTGAATGGTATCAGAGAGATGCTGAAAGTGTGTGAGAAGTATGCCACGACTCATGGGCTGGCATATAATGTGAAAAAAAGTGAGTATATGGTCTTTATGTAGCTGTGTCCTGAATCTGTACCTCCAATCTGCTTAGGCAGAGAGGAGCTGAACCGAGTTTATAAATTTAAATACCTAGGACACATACTTACCGATGACCTTAGGGACGATATATATGTAGAAAGGGAGCGAAGGGCTTTGGCGGTGCGTGGTAACATGCTGGCCCGCAGGTTCGCTCGCTGAACGGACGAAGTCAAAGTGACGCTTTTTAAAGCTTACTGCCAGAATCTGTACACGGGGGGACTATGGGCTGGCTGTACCAAGCGGTCGCTAAACACCCTTCGTATTCAATACAACAACATATTCAGGATGATGTTGCGGCTTCCTCGTTTCTGCAGTGCGTCTCAAATGTTTGCGCAGGCAAGAACTGACTGCTTCCGAACTCTGCTCCGCAAGAAAGTGACATCGCTGTTAAACCGGGTGCGAGGGAGCGACAACAGCATCCTGAAGGTAATAGCAGATGATCCGCATGCACCTATATTGAGGTACTTTGTACGAACAATGACCGAGGCCAAAATTAGCACTCCCTCTGGATCACATGTATACGGAGTGCCTCTTAGGTACATGACCAAGTAAACTGTGTTATTATTTATTATGCTCACTAATCTTATGTTTATAAGCGACTTTTTACTAACCCGTGGACTATGTTGTCTGAATAAATAAATTTGATTGATTGAATAAATGCGAAGTTAAAATGGGAGTGGGCGGGCCATGTATGCAGAATGAACTCTGAAAGATGGACGAAAATTGTCACCCAATAACAACCAACTGATGGAAGTTGACTACGCGGCAGACCCAAAAAAATATGGTGTGACGATTCCAATACATATGTCCAAGAATGGCCAGTAAGGACATTGGATAGGGAGGAATGGAGAGACCCAAGTCTCACCATTCTTCCCTATCCAAGGAGGTCTTTGCCCAGCAATGGGACTCAGAGTTAAGCTAAACACCATTGATTAGATTTATTTTTATTCCTGCCCGGATTTATTCCGTCAAAGTTCTTTTTCTTATTGTGATGAGTGAGTGGAGCCACGAGTTACCGCTAGTATAAAATAATTTCCGACAAGGCCTTCAAGATTTCACCTACATTTTTTATCGAGTTTGAAAAGAAAAAACATAAGAAAGTACGCAACCCTTTTAATCTTTCTCTTTTAACTTTTTAACATCTAATTTACAATTAAGACTGAAATCTTAATAGCCGTTGGGTGAGTCAATAGGTAGGTACATTTACTTATCTTTTAGTGAGATTAATATACAGGGTTACCTCGGAGAGAGTGCGGATATTATTTTGTTTTAAGATAAGATAAGATAATGTTTATTCAATATCTTTTAAATTACATACATTACAAATGGCTGGGGTCTATATTTAAGTATGCAATATCTGTGTTTAGAGACCCCGCTCCTTGAAATTTACAAAGATAAGGATCATACCAAACTAATGTGTGTGTGTGTTGCATGTGTATCTCTGTGTGTGTATCTTTAGTGTGTGTAACTAGAGTGTAAGTATATGTATGTGTGTCTGTATCTATGTGAGTTTGAATAGCGTATATCTGGTGTGTTTGTGAGTATGTACGTGAATGAGTGTGAGTGCGTGTGTAGTTCTGAATTTGTACATGTTTTACAATATCATAGTCACTAACTAGCGGTCTAGTGATTTAAGTACCGGGCCGTGATCTCGGGGTCCTGGGTGGATTCCCGGGTCGAGCAATAAGTATGTTACGAATTTTTCGGATATTGCTCGGGTTTGTGATCACCAACCCCCATTAAGCAAGCATGGTGATTAAGCCTAATCCATCATAGTAGCGATAACTTGATTTCTATGATGGAGGCCTTTGCCCTGCAGTGGGACAGTGTTATTATTATTATTTGATAGAAATGGGGTGAGCCCTGTGTCTCATAGCCACTGCGACCAGTAGATGATCTATTGTGTAGCTCCAGTTCCAGGATAAACCCGAGAATGGAGCTGATGGGGGAGCTTTTGATCTCGTCTGCCGAGATCATGTGTGCTCCCAGGTGCCGGCTTCTGCAGCAGTGCAGCGCTATGCACTCGCCGAGGACGTGGATAATCGTTTCCTCGTCCTCCCGACATAACCTGCAGATTTTGGTATCTGAAAGACTCATGTTGTACAGGTGCTTGTTTAATTTGCAGTGCCCTGTGAGGGTCCAAGTGAGTGCCCTAACATGTCCTCTACTCAGTTTTATTATTTCTACAGCTCGTCTCTGGTCGAACGCCTGTATCAACGCCTTATACTGTTCTAGTCGAGGTAGTCTTTTCCAAAATTCAGTGCGGGACATTCAGTGGGACAGTATATAGGCTGATACTAAAACTAAAAAAAAGTTACTAACATTAGAATACACCGTGACCGCGCTTGCAACAGTACAGCGCCGAAATGACCGTGGGAGAACCATGCTTCGGCATGAATGGGCCGGCTCGACCGGGGTGATAGAAAACGGCCTCACAGAAAACCACTGCGTGAGTGAGGGTACTGGAGGCCCAATTCGGGGGAAAGGGGGGCTTTCAAAGGTTGGTGGACCTGAGGGCCTCTGCTCGAGCACTCGAAGTCCAGTTAAATATTTTATGAACGAATGAATGAAATTTCTTAATTCGATTTCGATGTCGAGTGCACGAGAAATGCCCTTAATATGAGCTACCATCACACCCCCAACGCCAAGTCCGAAAAAGTATGCAGGGAAAATTGAAAAGCCTCTTTTATAATGTTAGATCAACAATATAAGCGAGAAAAAATCTGCTCTTGTTGTGACATTGTAAACTGGCGTTTTTTTGTAGTGATATGTGGCAGACGAGCAGACTGATCACCTGATGGCAAGCGATTGCCACCGCCCATAGACACCCGCGACACCAGTGGAGTCACAAGTGCGCTGCCATTATAAGGTAAATTTAAAGGTTAAATCCCCATTCCCCCCGTATTGGACCTCCGGTACCCTCACTCATGCAGCGAAAAACACAATGCTGCTTCATGCCGGTTTCTGTGAGGACGTGGTATCACTCCGGTTGAACCGGCCCATTCATGCCGAAGCATGGCTCTCCCACGGTCATTTCGGCGCTGTAATGTTGCAAGCGCGGTCACGGTGAATTCTAATGTTAGTAACTTTTTTTTAGTTTTAAACTGTAGAAATAATAAAACTGAGTAGAGGACATGTTAAGGCACTCACTCGGACCCTCACAGGGCACTGCAAATTAAACAAGCACCTGCATAACATGGGCCTTTCAGATACCAAAATCTGCAGGTTCTCTCGGGAGGACGAGGAAACGATTATCCACGTCCTCGGCGAGTGTATAGCGCTGCACCGCTTCAGAAGCCGGCACCTGGGAGCACACATGATCTCGGCAGACGAGATCAAAAGCTCCCCCATCAGCTCCATTCTCGGGTTTAGCCGGCCCATTCACGCCGAAGCGTGAATCTCCCACGGGAAAAGTGTCTGGCCCTTTGCGATCGTATTTTAATTACTTCGAATTTTTATTTTTCACAAACCTGATTAGATTTATTTTCTCGTCAAAACCGCATTAGTTCCATTGTACTCCAGAACAATCTCCATCAATACCCCCTCCCCCCATAACCCGACCTAATCTGTTTTCTGAACTGATTTTAATAAAACACCGCATCCCTGGCTCGTCGCCAGGGGGCGCAGCTGCGTACATTAATAAAAAACAGCCAAGTTCAACTCGTGTGGAGCTTATGGTTCCGTAGAGGTGGTTAGAGGTTTTGTTTATTTTTTATTTATGTGATAGGTGGCAGACGAATCACCTGATGGTAAGCGTTTCCCGTCGCCCATGGACACCCGTGACAGCAGTGGAGTCACAAGTGCCCTGCCAAGTTTTCCCCGGGATTGGGCTAACCGGTAACCTCACTTACGAAACACAGCACAGTGCTGCTTCACGCCGGTTTTCTGTGATTTTTATTGACCTTTTTACTAAATCAAACGCATCTTGAAAACCACTCAAGAATGTTGTTGTCTCTTTCATAAAATGGATTTAGAAAGGGTGAGCTTGATTTTTAATCAGCACCTAAAATAATTTTATTACTATAGACCTACAGATCATTTTTTGTAACACCAATGGCTGTTTTACTAAGCAAGCTAATATTTTACGGACTGTAAGCTCTAAGGGCCGATTTCACCGTTGAATTGAACGCGATCAATTCACTTGACCTCGGTCTACGCGCTAAACCGAGTTCCGTTCCTTAGTTTTCGCTCGCATTGATCGCGTTTAAGCGTCGATCGCGTTCAATTTCGACGGTGAAATCGGCCCTAAGCCGCAAATTGTAACTTGGTTTAATTAACTTACTCAACAACTTCTGCGACAAAGCCTAAAAAGCCTATTGTACTTGTCAATACATTATCGTCTTAGCGTTTAGTCCCGCTGTCGCTCCAGAGCCCGCTCGCTCGATCTTGTGCATCCATTGTGGTCAATTTGTTAGCACGCATCATCCTTTAAGATGGTAAGTCACACCTTTTTAAGTCTACCCCTTTTGCTGGTAGCGGTGGCATGGCCAGGCATTTGTTTCTCACGTAGCTGTCCGGTTTTCTCATAACATGACCTTACCTATTATGTAACTAGTGCACAAGTCACTGACTTTACGTAAATTCACAAATCGGGGCTACAACAGAACGTGGCGACGAAAATAAACAAGTATGTACACTGTAAATAGAAATAGAAAAAAGTTTATTTAGCACACAAGAAAAATATTTTGAGGTTATTATTTTAATACTAATTTTAAACTTGGGGTCCGAGTGGTTTCACTTCAGAATTATAATTGATATCTATCTACTAAACTCTGATTTTTAATTTGGCAAACTAATCTGACAGGTGTCAATGTGTTATTCCCATACATTTTTTCTACTTTTGACAGATGCAAAGTGTCAAAATGTATGGGAACTTGACGTTTGCAGCTGTCAGTTTAGTTCTCTGAATTAAAATCAGATTTTAAGTAACGTTAAACTTACTTTTGTAATAACGTTTAGAGCCGATTTCACCGTCGAAATTGAACGCGATCAACTGTAAAACGCGATCAATGCAAGCGAAGACAGTGGAACGGAACTCAGTTTAGCGCGTAAACCGAGTTCAAGCGAATTGATCTCGTTCAATATAAGCGGTGAAATCGGCCCTTAGAATAGTTATAGTAACTTCAGTTATTCCCAGTATTAATCCCACCACTAATTTTATTTGGAATAAGAAAGCTAATGTACTCGTAAATATTTCCGAGGTGAAATGAGCGTTTTCCCAAAAAATGAGCGAGTAAAATTTAATGCATTTTTCGATTACCCTTGAGAACCCTAGAAATAGCCCAGACCTTTCCAGTATAACAAGTCTTGCTGACATAGAGAAAATATTTTTGGCTACCTTAATGGATGGAAGGACTTTAAAGCTCGTTTGCTCTAAAGTACTCGTATTTAAGTCTAGTAGTAAAATAGTTTCGGTGAGTTAACGAATAAAATTTAAACAATTTTAGTAGCATATAATGTGTTTAGTTTCAAGGTAATTTGGCATCTTTTGAAGACAGTGGTTTGAACGCTAGCTGTGATGGTCACGGGTTCAATATACGCCGTGGGAGAGCCATGCTTCGGCATGAATGTGCCGGCTTCGGCTACAGGAGTCATAATGCTTCGGCATGAATGTGCCGGCCTCACAGAAAACCGGCGTGAAGCAGCATTGTGCTGTGTTTCGCTGAGTGAGTGAGGATACCGGAGGCACAATCAGGGGGAAAAGGGGGGTTCAAAGGTTGGCAGCGCACTTGTGTCTCCACTGGTGTCGCGGGTATCCATGGGCGGCGACAATCGCTTACCATCAGGTGATCCGTCTGCTCGTCGGCCACCTATGACATAAAAAAAACTTAAACCCGACTACCAAAAACACGCTCTAAAAAGTGCAAAACAAGAAAATGCTCTCTGCTGAAATTAATATGCCGTATGCCACCTACTGTAGCAAAACAGATTCATTGTAATAATAAAATAAAATCAATGTGGCATACGACCACGGCGATACGGCATAATCAATTCAGCAGAGACAATTTTTTGGTTTCATACTTTTTAGAGCGTGTTTTTTGGTAGTCAGGTTTTAGTTTTTAAACTTTTTATTTTATTTATTTAATTTTATTGGAGTGGCTAGTGTGCGGTATTCTTCACCTTAATACGCTCATCGTCAGCCCATTTATGTCCCCACTGCTAGGGCACGGGCCTCCCTCAATCACATGAGGGGTAATTGCCATACTCACCACGCTCGGCAGACGGATTGGCGAGGGTTTTGATATAAATGCAGAGTTTTCCTTCTCTGGGTGCTGATGATCATGCCACCAGTTTTACCTTAATTACCTTTTACGACACCTCGTTAAGAGTGAGGGTGGCCTATTCTACTCTGCCGTGGACCACACGGCGTAATACACTACTTAGATGTTTTCTCATAGTACAGATTAAAATATCCAATTTCTAACTTAAATAGGAAACCGTCCCAATGTACGTACAATCGACAAAGCTCCCGGTAGACCACCCAGTAGAAACTTTGCCGGATGTAAAGACCCTTAAGGTGGAACATAAAGGTTAATATTTGAATGTGATTCTATACCTACTTATTAGTGCACATGTCTGTACAGTAAATAATAGAATAGAATAGAACAAATCAAACGTACTTTTATGAGATCTCGTGTAAAACGAAGTAATGAAAACACTCGTTTCGCTCTATTATATCAAAGCATTGTTCGTTCGTGTGAGACAGATATTAAAGTTTTTCTCGTCGTTAAGACAGGGTGACATAACACAGCCTTGTAGCACTCGTTAAGCTGCAGAAAATAAATACGAACAATGAACAACATTCTTGGGGTATGATTCTGATATGTGGTATACCTATTCCGAACTAGTCATGACGAATCATCGATTATAATGTATCAAGACGGGAATTAACACGATATTTATTCACTTCACTGACATTGATATTGCTTCATTGACAAATCATCAAGTGGCGAATTTATATCAAAAAATGTGAAGGTGTCCGAAGATTCACAGCCCGGCCCCAGCAGACGACGCTGTGCTCCGCCAGTCCGCTCGTGACCACGGCTGCTGTAACGTAGCCGAAACGTCGAGCCAAATATATGAGTACACAATGTTTGTTTCACATAATAAATATCGTGTTAATTCCTGTCTTGATACATTATAGTTATAATGCAACGCGAAAATCTAAAGAATCATCGATTGTACGTCGATTATAAATCGATTATGCAAATGGGGCCCAAACAAATAATCTTATAATCGGTCTAACTATCGAATTTCATTTTTGATCGATAAATTTGATTAAAATTGTTTAAATTGATGATACTATCCATTCAATCGATATGAGAATTAAGCGAATACTATCGATTATGATCGATTAATCTTAAATTATTTCTTTATATAATTGTCATTTATACAGAAGATATCTAAGAAGGCATAACAAAAAGGACGATTATATCTAGAAATAATTGCATCTTAATCGATTATAGTCGGTAGTATCAGCTAAGGATACTGGTATCCTTTTGAAAAGTAAGTAGTACTCCTTTTTAAAAAGGCCGGTAACACATTAGTGATCTCTCTAATTTCATGGATTATTATGGGCGGCGAATATTACCGTCCATCAGATGACTCGCTAGCTCGTCGCCTCTAGTATAAAAAAAGTACCGATTTAATCGATTATAATCGATAATAGCGCACTTGTTACCTACTGGTGTTGCGGATGTCAACGGGCGGCGGCAATCGCTTGCCAGCAGATGATCCGTCCGCTCGCCTGCCACTTATCACATTTTAATTTTATTGTTTAATAGAGTGCAGAAGATGGTACGACGATTGCAGCTCAGTGGATAAAACGCGCCATTCATACGAGAGGTCGCAGGTTCCAAATATATTTCTATCATTAGTGCGGTGAGGGAAAACATCGTGAGGAAACCTGCACGTTTCGGATAGTGTGACCATGATTCAGTTCGTCTGGTTCCGCTGTTAGAGGCTAGCGAAGATCAGACGGCAGTCGCATTGTAATTACCAAAACTAGACAAATTCTCGACAGATATTAAAGTTTTTCTCGTCGTTTAGACAGGGTGACATAACACAGCCTTGTAGCACTCGCTTAGCTGCAGAAAATAAACACGAACAATGAACAACATTCTTGGGGTATGATTCTGATATGTGGTATACCTATTCCGAACTAGTCATGACGAATCATCGATTATAATGTATCAAGACGGGAATTAACACGATATTTATTCACTTCACTGACATTGATATTGCTTCACTGACAAATCATCTAGTGGCGAATTAATATCAAAAAATTCACATTTTTTGATATTAATTCGCCACTAGATGTGGGCCACTAGGGTGTTCGAAGATTCACAGCCCGGCCCCAGCAGGCGTACGCCGGGATCCAAAGCGACAACTTTGGACGCAACCGGGAATCACATGCTGAGATGAGGAGTTTCGAGGTCATATAATAGTCTTAGTTTATCAAGTTATTTAGGTATTTAGTTATCACAACTATGGATTAGATCCCCGGGTCGGGCTAAAAAGAATTGTACCTAAGTTTTCACTTTGTTTGTCTGCCTCAGTGGCGCAATGGTTAGTGGGTCGCACTTTAAAGCGACGGTTGCGCTTGGGGTCCCGGGTCTAACCGAAATTTGTACCTGAGATTTTCTTTTTTTTTTTTATATATATGAGAGGTCGCAGACGAGCAGACAGATCACCTGATGGTAAGTAATTCCGCCGCTCATGGACACCCGCAACACCAGTGGAGTCACAAGTGCGCTGCCAACCTTTTCCCCTTCCCCATTGGGCCTCCGGTAACCTCACTCACATGGCGAAACACAGCGCAAGCGCTGCTTCACGCCGGTCTTCTGTGAGGTAGTATCACTCCGGTCGAGCTGGCCCACTCATGCCTAAGCGCGGCTCTCACACGTTTAAAGTTTTTCTGTTAAGAATTTTTTAGTGTAAGCCCGGAGTTTGGAAGTTGGCGGTCTTGTACCCCCGTGCTACGGAAAGTACGTTAAGCCGTTGATCCTGTGCCCAATCCATCTCCGGTCATGTCACGCTGGTGTCCTATCGGAATATGAGGGTAAGGGAATAGAGAGTGCACTTGTGTTTGCGCACACACCTGAGCACTATAATATATTCTGCGTATCATTGACTGATCGTTGAGATTAGCCGCCATAGCCGTAATCGGTTGGAGGATATTATTATCACAACTAAATGTTTTGACGAGGGTCCTATCAAATTTTACAATTTCAGACCAGTGGTACTAGGTAAATTACAATAATAGGTTATCTACTATATTTATCTAATATCACAGTATTTAATGTAGTGAAACAATCCTGTTTCGGCGTATAAATGGCATTGACAAGGGTGCTAAAGTTTAGTTTGTCACAATAGTAAACTTTCCTTAGTTTTAGGATTAAACTTCGGCATGAATAGGCCGGCTCCAGGGTACCTAGTAGGTACAACAGCGCAACCTTTCTATAAGGTGGTAGGTAGGTACTACCACTTTACCTACCACCTTATAGAAAGGTTGCGCTGCTTTTCGTCGAGTGAGGGTACAGGAGACCCATTTCGAGGGGATGATTATTGAGTCGATGTTTTTTTTATGTAATAGGTAGGTAGGCAGACGAACAGACGGATCACCTGAAGGTAAGCAATTGCCGCCGCCCATGGACACCCGCGACACCAGTTGAGTCACAAGTGCGCTGCCAACCATCAAACCCCCTCTATCCCCCGGATTGGGCATCCGGTACCCTCACTCACGCAGCTAAACACAGCACAGTGCTGCTTCACGCCGGTTTTCTGTGAGGCCGTGGTATCACTCCGGTCGAGCCGGCCCATACATGCCGAAGCTTGGCTCTCCCACGGTATCAACGTTTATCGATGTTATTTTCGAATTACGTCTTTATACTTAGTCATCGTCATCGTCAGCCCATTTAAGTCCCCAATGCTGGGGCACGGGCCTCCCTCAATCACATGAGGTGTAATTGCTATACTCACCACGCTTGGCAGACGCGTTGGCGAGGGTTTAGATATAAATGCAGAGTTTTCCTTCTCTGGGTGCTGATGATCATGCCAGCAGCTTTACTTTAGTCGCCTTTTACGACACCTCGGTAAGAGTGAGGGTGGCCTATTCTACTCTGCCGGGACCACACGGCTTATAATTAGTATTGTCAATAAACTAACAGGGCGTTTCTAGGAATACCTTTTATAAAACGCTGCGATTACTAAACCGCGTAGAATTCAAATGCATCGCTGCAACATGCTGAACCAAGCCTAACGATGCAAGTAAAATGAACAAAAAACCACGCTTGTGTGCCCTGACGAAGCACGTTCCATGATATCCTTTTAAAAGGTTTTGTTTCAAGCGGTGCAGGCAGATCATACAAGCTAGGCGCAATCTATTCACACCAATTGAGATTAGCCGTGTCGTAGCCATAATCGGTTTCAGTGGTAAGTGACTTCGGTACTTAGATTAAAACCAAATAGCGGAAGATACGGCACGTCCCTTCAATTAGACAACTGAAAACGGGCCCGATGAAACAGTAGATATATACGCAAGCAGTATGGACACTACGAACAAACGCTTGATTACGCACGCACACAGACGCGCACTTTACACGGATTCTAAGGTTCCATCGGAGTACAATCGTAGGAACTAAATTCAGGGTTGGCGGTATTACTCGAGTGCCGCTTACTTTATTCTGGTAGAGAAAATAAGTAGATAAATAATTATGTATCTTATCAAAAAATGGAACTGTGAAATGAAAATGAAATGATTTGGAATCATTTTGTGTACCTTTGTATCCGAAAATTGTATGCTAGTACTATGCTTATTTCTTAAGGAATATCATTAGTTCTAATTTAACACGCACCAGATGATCCTTATTGCACCTATGACCCCGCGATCACGGCCCGGTACTTAAACTAGTCATCGTCAACCCATTTAAGTCCCCACAGCTGGGGCACGGGCCTCCCTCAATCACATGAGGGGTAATTGCCATACTCACCACGCTTGGCAGACGGGTTGGCGAGGGTTTAGATATACTTAAATGCAGAGTTTTCCTTCTCTGGGTGCTGATGATCATGCCAGCAGCTTTACCTTAGTCGCCTTTTACGACACCTCGGTAAGAGTGAGGGTGGCCTATTCTACTCTGCCGGGACCACACGGCCAACCAACTTAAACCAGTAGTCACAAGGTATGAATAATATTTTACAAAAATAAGAGGAAATCCTATACGGTAGGTAACTATCTGTCCAAAATGGCGGAGTGTCGATACTGCTTCAACGTATTATCTACTGTGCCGGTGTACAACTACATGCACACATACTCACAGCTCTATGACACATTGGTTTTTTTTTTATGGCTAGTAGTGTTGTACGTCAGAGACGCAGTCAACTTTACCAATGTCAAGTGAGTAGAGACACATTATCACGAATTGAATTGACCGGTGATTTGAGTTTATTTCTTATTTAATTTAGTTTTTTTTTAGGAAAATAACAACCTATAACAAAACAAAACGTACACATAGACAAAACAGTATTAAATGAGAGGTTCATTTCATTGGATTAAACTTGTACGATATTGGAAGACAGAGACAAAATTATTTTTTGACATAAGCGTCAGTGAGTCAAGCGTCAAAACGACGTCACACATAAAAATAGCGTATATTTCTATATCGCTCTGCAAAATGGTGTCCAAAACTTTAGTGAATTTATAAAAATCATGTGAAATTAATACTTTTCTTCTACTTATGAGTGAAATGTGATTCCATGAGATTTGTTATTTCTTTTTGAATAATTTGTACAACTCGTTAAAGCGCACGAAGGCATTTTAGTAACCTTTATTCCACTTGAAACAATTAAAGAATTATTTTGTGTACGCGACCGCTTGTCAGACTCGTCAATTTGCAACTGCGTGCAATTAGGCGACGGGGACTTACGCGATTGGGGCGAGACACGTATCCTTCGCTATTTTGATTGAATCTAAGTTTCGGTAACATCTTTTCTCGAGTGTACTGTTATAAAATGTTATCAGAAGTATATTTTACACTTTTCAGTTCGTGGCTTTTTAAGGCGTTTAGTGCTTTATTTGCAAAACCAATCTGGTAGCTTAGTGTAAAAACGTGTGCTTTCTTTACGGCAGAAATACGAGCATGCAACACTGGATTTTAAAAATCTATATGCATGTTTCTTCCATAAGCTCAGCGGTAAGGACAACATCAAGTTTCGAATAGTTTCTTAAACGCGTACATAGTTTAGTAAGCCCCCGAAAGTTGCGAAGGTCAGACTGTCGTTTCATTTGAGGGAGTTGCCACACTGGCGGATTGCAAGCATTTTCTAAGCAGAGCGGCTGCGCAGCGTTCAAGCCACGGCGTGAACGCTGCGCAGCCGCGACGTGTTCGACGTCGCTCCTCTTTGAAAACGCTCGCAATCCGCCAGTGTGGCAACTCCCTAGTACCCAGACTCCCAAATCGTGGATCATGGTCCAAGGTTCCTTTGTCTAATATACAATACTTTATCTAGATAGAAAAATCCACAGCCTGTAACAAAAACATTATGATTCTCACCATTCGAACCCGATCAATCAATCAGTGCTATAGACGTATCTCCACATATCATGATCTCATTCCCCTCAATTCGGGGGCAGTAAATGACTTGTAAACGAAATTAATCCGTTTGTATGATGGATGAGAAGCGGTGTGTGAAGTGTATATGTATGTTCCGGTACCGCTGTGCGAGATGATTTTTATGGTTCCCTGAATGGAGTATGCTTCTAAAAGTAAAAAAATAATCAGCCTATACATTGTCCCACTGCACGGAAAAGGCCTCCATCATAGAAATCAAGGCACCGCTACTACGCTTGCCTAATACGAGTTGGTGATCACAAACCCAAGCTATGTTTGAAAAATTCGAAACTTCGTACTTTTTGCACGAGAATCCAACCCAGGACCCCGAGATCACGGCTCGGTTTCGACTTTTTGTCGGACCGGGTATATGTATTCTTCTCTCTGTCGCTACGGTCGTGGTCACGTTGAGGCGTAGAGGCGGACACAGCTTTCCTCGCGATCTCTCGCCATCTCTCTCTGTTTACAGTGTCTGGCACAGTCTTGACACGGGGTTTCCTATTGCGGATATCACTTGATTATTCCAGCGCATCGGTGATTTGCCACGTGATCTGAGGTCCTAATTTCAAGCTGACGTTACGACCAAATCGGAGTTTCTCTCTCTCTTTCACACGCGCTGTGTGTCTCATTGATTTGGATGCGACAGGTATATTCTCGTTCATTACGGGACGACCAGCCGCTCTGACCAAAGTACGCGCGTCTGTGCTAAATAAAAAAATAAAATAAAAAATGTTTTTATTAAATTTAAGTCCATACAGGACATTTATGAATGTCAAATATTATGTACTACCGCTCTTCTACCGCTGATTCGGAATGTGGATTTCTATGTTTGATAGACGCTATAAGATGCCGAGTTCTTGGAGTATGGACACGTTGGTGCGGAACTCTGTCCACGATATGCCGAGCATTTTTCTCCAGCACCACATTTCCAGAGCACCTATCTTCCTCTTTTCCAACTCACGCTCCGCTTCCACTGTCCAGGTCTCCGCCGCGTAAAGGAAAATTGGGAACACCAGAGTACGCATGAGCTTGACTTTTGTAGCCTTGGTGATACTTTGATTCCTACACACTTTCTTAAGGTGACGGGTAGGGCACACTAGCGACGCCAGTCGATTTTAATCTTTAGCTACTAAACAATTTCGGGATCTATTTTAAACAATTTCGGGGTTGCTATCTCTCGGCAAACACCTATATTTTGGATTACCGCCAAAAGTGGACGCTTTCGGCGTGAATCAATTTTTCGCATGGTATGTGCATGGCTATTTAATAAATAGTATAAGTGTTTGCTGAGAGATTGTAACCCCGAAATTGTTTAAAATAGATCCAGTTTAGTAGCTAGAAATTAAAATCGATTGGCGTCGCTAGTGTGCCCTACCCAGTCACCTTAAGTTTCTCAACTGCAATTCTGGTCACGGCCATACGACGCTTTACTTCATCCACGCAACCACCATTGTTTGAGATTGGGTATATGTACCTATAGCACCTACAAAATGGCGGCCCCTTTTTCTTACTAGGTATACCTATCTCACCGACTTTTTGTGTAGGTCGTGTGCGTTGCGCTATTGATATCAGTACGTTCTATTCTACAAAATCGGTGAACATACATAAAAAAAAAACAAACATACATTCGTACATAGAACCTCCTCCTTTTTTGAAGTCGGTAAAAAAACAGTCTTCTTAATGTGATATCAGCCTTAATAATAATATCCTCCAACCGATTTCGGCTAAGGCGGTCAATCTCAAAAATCAGCCACTTATGCAGGATATATAATAGCGCTCAAGTGTGTGCGCAAACACAAGTGCACTCTCTATTCCCTTGCCCTCATAATACGATGGGACACCAGTGTGACACGACCGGAGATGGATCGGGCTTAGGACCAATGGGTTAACGTGCTTTCCAAGGCACGGGGGTACAAGACCGCCAACTGCCAGACTCCAGGTTGACACTGAGAATTTCTAAACAGAAAAACTCAGGTACAAATTTTGGCCCGACCCGGGGATCAAACCCGGGATCCCAAGCGCAGCCGCTGCTTTAAAGTACGACCCACTAACCACTGCGCCACCGAGGCAGTCAACCTTACAGACACTATAATAAGGCGGTTTTATCGCTTGGCGCGATTTCTTCCAGACAAGCTTTAGTAACAGGAAAAAGTGTCAGAAACCTAAGGTTCCACAATTTGGACAGCTGCCCTCTTATTACAAAATACTATTCTAGTACCGGCTTTAATCCCAAACTAGCAAGTTAATGTTTATTACGAAATAACGTTAGTTCTTAAATTTTTATTATAAATCCTAGACTAACCATAAACCACATAGTACCATAGAGTAGTATCACAGTTGTATTCATTTTAAACTACGGGTCTGGTTGGTTTAACTTTTGTATTATAGTTGGTACACTAACTAACGATAAACTTAGTTTTGTCATACTTTTTATTATAATTCTTCAGCTACTTCTGGTATTAATCCCACTACTATTATTAAGCCACGTTATGGAATAAGAGGGCAAAGCATGGATTGAACAAATGTAAGTCAATTCTAGCCAATTCAACAAAACTCTCCCTTAGCTTACTAGACAAAAACACGATGTTTTCGCAAAGGGTTGTAGGCGTGTCTGAAGCCAGGTAACATAAGGTAGGGAAGATGCCAAGTTAGCAATGGGTCGAGGCAATTCCGGAAAAACGTCGCCGGAATTTATACACTGGTAAACGGTTACATACCTTGGACCAGTGCTAGGAAATCCTTGACATTGCTCATTCACTCATTCACTCATTCACTCTTGTTTCTAGAAGTGGAAACTTTTAATTGGCGTTGTTTCATTTGAAATCAGTGCTATTTATTGATTAGCTGTCAGATTCCCAATAATTGTAAATAAAATAAACAAATTGATTTACATCAATATCTTCTATACACGCTCGTGCAAACTCTGTAATGAGCTTCCAGCCGCGGTGTTCTCTGATCGCTATGACATGTCTGTAGGGAACCTACGTTACTAACCACACACACACACACATTATTATATTTACTTATATACATTGTCCCTATGTTCATATTTACTTAATCTATATTAACCTAAATTTATTTACATAAATAACAAAACTCAATAATAAATTAAATTACACTAAGGAACAACACTAAATACATATTTACAATATAATACAAACATAATACACAAAAATAAAAGCATCAATAAATCATAATCATTAACGTTGTTTACATATCGTCCGTCATTGCATTCACTAAGCGGGCGCAGTGGAACCGACCCGATCCTTTTGTTCAACGCTCCGCGCGCAATGCGCGTGCGCAGGGATCGGCCGGTCTTCCCTTCCAGTCAGTCGGTCTCCACGCACAACGCGGATGATTACGCATGATCGCGCGCCGGCTACCTAGCTTGTTTACTTATGCGCTTAAGCTTTCTATTCTTCTGTATTCTTTACGTACTCTCTTCTGTGTGTTAATCTTTCACTCCTTCTAAAATAGTAGAACTGTGTGCTGTGCTATCTCACTGTATTGCTTGCGAACTGTGTGGCAATAGAAACATTCAGTGTGTGACGTCGTTTGATTTACCTAACCCCACATACGGAACCTCATCACCACGCACCACAACAAGGTACCTATCACTGCACCCAACCATCTACATGTCCTTTTTTAAACGAGGCAAACCTCGTTACAAAAAATCAAAAAAGAGTTCTTCTTTTTTTGATTTAGGCGGTTACCGTTTACCATCAGATGGGCCCCCAAGCTCGTCTTGCTGTATGAAACACGTGTGCGTATTTTTTAATTTAAAAGCATTCTATTTATTCTACCAAAGAATGATACCAAAAATCGTGTTAGGAAATATGGATAACCGACTTCTGGTTTTAGTAGAGTTAATATATTCATAGAACAGTCAGTTAAGTTAACTGGGTATCCAATTTATGTTGGTGAACTGTACGGCTGGTTAATGTTTAACTTAACTGTTACTGCCCGTTTTCGTAACTGTCAGTTATCTAGATTATGATGAACTCCGCCCTTAGTCGCATATTGTATTAAATATACGAGCTGGCCTTAGTTAGGACTAGATTAAAATCTGAAAGATCTTATAATTAATTATGAGGGACAGAATAAATCATACCACAGGTTTTGGGAATAAATGCTTATATAATTGTAATCTTCGTGCTCATAGGTTTCAAAGTGGTAAGTGACTTCGGTACTTAGGTTAAAACAAAATAGCGGAAAACACGCCACTTCCTTTCAATTAGACAACTGAAAATGGACCTATTTGTTTTGACTTACGCTTGAGGGAGACATCAAACGCGCTACGCGCATGCTACGCATCATGTCAAAAGGAGAAAGTAGGGTCAACGAAAATAACTAATTTCTAAATCATTTATTTTTATAACAGTTGAAATCATCATATATGTATTGTTGGTACTATTATAAATTATTATTGAATGTTATACTTACAAAACGTTGACTTATCTTCGAATAGGGACATTCATTTGTGTTTACAAAATCTGAATGTTGCCCTCGATTATTATGGGATCCCATCGTCAGATCATGACATGCTAATGGGATTAAGTGGGAAACATACTCTTTAAAAAAAAATACAAAATGATCTAGTCATCTTCCAGTAGGTACTACCTACCTAGTTGGGGAACGTGTATAAAAAATGATCTTAAAGAATTGATAACCTCCTCCTTTTTATTAAGTCAGTTAAATATAAAAAATAGACATTTTCCACTGCTACCACTACTCTGAATAAATTAAAAATAAATATTATGCAATTATATTTTTAACACTTTTATGCTGACGCTATCTTCGTGTGACGTAATATCAATTAACTCGTCACACATGGGTATATCGTATATTTCTATCTCGCTCGGCAAAATGGCGATCAAATCATTGTAAAATATTGAAATATCATGAGAAATTAAAAAATATCTTGTACTTATGAGTGAAATGTGATTCCATGTGATTTATTTATACGTTTTGAATTATTTGTACAACGCGTAAAAGCGCACTCAGGCATTTTGATAGCCTTTATCCCACTTAAAAGA
Source organism: Marasmia exigua (assembly GCA_019059595.1). NCBI lineage: Eukaryota > Metazoa > Arthropoda > Insecta > Lepidoptera > Crambidae > Marasmia > Marasmia exigua. The sequence goes on along the minus strand of CM032486.1, from coordinate 4,879,687 downwards.
ATTAATGAATATTTTTGGGTGATGACGCGACCGCTTGTCGGACTCTGACATTTGCGATTGCGTGCAATTAGGCATCGGGAACCTAATTTAAGCGGTCCACGCGGTATAGACGAGTCACCTATCTTCCGCTAATTTTGATTTAATCTAAGTTCGTGCTTCGTCTTTACGCCTTTCATAGTTGTCGGCAATGCGTCTTCAATCTCACTCTCGCACGTAATTCTAATTCAAACAGTTATCTCTTACATGTTCCTTACCATCTTCCGATCACCAATCCCACATTTATATGATATCATTTCGTAATAACGATATTTTAAGACTCTAAATAAATAACTCTACAAGTATTTCGCCATTGTTCTTTTAAAACTAAATTAATGATTTTTCTCTTAACAAACACATGTCTCTGGTGAAAACGCAGCCTAAACGAGATATAAATTACAGCTTTGTACTTATTGCTACCAATAAGTTAATACCAATAAGTTATAAAATTGTACAAAAAAGTCCGTTTATTGAAGTCAAAAACAGAACATCCCTTGTGAAATACATCCCTGCGGCTATTAATTTAACATTAAGCAAGCACCTGATTAAAATAAAGGAAACAAATTAATATTATTTCTTTTTCATATTGGTGTATACACCAACTTTGTATTTATGGGTTTACTTTAACCACAATCGTCTAGATAAGTGACTACGTGTCCAGTATAATAACGCGTTCAGGATGTTGTTTGGCCTGCCGCGGCACTGTGGCGCTTCATCCATGTTCGCCGAGGCGCGCACAAATGGCTTCCACGCAATAATCAGGGCGCGCTGCGCATCACTATGGGCGCGCGTGCGTGGCAGCCCCAACAGCATCCTGAGCGTGCTGGCCGAAAGATGGGACTCCCCACTACTGCACCGCTGGGCGCAGCTACACTCCCCGGTGTGTCGCTTTCCATACTTGTAATACACTACTGATATCTTCTGCAATAGTACTAACACTGAAATAAGTTCATTATGTTACTAACACATTTTATATGGATTGAAGATCTGAAATAAACGAATATTTAATTTAATTTAAGTGTGCATGGAAGACGTGTTTTTTTCTACTGAGCTACTATCGCTAGGTACCATTCGTAAGGTCTAGTACGTTCTTATCTACTGAGCTACTTGTAAGATATAGTTTTTATCAATCTATAATTTGACGACCCGCTTGGATCAGTGGTAGTAAACGTTGCCTCTGGTGCAAGGGTTGCGGGTTCGATCCCCGCACAGTAAACATATTTGTTTGTATTGGTCTGGATGTTTTTTTTTGTATTCTTAGTATGTATTTTACAAAACAAAAGTATTAAATGTTAGTTTGGGAGTAAGGGGAAGGCGCTGATGTGGGACGCGACCTGCGCGGATACACTGGCTCCTTCCAGTGTCCATGCCACTGCACGGGGCGCAGGCGCTGCAGCTGCCTCGGCGGAGACCCGAAAACGATACAAGTACTCCGCCTTAGATAGCTGCTACCGCTTTGCCCCATTTGGCGTGGAAACACTGGGGCCGTGGGGACCGCAAACTCTTTCAAGAGCAGTCTGCCCGACTGATCGAGTTCTCTGGGGACCGGAATGCTGGCAGTTACCTCGGCCAACGTTTAGGGTTGGCCATCCAAAGAGGCAACGCCGCTAGCAATCTGGGCACGTTGGACAATATCAGTGGGGCAGACAATTTCTTTTTGTAAATATGTACATAATTATTAGGTATCACTTTTGTTCACATGCATTTAACATATTTTTAGTTATTTAATTAAATGTATATATTTGTATTCCACTGTTGATTCTAATAATATCCGTAACACAGGTGCTTGAGCTACCTACCTCGGAGTCAGATCAATGTATGTGATGCTGTAAAATATTTATATATTATATGATTATATACTTATTTGGCTGCCTCGTTGGCGCAGTGGGTCGTGCGTCGCACTTTAAGGCGATACTGCGATCTCAATAGCCGCCTATCGATTTGTATTAGTTGTGACGAATATAGGATATTGTTGAAAAAATGGGCAATGAGATTCTAAAAAAAAAGTATTTGTGATTTTTTCAAGATATATCTGGCACAAATTATCCCTCTACATATAACTTAATTTTTGATTACCGCCTAAAAAAAAAAGGAAAGTTAAAACAAAGTAGGTTCCCGTGGCAATGTCCCCAAAATGCTGGCAGCATTACCCCACTGGATCGCGATGGAAATTCCCTGGGCGAGGTAGCAGCCAGCTTTTGGCTCTCCCGTGACTCTCCCCTTATTTATAATAATCTGAATATACAATATATGACCTCTATTTAATAATTTAACTGGCTATAATTAATCTATGAATATTGTAGTAATAATTATGTAACAAGTAATATTTTGGTAATAATGAGAATTTAGTACTATCTCATCATCATCATCAGCCTATCGCAGTCCACTGCTGGACGTAGGCCTCTCCAATTGTTCGCCACTGTGATCTATCCATGGCTTCTCGCATCCAGCTCTTGCCAGCCATCCTGCGCAGATCGTCCCCCCACCTAGCCAGAGGGCGCCCTACATTACGTTTTCCAAGACGCGGTCTCCACTCCAGAACCCGTACTACCTGTTTAGTGTTAAATATTCCCTAAGAGAGTAATAACTTCCAGCTAAAAGAAACGATCTTAACTTTTTCGCGAATGCTTTAAATTCACTTTCATCATTTGTATGTGAAGGGAGTTAGAGAAGTACAATATACACTTGTATTATTAGGTTATATACAATATCGCTTTTGTATATAAATCTCCGAGTAGCCTCATTCCCTAGAGACCTACATTATTTTCATACCATATTATTTATAACATATGTCCCATGAGTATTTCTGAGACGCGTATAAAATAACATGAACAGCAATACCGGATTCGATAACCCTTACAGAAATAAGGTTAGGATTACTGTGAGATGTTGACTCCAATGGGAATACACAGGGTATATTAATACTGTAAGACCCCATCTGGTTCAAGTATGGGTTAGTTGATCCATTTTGATGCTTGTTTTCATGGTTCTAGTAGCCCACCCTTACTTCATTTCAGGACGTTATTGATTTACACCAATAGATGGCGCTAGGTTTTTGTTACATCGCGCAAGCGTTTCGTATTTTCGGATTATGTATAATCGTTGTCACGTTCTGGTCTGCTAAATTTACCTCTTGTAAAATAGCCATAGATTGAGACCAAACAATAATAAGACCCATAACGCTGGCTGTTTACATCGTAAGCTAAACAAACAGGCTACGTACAAACTAAAACAAACATATTTCCCCAAGAAAAAAAGGGTCGATTCTCAAAAAAAAAATCACCTTCCCATGCAAATTGTATCAATCAGCTTTTATATGGGAAGGTCACTTTTTTAATCAGACCCTAATATTCCTTGGGGAAAAATGTTTGTTTTCATTAGTATAATGCCCCGAGAAGTTTTTCGGGTACTCAAAAAATTATGGTGTTTATAAAAGTCGCTGATGCGTTGCGGGCCTCTTAAAAAGTAATATAGATGCGGCGCCAGGTCGAGTAACCCCCCTGCAGTATAAAAGTTGTACTTGTGTCTCTGACATAAGGACGGTCCAAAGTCCAACAAGGGTAATTCCACTTGACCTTAATGAAAAAAGTAAAAAAAAAATGCTTACCAAGTGCCAAAAACAGCACAACAAGTGCCGGCGATGTCATTGACCTGCCGGCCGCCAGGGCCGCGCGGCCACATTGACACTGCACACACCATCAATGCAATCACTGCTGCATCACCTCTGTCACCGGGGAGTGACAATCCTGCGCTCGAAACACATCCGCGCTGGAATTTATGAGCACGTCGGTAAAATGGCACTTTCACGGAGTGGCACTTTCACAGATTGGCACTTTCACGGATTGGCACTTTCACGGATTGACACTTTCACGGTATGGCTTCAAAAATTGGTACTTTTCACAGTACTGGTGGGTGTTTAACGGTTTCAAACTTGAACTGGGAATTGGCACTAAACTTTCTCAATGCTATTTGTGGATAGATTTGATGTTTAAACTTAGGTTTTACTTTAAATGAACACTAATGTTTTAAATTTTTTTTATTAGTTGCCACCGTGTTAGGACTATAAAAGATTTTTTTGCGCATACGCCACTGGTTTTGCTGTTTTTTTCGTAGACCTCACAAACATTGAAGACACTGGTTTTAAAAATATCTTAACTAACACTTGGTATTTATTTTTACACAATTGGAACTTTAATTTGGCACTTAGACCATTGCTGCACTAATCTTTCAACAATAATTAGCACTTGTTTTGAGGGTTTTGAACTGAGGGGTTTTCACTTTAAGAATTCTCCGGACTCCGTTCTGTGAACAAACAAATAGATTTATATAAATAAATAAATATTTCACAACATCACATCTGACTCCGAGGTAGGTAGCTCAAGCACCTACCTGTTACGGATATCAGAATCAACAGTGGAATTACAAATAGATACATATAATACTTTTGTTTTGTAAATACATACTTATAATACACAGAAAACACCCACACCAGTACAAACAGACATGTTCATGTACACAAATGTTTGTATTGTGCGGGGATCGAACCCGCAACCCTTGGACCAAAGGCAGCGTTCACTACCACTATTCCAAACGGGTCGTCGGGTAAAAATAAGGAAAAAATATATTAATATCTGCGAAGGAAATGTATGACTTCCGCCTATCTTTGCAAAACGTTAGTGTTACGCAGATATATCATAGTATGAAACTCGACCGATAAAGTTCGTCCCAGAATTTCAAGATTTGTTCATCGTCATGTCATCGTCAGCCCATTTAAGTCCCCACTGCTGGGGCACGGGCCTCCCTCAATCGCATGACGGGTAATTGCCATACTCACCACGCTCGGCAGACGGGTTGGCGAGAGTTTTGATATAAATGCAGAGTTTTCCTTCTCTGCGTGCTGATGATCATGCCAGCAGTTTTACCTTAGTCGCCTTTTACGACACCTCGGTAAGAGTGAGGGTGGCCTATTCTACTCTGCCGGGGTTTTGGCTGTGCGTTGATTTGGGAAAGACCAACAAATATTTTCACATCTTCACATACATATATTTACAAATTTACCCTCCAACAGATGGCGCCAATCGGACTGTTCCATACAAAAACGAATTTCTCATACGATCCTACATCGCGATGCAACATTTTTGTACCGACTTGAGATATATACGACAAACCAAATTAGCATAGTTACATCTTTCATAGGTCCTCGAAAACGTTACCTTTTTATAAATAGTATAAATATATAGATAGATAGAGATAGGAAACGGAGAAAATCCCCCTACTCCCTAATTTCACTGTATTTATTCATTATATGAGATCTGAGCAAAAACGAAAGAAACTGATAAAATAATCTAACCTAAAAAAGCACGGACCGAGAGTCTGTGAAAATAAATCTATTTCAACAAAAAATAAATTGCTTAAAACAGTGACCAGCAAAAAAAAATTTGAAATTCTGGGACGTCTTTTTTCGGTCGAGTTTCCCTCTAGACCAATAAATAATACACAGTAGTTTAACTAAATCTGCTCTGTGAGTTTTCAGCCTACTATTGCGTGGGTAAGTGCTGTCACTTTTGCGATGCGAGCGAGCAAAATTTCGACGCGATATTCGGTTCAGTGATCTGGTATTTGCGGCGATCCACGGAAAACCCTGGCAAAGTCGTAACAAAAATGTTTACCTACGTGTTGCGTTGGCACAAATATAACCTCGCCATTGGTTCGCAAACCGCAATTTCAGATACAGCGTGGAGCGGTTCTGATAATTTTCAATAATTATTGTGGCTATTTATTGCTTTTCGATATTCTGCGGTCAGCATGCTTTCACAGAGCCACTCTCTACTTGTAAACGTGTTTTTTTCTTCTTTACAATATGCCTCCAACCGAAGACGTCTTACCAATGTCAAGTAACTTATTGAGAATAAGTGTGTTTCGCCTGCGCTGTGTTTCGCCGTGTGAGTGAGGTTACCGAAGGCCCAATGGGGGGGAAGGGGAAAAGGTTGGCAGCGCACTTGTGACTCCACTGGTGTTGCGGGTGTCCGTGTGCGGCGGAATTGCTTACCATCAGGTGATCCGTCTGCTCGTCTGCCACCTCTCATATAAAAAAAAAGTGGGTAGTGAACAGTAGAAGCCAGTCTCGCAGTCATTCAATAAGACGCAGATGTTTTGCGTTTTATCGATTTATGGATTCTGCCGATATCATTCTAGTCACTATCGGGGGTTTTAGACTCTACAACTCAATCAACACACAATAGCAGTCTTAAAAACGATACAATTCAACGATTCTTATTATTAGGATCACTTTGCGGCAACTTCGCTTTGCTCTAACTTCGATATTGTTAAAAAGATATCCGGTTTAGATGCTAGCAATTTAAATCGAATGGCGTCGCTAGTGTGCTCACCCGTCACCTTAAACGTCGATATCTTTCCGGCTCGTCCGCTCGAACCCCATTGCCCGGGCCCATTCCCGCCGAAGGATGGACTTTCCCACGGTTCGAGTGTATTAGGTGCTAAATGTAGACTTTAGAAAATAGTTCTAGTCTGGCATCATAAGTGCTATGATATCAGCATTATGCATCAGTAACAAATTACTAACTGCCTGCCTGCCTTATATTTTTTAGTTTCATTATAAACCTAATTCCTAGACAACAAGCTCTGTAATATTTGATTAGAGATTTCTATATTCTATATAAGTAGAACTACCTGGAACCACAGTTTTGTCCTACTATTGTGGAACTTTTCACAGCGTAGTGCTAGTGAGAACGAAAACTCCCATTAGTTCTACCGTAAAAAATAGGTAGAAGAAGTGGGAATAGAAAGTTCCACTAGTCCTACTACTCTGTAAGATACAAAATTGTAGCACTAATGAGAAAAAAAAATCTTACTAGTCCTACCGTAGAACTACTTGGTAGTACAAGTGGGAACAAAGGACCGGTATATGCTCGTCATTCGAAACTGTTGTGGTCTGTTATACCCAGAATTACACAAACTAAGGATTCCAGTGAAGGTAGCTTGGAATATTGATGAAACCCAACCTATTTCAATGAATAGTGGTGGATTTTAGTAATAATTTGGCGTCCATTTGTGCAATGAAGTATCATGACAATAATGCTTCAGCACTGCTATTGTGTATCGAGAATAGAGAGAGTGGCAGGTTCAAATGCGAACATGCACCTGTGGGTTTTCAAATCTATATGCGTATTAAGAAGAAGAAGAAGAAGAATTCATTTATTTGCTTTTGAGTAGGGTATACAGAAGATGACAAAGATATATTATATAGACCGCCCATTCAGCCGTCAATAACAGCATGCAAATACAATTATTATAATTTACGACTAAGACTTTTAGTATGCGCCTGACATTTTTTTTTTTTATTTATTTGGACAACCAACAAGAACACACACCTTAAAAACTAAGGGATACAAATAGTCACGTACATGAGTTGGTGCTGCCTTAATTATAGGTTGCCACGGAAAGCGTGAACAAAAGTATTTGGGGGCATAAGGTTTCCCTTAGCATGTAAAGAAAAAATATAAAGTTAAATAATAATTACACCCAGGCACTGATCAAACACAAGTGTTCAACACACGAATGTTTGATCATAGTGGGAATCGAACGCACGACCATTGGCGCATTAGGCAGTGTCACTACCAAAAGCGCCATTGGGCCATTCGACAAGTGAATCATCGAGATTTTATCTTATCTTATTATTTCTTATTATTAGACAATAGTAGGCGTAATTTATTTTTAAATGTAGGTAAACTAAGATTAAATACATCAATGTCTTTATTTTTGCAAACCAAATTATATTCGGTTTGGAGCCTGTTAATAGGGGAAAAACGACCAAGATTTGTCTTAGAGCGCTTTGGCTTAAACAGTGAATATCTGGAGAGACGTGGTAGACTATCTGTTATTGTAATATTGATTTTTTTAATTATAATTTCTGATATAATAGTATTGTTTAATTTTTGTTATTTAGAAACTCTTGGAGAGAATAAAACCCTTGCATTACAAGCCAGGTGCGCAGTGCATTCTTAAATTTATTAAAAGTTGGCATGTCTTTTATATACAGAGGAATATTGATGTATATATTCACGCACATGCAGAAACATTTTTTTTCATGCGTGTACTTTTTGGGACAAAGTCAATAACCAGCCTATTACCATTCCGAGTATTCCGTGGGTAAACGTCTTTAGCCAATTTAAAGCAGCTCAGATTCTGCCTAACAAATATTTCAAATATATATAAACATGGCAATGGGAGTATTTTCATTGTCTTAATTATTTCTAATATTAGTTTGCTTTTTAATCTAACATTAGAAACTTGCACGTGTCGCTTAGTTTCTGAAACGTGTTATAATAATTGGGTCGACGCCCGGTAGGCCGACCTAGGTATCGCTAGAAAGACGTCGTCGAAAAAGATCTGTGAGAACTTCAGGCCGGTGACTGGCGACAAGTAGTGCAGGATGGACCAAAGTGGCGTTATCTTGTTTCGGAGGCCAAGACTCGTTTCGGGTCACTGAGCCAGTGGGGTAAGTAACAATAATTCAGTTGGTCTGGTTCCCCTATAAAAGGTTGCGAACATCAGACTGCAGTTGCTTCATTGTAATTACCGGACTCCCCCAATCCTTTTTTTTTATTCTTTTATTTTAAATTAAGGACTTTTGTCTAACAGAGACATGTCAGTCCTATTGAACCTTATTCTGAATAATACAAAATAAAATTTAGCAGTAAAGCAATAGTAGGTAATTGAAGAAATAAGAGTCAGCGACTGTTATTTCTTCAATTATCCCCCAATCCTGAATCATAGTCTATTGAAATAAAGGTCAAGTGACAGCTGTCATTCTAATTAAGCTATATTTAACGGAGTATAGACGTTAACACCCTCACCTGTCACAATAATGGCGGCTGTAATGAACCAATCGGTCACGAAGTGGTTAAAAAATCGACTCTCCCTACGTCACTATCGCAATTAATATTCACATCTTTGTTTTTCTTTTTTAAGAGCCTTTTTACGGTTCACTGGTGCCACCAACATATTTTTGCTGATTGTAATGAAATTAAGACGGAATGAAAAGGTTATCCAGCGATTTTAATTTTAAATAAAAATGATTTTTAAAGCTAATTTTGCATACGCCTTATATGTCACAATCATCTCTAGTAAGATTTAAAAAAAAAGGCCGAAAATCTGTATTTAATCAAATGTCATTACATTTTTTATTTACTGTCTTAATTTCGTTACAATCACTAAAAAATTGGTGGCAGCACCACGGATCAATAAAAGGGCTCTTAATATGACCGATTAAGTGTTAAAAATATTTTCATACAAAATTTAGTCCCTAAATGCAACGCAAGTCCAGCCAGCCATTCCGAAACTCTAATGGCCTCTTCGCAACGCGTCCTAAAGTGCCGGGCGAGTGCCTAAAGTGCCAGACAAGTGCCAGTCGAGTGGCAATGGCATGTTAAAATGGAAACATTGCAGCCTACGAAGTTTTGCTTCACGAAATATATTGGTGTGTTTTGCATTTTTCATGAGGATTTTTTGACTTTCATTGGAGTATGAAATCATCATGCGTCTTATTCCAAAACGTGTTTTAAAATAAGTAGTGGGATTAATACTGGGAATAGCTAAAGAACTAGAGTAAACATTATTACAAAACTAAGTTTAGCGTTATTTAGTATATCAACTATAATACATAAGTTTAACCATCCGGACCCCTAGAGTAAGATGAGTACTAAAATAATCACCTCAAAATATCGATTCAGTATCCATGACAACTTATCCCTGTGACAGTTCATTCCGTTTTACACCAAAGTTATTTGTGAAAAAGTAGTTAATTTATTTTTTGGATCAAATCCCAAAAATATAAGCAATTCCTATGCATATTACTGGGAAACCTTACTTTTGTCCATATTTTAATTTACTGGTGCTTAAAACTAATTCTAAAATATTTTTACTTCAGACAACAAAATAAGGTTACGTAAAATGAAATGTCACTGAACGAATAATTTAATGATTTGATCAATTTTGACACTAACCTACGATACTAAGTGGTCTATGGTTAGTCGAGGATTTATAATCAAAATTTAAGAACTATCATTATTTCGTAATAATCATAAACTTGCTAGTTTAGGATTAAAACCGGTACCAGAGCAGTTTTTTGTAATAAAAGGGCTTGAGTTTTAAAAAAACGCGGGTATATCGTATGGGTAATGGCTATGGCAGAAGACTATGGCTTATTATTTTGTATATATGCCTTAAGGTGACTGGTGGGGCACACTAGCGACGACAATCGATTTTAATGTTTAGCTACTAAACCGGATCTAATCCAAATTTATTGGATAAAGATTATCCAACCACCTCATTACATAATTGAGAAAAATGTACATGTGTGTGCTCGGATTCGAACCTACGGGCTCACACACAGAAAAACAACCTTTTCCTCTCTGTAGCTTACCCAAGTCAAACTAGTAGGTAAGAAAATAGTTAAGAAACCATATTATGAGGTGAACAATCATCATCATCATCAGCCCACTTAAGTCCCCACTGCTGGGGCACGGACCTCCCTCAATCACATGAGGGGTAATCGCCATACTCACCACGCTTGGCAGACGAGTTGGCGAGGGTTTTGATATAAATGCAGAGTTTTCCTTCTCTGGGTGCTGATGATCATGCCAGCAGCTTTACCTTAGTCGCCTTTTACGACACCTCGGTAAGAGTGAGGGTGGCCTATTCTACTCTACCGGGACCACACGGCAAGAGAGGTGAACAATGTTGTTGATAAAATCTATTAGGCAGTTTACGGCCTCGGTGGCGCAGTGGTTAGTGGGTCGCACTTTAAAGCGATGGCTGCGCAAGAGGTCCCGGGTTCGATTCCCGGGTCGGGCCAAAAATTTGTACCTAAGTTTTCGGTAAGAAATTCTTAGTGGCAACCCGGAGTCTGGAAATTGGCGGCGGCTGCACCCAATCCCTCTCTGGTCGTGTCACAGTAGTGTCCCATCGGAATATGAGGGTAAGGGAATAGAGAGTGCACTTGTGTTTGCGCACACACTTGAGCACTATAATATATCCTGCGTACGTGGCTGATCGTTGAGATTGGCCGCCGTAGCCGTAATCGGTTGGAGGATTATTATTATAACGTAGTTTGATAATCACATAGATATAGGGTATATCTGTGAACATTTACATAGATATACTACCGTTACCGTGGGAGAGCCACGCTTCGGCATGAATGGGCCAGCTCGACCGGAATGATACCACAATCTCACAGAAAACCGGCGTAAAGCAGCACTGTGTTGTGTTTCCCTGCGTAAGTAAGGGTATCGGAGGCTCAATCCAGGGGAAATGGGGGCTTAGAGGTTGACAGCGCACTTGTGATTCCATTAGTGTCGCGCGTGTCCATGGGTGGCGGCAATCGCTTACCATCAGGTGATCCGTCTGCTCGTCTGCCATCTATCACATAAAAAAAACAGATATGACTCGCTGTACGGAAAAAAAAATTAAAAAACCCCCGACGGTGGCCATCTTGGATTTTAAATTTGTCACAATAAATATATTTTGCTACTCAAGTCCTTTTATATATGATACCCATGTTGTGGGAGTTGTGTTAAAAAATAGAATCCATATCTTTGTGACGGCGGCCATCTAGGATCGATTTTTAGCCAACATAGCTAAGAACACTCCCCTTATTCATCTTTCAAACAAAAAAAAAACAAATTCAAAATCGGTTCATTCGTTCGGGAGCTACGATGCCATAGACAGACACACAGACACACACACACACAGACACGTCAGACTTATAACACCCCGTCGTTTTTGCTTCGGGGATTAAAAAATATGAGCACGGGTAATATGCTAAACATTCAATTTACACGACAGTACATTTAAAGAAAAAAGTTCATTCGACCAAGTCGAAGGTAAAAAGACTTCTAGGGTTGTCGATTATCGATATTAAAAGTTTTATTTTAACTTGGGCCAGTGAAATATAATAAGATCAAACGAGACTATAATGATCTGCGAGAATATCGCACACCGACAATCCATCGCTGGCTCGGAATCGAGGAAAGATTAGTTTAGTTGCTTACGACCTAGGCAACCTTTTAAGGTGTTACACCTTGAAAGGTCGTAGGCTTCTGGTCTTCGACCTTTTAGGGTTTAGGCCGTCTTAAATAGGTACCTAATGCAGGACTGCCTCGGTGGCGTAGTGGTTAGTGGGTCGCACTATAAAGCGACGGCTGCGCAAAAAGTTGGGCCAAAAATTAGTATCTAAGTTTTCGGTAAGAAATTCTTAGTGTCAGCCCGGAGTCTGAAAGATGGCGGTCTTCTACCCGAAAAGCGCGTTAAGCCGTTGGTGCTGCGCCTAATCTCTCCTGATCGGGTCGCGCTGGTATCCTATCGGAATATGAGGGTGAGGGAATAGAGAATGCACTTATGTTTGTATAAAGTTCACGTATGTGCACGATCTTTATAATATATCCTGCGTACGTGGCAGATCGTTGAGATTGGCCGCCGTGGCCATAACGGTTGGAGGATATTAATTAATGCAGGAAAGATGAAGTCGAAAACGTTTGACGCGGACTCTTGGTGGATGACTGGCAGGAAGTGGCGCAGGAGTGACCCAACACCATTAGAGTCAAAAGTGCGCTCGGAATTCGCTCGGAATTGGCCTCAGGTACCATTCACTCGGTGAAACCATTACAGACGCTGTTTCACGCCGGTTTTCTGGACCATTTCACTCCGATCGAGCCGGCTCATTAAATCCGAAGCGTGGCTCTTCCACGGTAAAACTTAGTTATTATAATTTTCTAACTTGGGGAGCGTTCAAGTATTACGTAACGTGATTTGGGGGGAGGGGGGGTCTCGTAAAACGTTACTATGCATTACAGGGGCGGGAGGGGGTCTTTCTCACTACACGTATTACGTAACATTGTTTCTTTATTTGAATAAAAAAATTAGGGAATTAAAACTCCTAAATTGGCAACCCTTTACGTTTTACGGGGAATCCCTCGATTGTAATAGTCTGGTATTCATTCTTAATTTGTCCTGATCACTTGGGTGTTACGTGACGTTAAGAGAGGGGGGGGGGGGGGTACAGAAAACGTTACCGTGCGTTACAGGAGGGGAGGGGGGGTCAAAAAATCTTCAAAAATTGCGTTACGTAATATGTGAACGCTCCCTTGACAACCCTACAGCTGAGCAGCCAGGCAACTTGAAAGGGTTAACAAAATACCACTTTCAAAGGCACCACCTCAGAAACGCTGTTTTATTTGAAAAAGTCGCGAGCACTAATTATTTGCGCTTTTACACTAAAGAAAATATGCTGCATTTTTAAAGCAAGCAAAAGTTAGCTTCTTTGTGATTTAAAATGTAGCTGTTAGCTAATTAAAGAAAATACTAACAATAGAAAAGCAATGGTTTTCTTAAAAAAGTGCGTTTTATAAGTCTATTTTTAAAAAGAGGTTAATTCTAAAGACAATCACGACGTTTATTGTTAAAATCAAAATTGTTTGATGAAGCAAAGCAGTAATCTATGGATAACTGCTTCCTGCTGCATGAGTGTGTTGCATGTTTTTTGGGTTTTCTCTTCTCTGTATCTCCTTCCCTTAGTTTTACTTTGGCCGCTTCCATTATTAGAGAATGCGATTTTTCTATGTATTATTATAAGAATAAGAAATAATTTATTGACCACAACACATTACATACAAATCTAAATAAGGACAAAACATTATTAAGTTGCGGCCAACAAGGTTCAGCCTCAGCATGTGCTACAACAACTGCTAAGCAGCCGCTGCAGCGCTGATTTTCAGGCTGTACCTTCGAGCGACGACTTATAATAAAACATACAACATGAAAAAAAAATACTGACAATATTAATAGAAAACGGAAAAGTACATATAAAACGTGAACATGAATAACAAGACGCATACATACAGATCCAATAAAAAAAATGTATATGTTTGTTTTATGTATACATATAAATATGAATTTATTAAGTTTACTATCTTTCCGTTAATAATATATTTATATGTGCATAATATATACGCTAGTAATGTCTATATGTAATTGCCTCAAATGCTTTAGATTGGGTTGGCAAGTCTTTCTTCGCAGGAAACAATATAAATTAAGGTCATTCCGGCATTCCACCGTCATTCCTGGTGGTATGATATAGACACCGATATAGTCTTATTGATGATATAACTCTTGTTAATAATATTAATATTAAGTAGTATGATTAAGTTCAATTTCGTTTTGCTTCGTAAGAATCATAAAATGCTATGAAACTCTGTTACTGGCTAAGTGTGTTACGATGTGTGATTTTTTTGTGTATGTTTGTTACAAATAAGCTGTTGAGTTTCTTACTAATAAAAAAAAAAAAATAGATTATAATTTTCAGGGTGTATCCGCAGTATCGGTAAACATTTACAGCTCTTTAACCACGTGTTCTGCCAACTATCCTAAACCTAAATAGTCATTAAACCTAACCTATTTATGGACTTGCCCACACATAAGTTTCATCATCATCATCATCAGCCCATTTAAGTCCCCACTGCTGGGGCACGGGCCTTCCTCAGTCAAGTGAGGGGTAATTGCCATACTCACCACGCTTGGCAGACAGGTTGGCGAGGGTTGTGATATAAATGCAGAGTTTTCCTTCTCTGGGTGCTGATGATCATGCCAGCAGCTTTACCTTAGTCGCCTTTTACGACACCTCGGTAAGAGTGAGGGTGGCCTATTCTACTCTGGCCGGGACCACACGGCAAGAGAGGTGTGAACAATGTATTTTTGAAAAATCTATTAGGCATTTTACGGCCCTCGGTGCGCAGTGGTTTAGTGGGTCGCACTTTAAAGCGATGGCTGCGCAAGAGGTCCCGGGTTCGATTCCCGGGTCGGGCCAAAAAATTTGTACCTAAGTTTTCGGTAAGAAATTCTTAGTGGCAACCCGGAGTCTGGAAATTGGCGGCGGCTGCACCCAATCCCTCTCTGGTCGTGTCACAGTAGTGTCCCATCGGAATATGAGGGTAAGGGAATAGAGAGTGCACTTGTGTTTGCGCACACACTTGAGCACTATAATATATCCTGCGTACGTGGCTGATCGTTGAGATTGGCCGCCGTAGCCGTAATCGGTTGGAGGATTATTATTATAACGTAGTTTGATAATCACATAGATATAGGGTATATCTGTGAACATTTACATAGATATACTACCGTTACCGTGGGAGAGCCACGCTTCGGCATGAATGGGCCAGCTCGACCGGAATGATACCACAATCTCACAGAAAACCGGCGTAAAGCAGCACTGTGTTGTGTTTCCCTGCGTAAGTAAGGGTATCGGAGGCTCAATCCAGGGGAAATGGGGGCTTAGAGGTTGACAGCGCACTTGTGATTCCATTAGTGTCGCGCGTGTCCATGGGTGGCGGCAATCGCTTACCATCAGGTGATCCGTCTGCTCGTCTGCCATCTATCACATAAAAAAACAGATATGACTCGCTGTACGGAAAAAAAAATTAAAAAACCCCCGACGGTGGCCATCTTGGATTTTAAATTTGTCACAATAAATATATTTTGCTACTCAAGTCCCTTTTATATATGATACCCATGTTGTGGGAGTTGTGTTAAAAAATACGAATCCATATCTTTGTGACGGCGGCCATCTAGGATCGATTTTTAGCCAACATAGCTAAGAACACTCCCCTTATTCATCTTTCAAACAAAAAAAAAGCAAATCTAAATCGGTTTATTCGTTCGGGATGCCATAGACAGACACACAGACACACACACACACACAGAGACACGTCAAACTTATAACACCCCGTCGTTTTTGCTTCGGGGATTAAAAATATGAGCACGGGTAATATGCTAAACATTCAATTTACACGACAGTACATTTAAAGAAAAAAGTTCATTCGACTAAGTTGAAGGTAAAAAGACTTCTAGGGTTGTCGATTATCGACATTAAAAGTTTTATTTTAACTTGGGCCAGTGAAATATAATAAGATCAAACGAGACTATATGATCTGCGAGAATATCGCACACCGACAATCCATCGCTGGCTCGGCCTCGAGGAAAGATTAGTTTAGTTGCTTACGACCTAGGCAACCTTTTAAGGTGTTACACCTTGAAAGGTCGTAGGCTTCTGGTCTTCGACCTTTTAGGGTTTAGGCCGTCTTAAATAGGTACCTAATGCAGGACTGCCTCGGTGGCGTAGTGGTTAGTGGGTCGCACTATAAAGCGACGGCTGCGCAAGAGGTCCCGGGTTCGATCCCCGGGTCGGGCCATAAATTAGTACCTTAGTTTTCGGTAAGAAATTCTTAGTGTCAGCCCGGAGTCTGGAAGATGGCGGTCTTCTACCCCCGTGCCTCGGAAAGCTCGCTAAGCCGTTGGTCCTGCGCCCAACCTCTCACTGGTCATGTCGCGCTGGTATCCTATCGAAATATGAGGGTGAGGGAATAGAGAATGCACTTATGTTTGTATAAAGTTCACGTGTGTGCACGTGATCTTTATAATATATCCTGCGTACGTGGCTGATCGTTGAGATTGGCCGCCGTAGCCATAATCGGTTGGAGGATATTAATTAATGCAGGAAAGATCAAGTCGAAAACGTTTGACGCGGACTCTTTGTGGATGACTGGCAGGAAGTGGCGCAGGAGTGACCCAACATCCATTAGAGTCAAAAGTGCGCTCGGAATTCGCTCGGATTGGCCTCTAGGTACCATTCACTCGGTGAAACCATTACAGACGCTGTTTCACGCCGGTTTTCTGAACCATGTCACTCCGGGTCGAGCTGGCTCATTAAATCCGAAGCGTGGCTCTTCCACGGTAAAACTTAGTTATTATAATTTTCTAACTGGACAACCCTACAGCTGAGCAGCCAGGCAACTTGAAAGGGTTAACAAAATACCACTTTCAAAGGCACCACCTCAGAAACGCTGTTTTATTTGAAAAAGTCGCGAGCACTAATTATTTGCGCTTTTACACTAAAGAAAATATGCTGCATTTTTAAAGCAAGCAAAAGTTAGCTTCTTTGTGATTTAAAATGTAGCTGTTAGCTAATTAAAGAAAATACTAACAATAGAAAAGCAATGGTTTTCTTAAAAAAGTGCGATTTATAAGTCTATTTTTAAAAAGAGGTTAATTCTAAAGACAATCAGAACGATTTATTGTTAAAATCAAAATTGTTTGATGAAGCAAAGCAGTAATCTATGGATAACTGCTTCCTGCTGCATGAGTGTGTTGCATGTTTTTTGGGTTTTTGGGTTTTCTCTTCTCTGTATCCCCTTCCCTTAGTTTTACTTTGGCCGCTTCCATTATTATTTTTCTATGTATTATTATAAGAATAAGAAATAATTTATTGACCACAACACATTACATACAAATCTAAATGAGGACAAAACATTATTAAGTTGCGGCCAACAAGGTTCAGCCTCAGCATGTGCTACAACAACTGCTAAGCAGCCGCTGCAGCGCTGATTTTCAGGCTGTACCTTCGAGCGACGACTTATAATAAAACATACAACATGAAAAAAAAATACTGACAATATTAATAGAAAACGGAAAAGTACATATAAGACGTGAACATGAATAACAAGACGCATACATACAGATCCAATAAAAAAAATGTATATGTTTGTTTTATGTATACATATAAATATGAATTTATTAAGTTTACTATCTTTCCGTTAATAATATATTTATATGTGCATAATATATACGCTAGTAATGTCTATATGTAATTGCCTCAAATGCTTTAGATTGGGTTGGCAAGTCTTTCTTCGCAGGAAACAATATAAATTAAGGTCATTCCGGCATTCCACCGTCATTCCTGGTGGTATGATATAGACACCGATATAGTCTTATTGATGATATAACTCTTGTTAATAATATTAATATTAAGTAGTATGATTAAGTCAATTTCGTTTTGCTTCGTAAGAATCATAAAATGCTATGAAACTCTGTTACTGGCTTAAGTGTGTTACGATGTGTGATTTTTTTGTGTATGTTTGTTACAAATAAGCTGTTGAGTTTCTTACTAATAAAAAAAAGAAAAAAAATAGTATTATAATTTTCAGGTGTACTCCGCAGTATCGTAAAATTTACAGCTCTTTAACCCAACGTGTGCTTGCCAACTATCCTAACCTAAATAGTCATAAACATAACCTATTTATGAATTTGCTCCACACATAAGTTTTCATCATCATCATCTCAGCCCATTTAAGTCCCACGCTTGGGGCACGTGGCCTCCCTCAGTCAAGTGAGGGGTTAATTGCCATACTCACCCACGCTTGCCGACGGTTGCGGATGTTTAGATTATAAATGCAGGAATTTTTTCCTTCTCTGGTGCTGATGATATTGCCCGCACAGCTTTACCTTAGTGCCTTTTACGACACCTCGGTAAGAGTGCGGTTGGCCTATTTCTCTATGCGGGGACACACGGCACATAAGTTTAAATTGTATATAAAAACTGTTTATAAAAAAAATGCTTTTATAAAATGGACGATTTTTTTAATGACGGGGACATATTAATAACACAAAAGTTGTAATTTATTTTTAAGTTAATGGTGACATTTTGTAAAACATTTTTTTTAAAGACTAACTGCTTGTTGGTGTCTTCTTGGCAGAAAACTACATTCCGAACTAGTGGTAAACATGTTGACATTCATAAGTGTTATGTATGGACTTATATTGAATAAACTATTTTAATTTTGATTTTTCATAAGTAGTCATATTTACTCAAATGTCTCTGGGGTGGTGGCGCTATATGGTTGAGTGAAATAATAGCTGACACATACGTCATACTTGTGAACAGGTGCCACCTTTGGGGTCTGGTTTGCTTCGGTTTACCTCATAATATTTATTTTATTATTTCCTTTATTTTATTTTGTGTTACAATTAAACTGTATGACTTGGTATGATGATGTCACAACATTGTATGAAAGTTTGGCGATTAAATCGAGTAACTGGCGAGTTTCTTTCCGGAACTTCTCGACCTGAAACAACTTTCGGAGCCGGTGGTAAAATCGCATTATGTTTATTTATTATTTTAATAATTTTATGTATAAACATATACAGGATGTATCTGTGAACATTTACATCCCTTTAACCACGTGTTCTACGAACCATTATAAACAACAGTTGTTCTAACACTTTTGGTAATTCGCATGAAAAAATTTCAACTTTTCATACAAGCTCGGTCACGTGACTTGGTCATTTTGTATGGAAAGTCGAAAATTTTTTTGATGAATTTCGAAAAGTCAACCATTCTGAACATTTGTTCAACAAATGTTCAGAATGGTTTGTAGAACACGTGGTTAAAGGGACTGTTAATGTTCACAGATACACCCTGTATATGTATTAACATGTAAATTATACATAAGTACCTACTTATAAATAGTTTTAAATCATTCGAATGTAATGATGAGATAGAGGCATCAGTAGCTAGCCAGTGCTAGCGCCATCTAGAGGAAAACGACCAATACTCAACGGTTCATGCAGTGCCACTTTCGAGATTCCGCCAGGGACGATTAAATAAAATATCAGAATTAATTTTATTTGCAATATAACAAATTCCCAATGCCGTCTAGATCTCTGGTTTAATATTCTACACTTTTCTAAAATTTCTTATGTAGGCAGGCGGCTTGAGGTCATTGATAGATAGATAGATATTCTTTATTGCACAAAAATAAAATACAAGCATGACACAACAGCAACAGACAGTACAATAAGGCGGTCTTATCGCTTGTAGCGATTTCTTCCAGACAACCTTTTATCAGTCATTGTTTCGGAATCACGCTTTACTAGCGCGATGTAAAAATGCATAGTGACATCTACCGATCTGCTTGATTGCGTATTCAAGCTACAACATTGCCGACGATGACCCGTTTGGAACAGTGGTAGTGAACGCCGCCTTTTCCAAGGGTTGCGGGTTCGATCCCCGCACAGTAAAACATTTGTGTGCATGAACATGTCTGTTTGTATTGGTCTGGGTGTTTTCTATGTATTATAAGTATGTATTTACAAAAGAAAAGTATTATATGTATATATTTGTAATCCCACTGTTGATTCTGATACCTGTAACACAGGTGCTTGAGCTACCTATCTCGGAGTCAGATTAATGTATGTGATGTTGTGAAATATTTATTTATCTGCTTTTAACAAGCTCCATCTAACGAAATTCGCTGAACTGTTTTTCCCTAAGGAAAAATAGTACTAAGTGATATGACCCTGAGGAATAGGAAACACATTTCAATAAAGCTCTTGGAACATAGTGAGTTTCTTATTTCTTTGGTCAGCCTATAGGCTGTAGGTGTAGGTTACCTATAGGTAGGTACTTCATTTTATAGGTATCCCGCGACGCAGTGCTGGTCCACCCGGCATCCAATTTTAAGCCACGTGACATTTGCATACATTGCATACAAATTGGATTACCGCGGCCTCAGTCGATATGCAAAGATTGTTACAGAAATCTGGTCCGCATTTGTGGAGGGTAATGATTGAAGTCGGTCCGATGGCCCACAATTGGTACAGATGTATCCAGTTTAGTACCTAGCTGTGTACCTTACTATAATCGTGGGAGGGCCACGCTTCGGCATTAATGGGCCGGTTTGACCGGAGTGATACTACAGCCTCACAAAAAAACATGTGAAGCAGCACTGTGCTGTGTTTCGCTGCGTCAGAGAGGGGACCGGAGGCCCAGTCCGGGGGAAAGGGGGTTCAAAGGTTGTCAGCGCACTCGTATCGCGGTTGTCTATGGGCGGCGGCAGTAGCTTACCATCATGTAATCCGTCTTCTTGTCTGCCACCTACCACATAAAAAAATCTTAACTTGTGTAATTTTATTCTGTGGTGTGTACTTATATTTATTGCGGAGAGCGGTTTCGCAGCTCATAAGTACAGTCTCTTAAATAAATAGGCTCCGCAAAAAGGAGGTGATGAATGCAATGGAAATTGAGTGTACTTTTCTGAATTGTGGCAATTATTGCATCGGTGATCCCCGTAAATCCGTCTTTAAGAAAAGCATTAACGACAGCAATTTCATATGTCGCAGTCATCTAATTAAATTAACCATCCAATCGGACGGCTATAGCGTTTGTTAAACGCTGGCATCCAATTAAATGGCTAAACAATAACTAGCCATATTGTCATTGAACGCAACGTTTAACGAGATGATTTAACGTTTGTGGCCACCTTCAATTTGATGCCTAGGCCGATAGTTTTTTGAATTAAATCACTCTAATTAAACTTGCACTCACGTAGATATATTATGGCACGTCCATGTTTAAAGACTATTTTGACAATACTACATTTCAATTTTGCTTATATTTCCACACAAAAACGCGGTAATCGAACCCTTAACGTTCTCTGCTGTTTTCGCTGCAGGCGCCATATTTGTTTTGATGCTTAATATATGATTACTAGCGCTGCAGTAGACAAAAGCGAAAATAAATTTGAATCACTTGGCTGAGTTTTGACCATGTCATTTCGAATGTACTTTCAATACGCCAAGCTGTTAAACGTTGAGCGATTTTAATTTTAACAAATATCGGCATAGGCATCCAATTAGATGCCGACGTATATTTAACCATATGGCTGCGATATATACATCCGCAAGTTTTATTTGTAGACATACCTACGTGACGCTGTAATGATTTTAATTTTAAATATAAATGTAATTTTCTATGGAGGGTACTCAGTTGAATGTTGCTATGAATAAAATACAACATCTTGGACATTATCAAATAACACGCTTAAAAATTTCATCTCGTGTTCAGGCGGAATTCGAACCCATATCTTCCACAATCCGAGTGGCGTTCTACCAATTAGACCACTGAACGCTTTACTAAGCCGATGAAATTTGTAGGTGCTTGATTCGAAATGAGCTGTCGACAGTCTCATCAATATTGCAGGTAATGAACAATATTCAGTGGAAATATTATTAAAAATATTAGAACACCAATTAAGATAATTTACTTACGAATAAATTGTTATATATTGCTATAAAAATGTCAACTATTCTGTATATTGTTCTAATGCCGTACCAAGTAGCTTAAGAACTTATGTCACGGATATCAGACAACAGAAGAATTACAACCTAGACATGAATAAAATAGAAATAAAAATAAAATATCATTTATTGACAGAAGTAAGTACAATAGTCTTATAAATACAGCGACTTCTGCACTAAGCAAAAACTGCTTGTGTCGCAGAAATCCGGTGACAATTAACTAAACATAGTTTCTTAACGGGTCAGACCCGGTCACATTAAAAATGAAGAAATGAAAGCTTTCAAACGACATTATTTCGCAAAATTTAATCAAAAATAGCAGAATAATTTTCTTACAACATCCTCCGCACGCGAAGCCAATCTCCGCTATAATTGCTACATATGTACAAACTGTTCGGATAAAGAATAAGATCAGAAATGGCGGCGCATCTATTCACTTCTCGCTCGCCCACCCCCGAGTGCGAGTATAGATGCAAATAAAGTGCGAGCGAGAAGTGAATAGATGCGCCGCCATTTCTGATCCCATCCTTTATCCGCACAGGTTGTAAGTACGTTTTCTTTGAACGCTAATTCGTGGATACGAACCCTTTCAACATGATAACCTCATGCCTTGCAGAAATCTGAAACTGTTCTGAATTTTACCTCATCATCGTCATCGTCAGCCCATTTAAGCCCCACTGCTGGGGCACGGGCCTCCCTCAATCACATGAGGGGTAATTGCCTACTATTACTCACCACGATTGGCAGACGGGTTGGCGAGGGTTTTGATATAAATGCAGAGTTTTCCTTCTCTGGGTGCTGATGATCATGCCAGCAGCTTTACCTTAGTCGCCTTTTACGACTCTGTAAGAGTGAGGGTGGTCTATTCTACTCTGCCGGGGACCACGCGGCTACCTAGTTCGTCGTAATTTATTTCCTTTAGGTTTCCTTTAAGAATCTGATGTATATCCACCTGAAGTTCAAAATCCCTTGCAATTTTCACAGTTTTTTTGTTTGAAATGACACCATTTTTGTATCGTTCGTTCAAGCGTTCAAAAATAAATAAATATTTCACAACATCACATACATTGATCTAAATCCGAGATAGGTAGCTCAAGCATCTGTGTTACGGATATCAGAACCAACATTGGGATTACAAATTCTTTTCTTTTGTAAATACATACTATAGTAGGTACATAAAAATCCTCCTCTTTCCTCCTCGACTGCCTCGGTGGCGTAGTGGTTAATGGGTCGCACTGTAATGTGACGGCTGCGCAAAAGGTCAAAAATCGGACCAAAAATTTGTACCTAAGTTTTCAGTAAGAAATTCTTAGTGTCAGCCCGGAGTATGGAAGTTGGCGGTTTTGTACCCACGTGCCTCAGAAGGCACGTGAAGCCGTTGGTCTTGCTTCCAATCCCTTTCCTGCCGCGTCACGCTGATGTCCCATCGGAATATAAGGATAAGGGAATAGAGAGTGCACTTGTGTTTGCGCACACACTTGATCACTATTATAATATCCTCCGTACATGGCTGATCGTCGAGATTGGCTGCCGTAGCCGTAATCGGTTAGAGGATTATACATAGAAAACACCCAGACCAATACAAACAGACATGTTCATGCACACAAATGTTTCTATTGCTTGGGGTTCGAACTCGCAACCATTGCACCAGAGGCAGCGTTCTCTACCACTGATCCAAACGGGTCGTTTGAAAGTTGTTATGCGGCTGACACTCCAAACATACATACCGCCTATTTTTTCCTCTCTTCGATATTTCAATATTTACTCAGCCACTCTGGGCACACACAAATCCGATAAATGAAAATGTTTTATTTGGTGGGGGAAGACGCGATATACTCGTACTGCGTAGTCAACCTCTTAGATAATCAATGTCAGTCACTTTTAGAAAACGGAATCCAAATTTATTACCGTTCATCACATCCTATTCCAACTACGTTATAATCTTCTAAAACTGAAAATTTAAAAAACCCCTGACTCAACTAAAACTCTTTCATTTGATACCTATATTGAGGCAGTTGGAACAACAAATAGGTTATTCGTCATTTTCGGACGGCGGCCATCTTGGATTTGAATTTTTTCACAATTAATATATTCTGCTACTCAAGCTCTTTTATATGATACCCATATTGTGGAAGTTGTGTTAAAACATAAAATCCAAATCTTTGTGACGGCGGCCATCTTGGACCGATTTTTATCCAACATGGCCAAGAACACTCCCTCCTTATTCATATTTCAAACAAAAAAAAACAAAATCATAATCGGTCCATTTGTTCGGGAGCTACGATGCCATAGACACACACACACACACACACACACACACACACAGACACGTCAAACTTAAAACTCCCCGTCGTTTTTGCGTCGAGGATTAAAAATGGGCTGGTCCAAGTTTAGTTTCACAACTATTCTGATATCGCATTTTTAGTAAAATGGTTTGTATCTAGATCTAGACGACCCGTCAGGATCAGTGGTAGTGGACGCTGCCTCTGATGCAAATGTTGAGGGTTCGATCCCCGCACAGTACAAACATTTGTGTGCATGAACATGTCTGTTTGTATTGGTCTCGGTGTTTTCTATGTATTATAAATACGTATTTAAAAAAGAAAAGTAATAAATGTATATACATCGTTATTTTTAATCGCTTACATCCCGAAAACCTTATAATAGGCATCGTGAATACAGTCAATTCAGCATGATCAACACAATATGCAAAAAAATATTCCATACATTATCGTCGCCTCGAAATTCAATTTTGTACGGACCAGCTGATAATTTTCGTTTATTTTGTTAACATGCTAAACAAGCTTTATTAATGATTACCTATTACTACCTGTGAGGATAAAGAATGGAATCAGAAATGGCGGCGCATTTATTCACTTCTCGCTCGCACACTATTTGCGTCTATACTCGTGGGGTGCGCACTCGTGGGGTGCTAGTATAGACGCAAATAGTGTGCGAGCGAGAAGTGAATAGACGCGCCGCCATTTCTGATCCCATTCTTTATCCGCACAGGTTGTATGTGGTTTTAGTGATGTAAACGATAAAAAAACGGTGTATATGTAATTCCGCTGTTGGTTCTGATATCCGTAACACGGGTGCTTGAGCTACCTATCTCAGAGTCAGACCAATGTGTGTGATGTTTTGAAGTATACCTATATATTTAGGGACACACGTCTGAACCAAAAGAATTCAGCTTTTCCAATTAATCTATTTCCCTTTCAAAAATACCTTTCACCCAACAAGACAAAAACAATACCACCTATATTTCAGAATGTAACCCAAACTAACAATACCGTAGTTATATCCTCCAACCGATTACGTATACGGCGGCCAATCTCAATGATCAGCCACATACGCAGGATATATTATAGTGCTCAAGTGTGTGCGCAAACACAAGTGCACTCTCTATTCCCTTACCCACATATTCCGATGGGACACTATTGTGACCGGTGAGGAATCGGGTGCAGGACCAACAACTTAACGTGATTTCCGAGGTACGGGGGTACTACACCGCAAGCTTCCAGACTCCGGACTGCCACTAAGAATTTCTTACCGAAACTTAGGTAACAAATTTTTGGCCCGACCCGGGGATGGAATCCGGGACCGCTCGTGCGCAGCCGTCGCTTTAAAGTGCGACCCACTAACCACTGAGGCAGTCAGTCTCACAGTAATCATGTTATAAGAGGCGCGACGGCTAATGGAACACGCGAGCTTATAGATATGACAAGCCTATTCCATTAGTGGGCGGAGGGGGGGGATGAAGCCAACTGCATTACCCGGTGGTAGTTTTAAACTATCATTGTTTGAAAAATTGCTTTGGAAAGATAACTTTGTCCGTGTGTGAGTCGGTACCGGAAGCCGAATCCGGGGGAATGGTGGGTTGGCAGCGTAATTGTGACTCCACTGAAGTCGCGAGTGTGTATGGGCGGCGGCAACCGCTTACCATCAGGCGATCCGTCTGCTCGTTTGACAACTATAACATAAAAAAGACCACTACTCAAAGGCGGCCAATTGTACTTATATCATCAGCAACCAACACTCGTCCAATGCTGGACATAGGTCTCCCCTAATGCACGCCACTGCTCCCGATTTTTGGCCGCACTCATCCAGCCCACACCAGCCAGCCTTCGAATGTCATCATCCCGTCTTGTCGCAGGGCGTCCTATACTACGCTTACCGAGTCGCGGTCTCCACTCAAGGACTTTACGGCTCCAACGGCTGTCAGTTCTGCGGCTAATATCACTAGCCCAGTGCCACTTCAGTTTGCTAATTCGGTGGGCTATGTCGGTGACTCTGGTTCTCTGTCGGATTACATCTTTTCTGATGCGGTCCTTCAGAGATTGTATTTATATATCGCCATATAATTCGCTACATTAAAACATCTGGCCAAAAGTATTAAATCACTTTAATCTTCTAGATTCAATAATACGTTTTGTTATATGAAAAAACAAAACAACATTTAAGTGCTATGAAAGAAATAGTGTAAAATAAATCTTATGTTACCAAGGCTTAGGAATCAGTTTTGATGGAATCTGGAGTGATGAAAATAAAGGTATTTATAGCTTAACACACTTGTATAAAGTAAGAATTCCATAATTTAAGGGCTCGTCTAGAATGGATCTTCAAAATCATTAAGGTGACGCATAGACGTTACTAGCGCCGTTAAGGCGATCTCAAAAAATAGTATTTGGATTTTTTAAAAATAAATCTGACACAAAATATCGTAACTAAATTTTTGAGAATGGACAACATTTCAAAATTGCTAAGCTCTGAAACAAAAAATACCAATTCTTAATTTACTTTTCCGCTGCGCGAATATATATTTATTCATTTTTTCTATTGCTTATTTACTGAGAAAAAAATTAAAAACTAAAAAACGTAAGATGACGTCATCGGACGGCAGAATGTAAAATATTTCTTTGCTTAGCACATTATAGTTTTAAATATACGAAATGCCAAACCCATGACATGCAACTGTCAAAAAAAAGACAACTTGTCAACGTTGAATGAATGAATGACGTTGACAATGTTGACACTAGTATTATTTACCTTTGACAGTAGTACCTTTTTTTTATTAAAACAATGATAAGCAAAGGAATATCGCTGTATTCAGCCGTCCGATGACGTCATTTGGCGCTTACGTCTATTTAGGATATAAAGAATTTCAATAATTATTTCATGCATGAAAATGGACAAATTTTGAAAAAAGAAAAAATATGGGTCTGTTCATTTTATGTCTATTTTCATATAAAAAAAACAATATGGACATGTTAAAAATATGAAATGTTGTCCATTGCTAAAAGTGGTCACTTTAGGCGGAAATCAAAAAATAAACTACTTGTAGAGAGATAATTTGTGGCAGATATATCTTGAAAAATCACAAATACTTTTTTTCGAATCTCATTTATTTTGTAATAAGATTGGCGAAAGCGCGTGACGTTTATTCCCATGTCGGTACTTATAACTTAAAGGGATGAGTAGGGCACACTAGCGACGCCAATCGATTTTAATTTTTAACCACGAAACCGGTTCTATTTTAAACAATTTCGGGATAACAACCTCTTGGCAAACACCTATACTATTTATTTGATACTTATAGTAAACTATTTGGACTGCTATTGCACTCGTATTATGTGGCCGCTTTTGGCGTGAATCTATTTTTCACGTACAAAAACGAACCCAAAATTTGTGCATGGTTATTCAATAAATAGAATAAGTGTTTGCTGAAAGGTTGTAAACCCGAAATTGTTTAAAATAGATCCGGTTTAGTAGCTAATAATTAAAATCGATTGGCCTCGCTAGTGTGCCCTACCCTTTACCTTAAAGAATCCTTCGTAACAAGCTATATGCCTTTTTTTTAATTGAGCCCCATTTTACCAAAAAACCCGAAATTAATAACTCTCCAGCTAATAGACTTCTGGTTAAAAGCCAGTATGGACACAGCTTTAAAACTGGGCAGACCGCCAACCTGAGACATTCCGCTCCGTCTAGACGAAACTGAATAATATCATTGTGATTGCTCATATAACTCGAACGTTGAGGTGTTTTACAATAATACGAGTAGTTTTTTTAGTGATAGTTGGCAGACATGGTCAGCGATTTTCGCCTCATATGGACACCCGCAACACCAGTGGAGTTAGAAGTGCGCAACTAACTAAAACTAACTTATCTTCGGACCAGGCATCACATCAGTCCTCTGCCTCAGCCTGGTAGGGAGGCAGCGGGCAGTGTCGGGCCCGCAGTGTAAGTGGGCCTGGGTTGGGACGTGAAGTAAGGTTCTTTAACCCGTACTTATGTCCCCTCCCCACTCTGGCGATGAGGGAGCGTCGCTGGGGTTTCGGTATGCCTCTGGCCGGCTTCTCGCTAATAGAAGCCCCCGCCAGAGGAGAGCCCGACATAACTCGCCTGCCCCCCGGCAGACACGCAATATCCGCGCACATCTCCCACGATTCGGCCAGTATAACCATAGTGTTGGTATGGCCATGGGAGGTGGTGGGTTGCCCCCCGGCGAGGGTTTTGATATAAATACAGAGTTTTCCTTCTCTGGGTGCTGATGCTTTACCTTAGTCGCCTTTTACGACACCTCGGTAAGAGTGAGGGTGGCCTATTCTACTCTGCCGGGGACAACACTGGTAACCATAATTGATTTACCATATATTTATTATCGAAATAAGATTGGTTATTAGTTGCCTAAAAAGTGCGATCTTTGAAATACGTGAAACAGCACTGTTCTGTATTTCGCTGCGTGAGTGAGGATCCCAGAGGCCCAATCCGGGGGAAAGGGGGGTTTTATGGTTGGCAGCGCACTTGTGACTCCACGTGACGCGGGTGTCCATGTGCGGCGGCAATCGCTGACCATCAGTGATCCGCCTGCTCGTCTGCCTCCTATCACATAAAAAAAGTTGGATGTCATGGATATCCCCTTTTGACTGCCTGCGTAGCTATCCAAAACGAGCAGTTTTCCTCACGATATTTTCCGTCACCAGAATATGTCGCTTCAAGCTTCACACTCGCTCTGCTCGGCTCGTTTTATATCGCGGGCGGATCTGCCTAAACAATCGTTTCGAGTTTATACGCCACTTTGTTCCACTAATTTTGTCTAACGAGACGCCCATAAAAGTGTTAGCTTTGGCATAGCGTAGAAATGATAGTAGGACAGATGACTTGCAAATACAATTCTATATTAGTTGTATTATATTCAAGATTTCAAAAGGAGCACATTGTAAAAAAAAGCTACAAGTAATATTGTGGGACGGGAATTAACACGATATTTATTATGTGTTACAACATTGTGTACTCACATATTTTGCTCGACGTTTCGGCTACGTTACAGCAGCCGTGGTCACGAGCGGACTGGCGGAGCAAGGCGTCGTCTGCTGGGGCCGGGCTGTGAATCTTTGGATGAGAGGGTGACATCGGAAAATGTGAGGGTGTCCGAACAATTATGTATCACATAATAAATATCGTGTTAATTCCCGTCTTGATTAATAATAATATTGTGGGAACCAGAACAAACATATATGCGCATAAACCGTGAGAGAGCCACGCTTCGATACGAATGAGCTGGCTGGCGCGTGGCTCTCCTATGATCAATAAATAATAAGGCGGTCTTATTGCTTGCACCGACTCCATCTAGACAACCTTTAGATAAAGGAAAGAATGCGGGTTCGATCCCCGCACAGTACAAACATTGGTGTGCATGAGCATGTCTGATTGTATTTATTGGTCTGGGTGTTCTCTATGTATAATAAGTATGTTTTAACAATAAAAAGGAATTACATGTAGGTATATATGTATAATCCCACTGTTGATTCTGATATCCGTAACTTTAACAGGTGCTTGAGCTGCCTATCTCGGAATCAGATCAATGTATGTGATGTTGTGAAATATATCTATTTACTTAGGATCACAGGTCTGAACCAAATGAAATCAACTTTTCCTATTAATTTTTTTCCCTTCTGGTGATTAGGTGGTGTGTGCCCAGGTAGCAATAATAATTAACTTCCTTTATGTACAAATTAGATTTATTAATTATTGCAAGAAATAAGCCGTGTGGTCCCCGGCAGAGTAGAATAGGCCACCCTCATTCTTACCGAGGTGTCGTAAAAGGCGACTAAGGTAAAGCTGCTGGCATGATCATCAGCACCCAGAGAAGGAAAACTCTGCATTTATATCAAAACCCTCGCCAACCCGTCTGCCAAGCGTGGTGAGTATGGCAATTACCCCTCATGTGATTGAGGGAGGCCCGTGCCCCAGCAGTGGGGACTTAAGTGGGCTGATGATGATGATGATGATGAGATTTATTAATTAAAGGACGACCTAGCTCTTGATGCGTACATTACAAGATGATATGAAAAAAAGGTTTTTATTTATTTCAATCTTAGACAGATGGCACTCAATCGATTACAAATGAGAGTGCTAAGTTTTTGATACTTAATTATGGCGGCGTGATACAGATGGCGCTGTTAACAAGTATTTCGCTGTTTAACACCTTCCAAAAATGCCTTCTCTTCTCGCAGTCCGATCAATGAATGTGAAGTTATGAAATATTAAAAAAAAAGAACTCTGTTCCTTTCTAGTCTATGCCGGCGTTAAGGCGTCTCCACACGGTAAATCTCGAGTAGATAAAGCACGGACGTGTGCCGCACCCTAACGCAGCCATCTTTATCCCACTTTTATGGATTCCGTTATTGTTTCTTCAAGCTAGCTGAGATAGGCGATTTATTTAGGATCTTTATAGCTCGTAAATAGAATGGCGGAGCTTTGGTTTAGCGTTTAGTTTTGTAGATATGTACATATGAATAGAGAAAGCGATTTTGGCCGTTAAGATTTTTTTTTATTGGATACGAGGCGTCGGATCACCTGATGGTAAGCGATTACCTCCGCCCATGGACACCTGCAACACCAGAGGAGTCACAAAAGCGCTGCCAAGGAAAACGCTATTTCTTTAAAAAGGAATACGCTATTTCTTGAAGGTTTGCAGGTAGGGTCTGTCCGGAAATACCGCAGGCGATAGTTTCGGACGTAATGCATGTTATAATAATAATAATAATAATATAATAATCTTTATTGCAAATAATAGGTACATATTTTAGCTTACGAAAAATTACAATTAGAGGAGCCATTAAGTAAGGAGGAAACATTAACGTCTGCGCTAGTTTACATAGAAACTGTGTGTCAGACGCCAATTATTTTTCCACAGTTACACATGTTGTAATTTAACAGAGCCAAACACTTTTGTTTTAATAATTAATGTTCTCTAAATATAATCCAAATTTATTACAGTATTATGTGTGTGTGTGTGTGTGTGTGTGTGTGTGTGTGTGTGTGTGTGTGTGTGTGTGTGTGTGTGTGTGTGTGTGTGTGTGTGTGTGTGTGTGTGTGTGTGTGTGTGTGTGTGTGTGTGTGTGTGTGTGTGTGTGTGTGTGTGTGTGTGTGTGTGTGTGTGTTGTATGTTGTATGTTAAGCGCCCTTACGATAAATTTTATCGGGGTAGAAATTTTAACCATTCTTATCGAGACAACACAAATTTTGGCCCACAAAGAAATAACGATATTAACTATCCAAATATTTCGCGTGGTCAATATAATGAGGTATCACGCAGCAGAAGCTTCTATCGTGGCCGTGGCCGTTCATTCAACAGTTCAAGGTTTAACAGTTCACGTAGGCCACAATATCTACGTATTTCTTTTTTTTAATCAGCCTATAAACTGTCCCACTGCAGGGCGAAGGCCTCCATCGTAGAAATCAAGTTATCGCTACTATGATGAGATCGATATATCGACTAGTTTTACCGTGGGATAGCCACGTTTAGGCGTGGTTGGGCCGACTCCGGACTAACCCTGACAATTTCTCTATTTAAAACTTAAGTGTGTGTTTGAAGTGTCTTGAGAGACGCACAGTTGAAGACTGCCAACCATCTAGATGTTGTCGATGGAACTGTTGTCGAGTGGAAAGATGGCGAAATGAAGCGGCAGGGATCAGTCCGAACAATTCCTCAGAGCATAAGTACGAATAAGCACAGCACTAAGGGTTGTATTTAACGTTCCCTCAAAATCAGTGAAAGTGACAAGTAGGGCACACTAGCGACGCCAATCGATTTTAATTTTTAGCTACTAAACCTTAATAATATAACCTTACCTTAATAAGATAAAGGACATTTAATACGTAGAGAAGGGGTAGGAGAGGTTATAGAACCTCAACGATTATAAAAAAAAACCTTTTTGTTTATTCTGTGAGAACAGAACCACTTTTAAGAATGATCTCATGTAAATTTCATATTTATATTCAGTCGATAACACCGTATTAAGGATTTATTCAAAACTATATTTTTGCTTACGGCGGTTTTTATCGAAAAATGTTTGTAGTGAGTCTTTTTTCTTCGCCAACCCGTCTGCCAAGCGTGGTGAGTATGGCAAGTACCCCTCATGTGATTGAGGGAGGCCCGTGACCCAGCAGTGGGGACTTAAATGGGCTGATGATGATTATGAGTCTTTTTAAATTGGAGCGGCATTTTGATGGTTTATAATCTAGATTATTAACTTTTTCAAGCTAGAGGCGGACAAACGAGCCAGCGAATCACCTGATGGAAAGTAATCAACGCCGCCCATGAACATCCGCGAAATCAGAGAGATCGCTAATGTGTTGCCGGCCTTTATTTATTATTAAGTGTTGTTACAACCACAAACTCTGGGTCAGTGCCTTCTGCTAGTCTTATATAAGAGTAACTGCCTCGGTTGCGCAGTGGTTAGTGGGTCGCACTTTAAAGCGACGGCTGCGCAAGAGGTCCCGGGATCGATCCCCAGGTCGGGCCAAAAATCTGTACCAAAGTTTTTTTAAGAAATTCTTAGTGTTACCCCGGAGTCTTTTATGTGAATGCGACTCACTAGCCAGAGGCAGAATGTGTCTTCTAGGTAACGCTTATCCTAAACCAGGAGACTACAGGCACTTCAATCCGAAAGACATCGTGACGCTGATGAAACGAATCTTTTGTGAGTAAGAGCGCAAAAGATAGGGCAGGTACAAAAGATCCCTTAGGGTCGACGTGCCCCATGATAATGGCCCCTAACAGATAAGATAAGATAAGATAAGATAGCCCGGAGTCTGGAAGCTAGCGGTCTTGTAGCCTCGTGCCTCTGAAAGCACGTTAAGCTGTTGGTCCTGCGTCGATCCTTCTCCGGTCTTGTCACAGTAGTGTCCCATCGGATTATGAGGGTACGGGAATAGAGAGTGCACTTGTCTTGTGTTTGCGCACACACTTGAGCACTATAATATATCCTGCGTACGTGGCTGATCGTTGAGATTGGCCTCCGTAGCCGTAATCGGTAGGAGGGTATTATAAGAGTAAAATAAGATAAATTGCTAAAAAACCGAATCATCATCATCATCATCATCATCAGCCCATTAAGTCCCCACTGCCTGGGGCACGGGCCTCCCTCAATCACATGAGGGGTAATTGCCATACTCACCACGCTTGGCAGACGGGTTGGCGAGGGTTTTGATATAAATGCAGAGTTTTCCTTCTCTGGGTACTGATGATCATGCCTGCAGCTTTACCTTAGTCGCCTTTTACGACACCTCGGTAAGAGTGAGGGTGGGCTATTCTACTCTGCCGGGGACCACACGGCCCAATACAGTTAACGGAAAAATCGAATACAGTTAACGGATTACAGTTACGGAGGTCAATTTGAACGATCGACCACGTACGCAGGTATAGTGTTCGTACAAACATAAGTGCACTCTCTATTCCATTACCCTTATAATCCGATGGAACACCAGTATGACACGATCGGAGAGGGATCGGGCGCAGGGCTTAACGTGTTTTCCGAGGCACGAGGGTACAAGACCGCCAACTTCCAGGCTCTGGGTTAACATTAAGAATTTCTTATCGAAAACTATGGTGCAGATTTTTGGCACGACCCGGGGATCGAACCAAGGACCTCTTGCAAAGCCGAGTGCGAACCACTACCCACTAAACTATTGAGGCACAGTGGAGTGAACTAATTAATTTAATTGACGACCCGTTTGGAACAGTGGTAGTGAACGCTGCCAACGCTGCCTTTGGTCCAAGAGTTGCGGGTTCGATCCCCGCACAGTACAAACATTTGTATTGATTCTGATTCTGATATCCGTGACACAGGTGCTTGAGATACCTATCTCAGAGTCAGATCAGATTTGATGTTGTGAAATATTTATTTAAGCCTAATCCCATCATAGTAGCGATAACTTGAGTTCTATGATGGAGGCCTTTGCCCTACAGTGGGACAGTTTATAGGCTGATACTAGTACTAGTACTACAAAAATAATATTACACAAAAACATCTCATCCTTTAGGTGACGGGTAGGGCACACTAGCGACTCGATCAATTGATTTTAATTTTTAGCTACCAAACCAGATCTATTTTAAAAAATCTTGGCAAACATACTATATATAAAATAATCATGCACAAATGTTGGTGGGTTTTGTACGGGAAAAATTGATTCAATACCCGTCACCTTAATACGTACTATCCTTGGATGTATGGATTCACCGTGGTACTTTTTTAAAAATGTCTCGAAATTGCCACAATTAATACAAATCTACTAACGGCGCTAGTTACACGATGCGCTACCTTAAAAAACTTAAGGGGCCGTCCATTAATCCCGTGATCTTTTTTTAAGCATTTTTTAAGCCTTCCCTCCCCCTTGGTGATACGTAGTGAGGTTTAAGACTACCCCCCCCCCCCCCCATTTCCCAACATCACGTATATTTTTAGTACCTAAATACAGGTTGTTATTTTCATGATTTTTATCAACCCCCCCCCCCCTTTCAAGCCTCACGTGATTAATGGACAACCCCTACGGCTCGAAAACAATGTCATAGGTTAGCCGCTGAAAACCAGCGTCGGCGCTGGCTATATTCGGCCAGTGTCGTCAAAAGCTAAGCTGAAAAAAAGAAAGTGTCAAATAGGGGTCTCCTATTTGACACTTTCTTTTTTTCATTCAAATTTTGTATCTGTGTTTGTTTTTGTTGTTGTTCTGTTGTATTACGTACGGGCAAGGAGACGTCGAATGATAGTCACAATAATCAGTATTCCCCTTTAATCACAGTAACTTGAAGAATTACAATCGTATTTCCTAAATTCAACGCTCCACCGTGCACAGAAACGTAATTAATTCAGCCGCCTTTTCTATGATTATTTTATTAATGACAAGATAACAGCTTACCATAACGCTCGTGTCGGTGTTGCGTTTAGGAATCGCTAATACCTTACGTTCATCTAAAAATTGCAATAATCAATAAATCGAATATACATGAATTGAAAAGTGATGTACGTTTCTGAACGGTAAATCCATAGAGTATCGGTGGCAGGCGCCGTCACGTATTATCTGTATATATATTCTTTTTACTGATTGTGTCAGATAAAGATCTATGAATCTCCCAATTAACAGAGTTTGTGTTGTCTAAATGTGTATGTCAGTGTACGTTCTGTTTGTTATAGGTGATGTTTAATAATAACCCAAACTCAATCATCTGAAGATAACCAGCTTATTTCTCAACAAATTTTCTAAGGAACGTGTCTCTTTAATCACTTGACATTGGCAGAGTTGTCTCGTAAGAGCAACAGCAAGCCAAAAAAAAAGTCAGATAAAGATTTATTTATTCAAAATGAATGAAGACCAGAAGACTCGAGTTTTTTACAACTAAGGTGAAGCGCGTCATTTCAGCTAAGACGATCTATAAAGAATCGTGTCTTTCGATTCTTCAGATGTACCTACCTTTTAAGCTTAACAGTTTTATCTCACTAATATAACTCAAACAACGAACAAGAAAAATAGTTAATACCTATTAACTATTTTTCTTCGAAACTAAAGCGTACATTCTTGAAGGTTGTCTGGATGATAATACTTAGATACGATTATGCAAAATAGCGACCTTTCAGTTCAGTTAACTTGAAAAATAAAAGTATTTAGAAGTGTCTAGTCAAATATAAAAATGAAAGAAGTAATCCTTATAAACATGGCGATAATCTGGGGCCTATAAAAGGTAGAAGCGGGCTTTTATAAACGTCCAATAAACCTTTGTT
The DNA here is from genome assembly GCA_019059595.1 of Marasmia exigua. Taxonomy (NCBI): domain Eukaryota; kingdom Metazoa; phylum Arthropoda; class Insecta; order Lepidoptera; family Crambidae; genus Marasmia; species Marasmia exigua. The sequence continues at coordinate 4,843,601 of CM032486.1, read as the reverse complement.
ATCTAAAACGGTGTTTTAGGGAGCTGTTATCGGGTCCTAATCAGAAAGCTTTATTATTATTTGCTAGATGATCTATTGTGGCAGCCCCATAACCTATTACAACACCTCATGTAGCTCCAGTTCCAGGATAAACCCGAGAATGGAGCTGATGGGGGAGCTTTTGATCTCGTCTGCTGAGATCATGTGTGCTCCTAGGTGCAGGCTTCTGCAGCGGTGCAGCGCTATGCACTCGCCGAGGACGTGGATAATCGTTTCCTCGTCCTCGCGACAGAACCTGCAGATTTTGGTATCTGATAGGCCCATGTTGTGCAGGTGCTTGTTTAATTTGCAGTGCCCTGTGAGGGTCCGAGCGAGTGCCCTAACATGTCCTGTACTCAGTTTTATTATTTCTACAGCTCGTCTCTGATCGAACGCCTGTATCAACGCCTTAGACTGTTGTACTCGAGGTAGTCTTTTTCAATATTCAGTGCTTTGCTTATGCTCCCACTCTTTTAACTCGAACCTGACCATGCAGGCTGGAACGCCACTTATTGGTTCCGGTCCGAGTAGTGGGCTCTCTGCCCCGGCCTTTGCTAGCACGTTTATCACGCTATCAGAAAGCTTTGTAAAAAATACTTTTTAAAATAGTCACTGTATATTGGTAATGAGAATATATACATAGATGTGGGATGGGGTTAGGAATAAACACCGTCTTTATACGTCGTCGGCCATTCGTCGTCTCTCTCCCTTTCGCACGTCATTCTAATTCAAACATCGAACTCATACACGTTCCTTGCCATGCATCTACCGATCACCAATCCCACATAGATATTTATCACGGAAAATTAGGGACCCTTGGGCAGCCCTACCCGAAGAAAGCTAGCAACAGACTGGCTCGCTGTGGCGCGAGCCGTCGGATGATGGGAAAGCTGCTGACTAAGCGGTTCTCCCTCGTCAGCCCTTTTGGTGACATATCCCGAGCATCATAGTCCAAGTAATACGTAACGCAATTTTGGAAGATTTTTTGACACAGTATCTGGCCGCGAAATTATATTTTGTTTAGTTTTACGATTATTACATTTTCGAATCACTGGACTCCAAACATTTGACAATTTAAACCCATCCTCATGATTGAAAATTTTCTACTTTGTAATTTCAATCGTGTTCCTGACCAGTCTTGGTATGTAGGTAGTGGCGTTCTGTACAACCTGTGCGGATAAAGAATGGGATCAGAAATGGCGGCCAATCTATCCACTTCTCGCTCGCACACTATTTGCGTCTATACACGCACTTGTGGGGTGCGAGTATAGACACAAATAGTGTGCGAGCGAGAAGTAAATAGATGCGTCGCCATTTCTGATCCCATTCTTTATCCGCACAGGTTGTAGAAATTATCATTCGTGTGATGAACACTTGTGTTTGTTCGGTGTCTGGGTGTAATATATGTATTTAAGTATATATTTGTGTTCCTCTGTTGTCTGATATGTGTTACACAAGTGCTTAAGCTACTTAGTACGGAATCAGATCAACGTATAAGATGTTGTGAGAATTATTATTTTTATTATTATTATCTGAGCGTTGTAAAACTCAATTCAGTGATTTGGACCCGATTCCAACAAATGTTCTGCGATTGCTGATTCTGTTTATTGTTGCTTTTGATTGCTTTTATGTGTTCCTTTATTCAAAAATAAGGTACATACTAGAAATCCCGTAAATAACTATTCTAATGTTAGTGACCATGAAAGTTTAATATAAAAAGTATCATACAAAATATTGGAAAAGACAATTAAAACTGCTCTATAACAAACACCGTTTTAAATAACAAAGGTTTATTTGATTTTCTTTTTTATGTGTTGGCTCTACCCGAAGATTAATCTTGCCAGTGTCAAGTAACTTATTGAGAATAAGTGGGTAGTCAACAGTCAACCGTCACTCAATAAAACGACGGTATTTTAAGTTTGTGGCCGTGTGGTCCCCGGCAGAGTAGAATAGGCCACCCTCACTCTTACCGAGGTGTCGTAAAAGGCGACTAAGATAAAGCTGCTGGCATGATCATCAGCACCCAGAGAAGGAAAACTCTGCATTTATATCAAAACCCTCGCCAACCCGTCTGCCAAGCGTGGTGAGTATGGCAATTACCCCTCATGTGATTGAGGGAGGCCCGTGCCCCAGCAGTGGGGACTTAAATGGGCTGATGATGATGATGATTCTGCCGATACTACTCTAAAAACAATCGCGGGTTTTAAGACTCTATTAGGTCCAAGCAAGTTATCCTTGACAACTCACTCGACACCCAAATAGCAGTGTAAACGATACAATTCAACGATTCTTATTATCAGGATCACTTCGCGGCACTTCACTGCACAAATGAGCACCAAATTTGTTCACTAAAAACCACTAGGTACTAATTTAAAACCTTTAATTGCATAGCCTACGCGGAGTGTTCGACTCCTACCGCCAAATCACGCACAGGTTTCAATAATGTTCATGAATAGATATGTAACCCTAATTCTTAACAAAAATATACAAAAATACAATTAAAAAGATCTGTAGATTTAAGGAATTCGATGCGTCTTTAGATTTTGACCGTGAAAGAGCCACACTTCGGCATGAATGGGCCGGCTCGACCGGAGTGATACCACGGCCTCACAGAAAACCGGTGTGAAGCAGCATTGTGTTGTATTTTGCTGAGTGAGTGAGAGTATCGGAGGCCCAATCCGGGGGAAAGTGAGGTTTAAAGAATGGCAGCGCACTAGTGACTCCACTGGTGTCGCGGGTGTCCATGGGCGGCGGTAATTGCTTACCACCAGGTGATCCGTCTGCTTGTCTGCCACCTATCACAAAAAAATGACCTTGAGTATGGACCAGCTTGACCAGAGTGATACCTTGGTTTAACAAAACACGGATCGCCGTCTCACCTTCGCAACCCTTTACAGGGGAACCAGACCAACTGAATCAAGATTATACGTTTTTCAGAAACTATCCAAAACGTGCAGGTTTCCTCATGATGTTTTCTCTCACCGCCGAGCCAATGGTAGACATACGCACATAGATTTGAAAAACCTAGTGGTGCACGCTTGGATTCGAACCCGGTCCCCCCGTATGGAGGGCGCTTTCTAAACCACCGAGCTACCATTGCTCATCTATCACAAAAAATTACAAGTTATCTGAAACTACCTTTGCGGGCAATTTATTAAAATACCCTCAGCAAATTTATTCCAGAACTCAATATCGCCCAATGGCCCACGTGGGGCAATAAATTTTTAATTTAATACATTATAACATTTTGCATTAACGATGTTAAATTTACGGAGTAATAAGGTTTTCGAGAGTGATGTCACAGTATAAGTATTAAACAGTAGTTTGTTTACAGCCATTCGAATTTCTAGTCTACTCTTGCGTTGGGTTAGGGTTTTCACTTTTGTCCGGGGGGTGACGTGGTGAAAGGCTCCGAGCTTCGGCCCCATGTCACTCGCCTACCCATGGACAGATGAGGGAGAGTCCCAGGAGTTTTAGTCGGTATGCCCCTGGCCGGCTTCTCGTTAGGAGAAGCCGTCGCCAGAGGAGAGTCCGACATAACCCATCCGTTTAGATAGATAGATAGATAGATACACACGGCGTCACATATGGAGTTACCCCAGGACTGCGGCTAGAGTCGAATTGCAGGTACTTATTGGTTATCTCGTTGTATCATCTACGACGCGGACGGGGAGTGGGGATCCCCCGTCGTGATATTGTTAAGGTAGAGCATTGTAATATTCAGGGCATTGCTCAACGGTATGTGATGACATACGGAACCGAAAGCCGCTTACAATGTGCCGATTAAGGAGGCTCACAGTCACCCAGAGAGCCATGGAGAGGGCTATGCTTGAAGTCTCCTTGCATCGTATCAGAAATAATGTGATCCGCAGGAGAACTAAGGTCACAGACATAGTATAAAGGATTGCATGTCTCAAGTGGCAATGGGCAGGGCACATAGCGAGGTTGAATTTGGGTCGAGTAAAGGTAAGGTATTTTTTCGTCAACAATCTGCATGAGGCAAGCGTGGTGATTAAGCCTAATCCCATCATAGTAGCGATGACTTGATTTCTATGATGGAACAGTATATAGGCTGATACTTTACGTTTTTTTAATGTAGCAGGTTGAATGAGCGTGTAGATGCCGGGCATTTCGGTGCGTTTACAGCAGAAGTGTGCAGCTACTATATTTCGCAGTTTGGACTTCTTATACCGTGGAGCGTAAGAGCGAACAGTTCCAGTTTACAAACGATTATCACCTGGTAAGGCTGTCTCTTCGAAGCCTGGGGCTCGTTGTCATTGTACGAGCTACGTTGCACAGACCAACTCAACAACGACTTAGGTACAGGTGCAGCGCGCCTGACCGATGGACCGTCTTCGTGGACCGACCAACAAATACCTTTGAATACGATTATAACATAAACAATGTATATAAACTTTTTACTTTCTAACAATAAACAGATTTCAACCGTCTGTGTCGGGTCTCATTTCTACCGCTGCGGCCAAGACACCTTTAGCCGTCACTATGATCAGTCGAGTGAGCCTGCTCGACTGATCATCCCGCTCCCGCTTGCTACCGTGGGCGACCCGGGAGCAAGCTCTCTTCATCTTTTTTTTTTTTTCAATTAAATAAATTGGTGTCGCTAGTTAGGTCTACCCGTCGCCTTAATGTCAAACACTTTCGGCTCAATATCAATTGAGGAATTCTGACAGTTTTTTTTAATATAATTCTCACAACATCTCATACAGTTGACCTGATTCCATACTAAGTAGCTTAAGCACTTGTGTACAGATATCAGACAACAGAGGAACACAAATATATACTTAAATACATATATTACACCCAGACACTGAACAAACACAAGTGTTCATCGCACGAATGTTTGTCCAGGGTGGGGATCGAACCCACGACCTTTGGCGTAAGAGGCAGGGTCACTACCAATTGCGCCATCCGGTCAGTGATCTTATCTATTCATGTATTTATTCCCACGGATAGGCAGGGCTAGGGCTCTAGGGACTTAGTGTCTTAGAGAAGGGGGCTCTAGGCTCACTAGAGAGTTAGGTTCCCTTCCTTTCCTGCTATTCTGCTGCAGTACAGCCTGCGAGTACAGTCCTGTTATACCTCCTCCACGTCTATTGGTAGGTTTTTTTATACTACGTCGGTGGCAAATAAGCTTGCGGCCTGATGGTAAGCGATTACCGCAGGCTTTGGACGTTTGCAACTTCAGAGGGTCTACACTTCATACGCGCTGCCGACCCCTTAAAAACCTTAACACTCCTTTTTTCTGAAGAACTTCATGCTGTGTTCCCCGAGGAAAATCTCTGATGGCAGCTCATTCTCACAGCCGGAGCGTTCGGGGAAGGAAATTCCTCTGGAACCGTTCTGTGCGAGACCATTTGTATTCCAATGTGTGAGGGTGGACGCTCTGACGATGGCGGGAGGTGAGGTGGTAAAATGTGGATGTTGGCATTAAGGTACGGTCAGCATGCAAAAGTAGTTTAACACTTTAGTACCATGTCGAAGTATTTTTACGTAATCCTTAGAAATTTGCTATAATAGGCAAAACTGTTACTTTGACATGTAACTAAACTGTTCAGCTACTTTTGATGTTGTCCGTACTATCGAGGTTGTTCCCGCTAGACCACCTTAAGAGCCAAAAATCCTTCAGCTCGCATTTTCTTTTTGGAATTACGCCCTTTTTCACCTGTCCCATTTTTTGACGACAATCGCAACACCAGTGGAGTCACAAGTTCGCTGCCAATCTTGAAAACCCCTTCCCCATGGATTGGAACTCCGGTATCCACATTCATTTGGTGAAACACAGCGCAAGCTATGCTTTATGCCGGTTATATTGACTCAAGAAGCGGCAGATGGAAGACTTCATTAATTAATAGGTATGAATGAATGAAATATGACACTGAGGGTGGATTCTAACGATCTTTTGAAATGACAAATCTATGTATAGCGCAGTATAAAATAAACTAAATTATAAATAGTTACTTTCATAATCTATACTAAATTATAAATAGATAAATCCTACTGACAACGGAAACGCTTATAGATAATCCAAAAACACGGAAACGGCTTGCGCGATGTAATCGACATCTAGCGCCATCTATTGGTGTAAAGTGGAACTAATGTCCCAAAACCAAGTGCGGGCGGTCCACTAGTTCATAAATAAAATACTATATCGTCTGCCGGGAGTCTTTGCTTTGACTATAGTACCTATAGTTTTTCGTTAGTAGAAACATAAAAAGCAATCTCCTTAATAAAGTTTAGTGTTTATTGTTCAGTAAAAAGCGCTGTAAAAACCGAATGGATTCAATCTGAACCAATTATATACAAGTTCCATTGAAAAAGTTTAAGTTTATAAGTCCGTTGATATCAGTTAAGAATAAACGTATTTATTCCTTTAAAACTTCGCACTGCTAAGATCAGCGAAAATAAATAGAAGTCGGACTTCTGAAAGGTTCCGCATCAAGGTTTATAATGAGGATTTTCGCGTGTGAAAAATCCGCTAGATGGCGTTCTGTTGGGCTGAGGTCCAGCATCAACCGCATTGGTTGTTTAGTTTGTTAAATTGACATTCTTACAGATCACGTTTAAAAATAGCCAATCACATTGTATTATGGACCTCACGCCTATAGTACTCCATCTGATTGATTCGTTTGATATGCTATGTGCACTTAATACCTTTCGTAAATTTGTTAGACCTGTTCCATAGAAAAAATATACCTAACAGTTAGATCAGAAAGTTCAGATTGGCTTGTAGCTACCTTGATTCAATTTGATGTAAAGAAAATTTAAAGAAGGATGGCAGATCTTTTTAAAACGGTATGTTGGTATAATTAATTCTATCATGTATAGACATAGCACTCTATACTAACACTTATTCATCTATACTGTAGAGAGTGCACTTGTGTTTTTACAAACACTTGTGCACTATACTTAAATGTCCTGCGTAGGTTACTAATTGTATTGTATTTTGGAGATTCGCTACCATAGTCGAAAACTTCGGCATCAGTATCTGCCCAGTTCAATTTAGTTTAACCGTGAAAGAGCCACGCTTTGGTATGACCTTGGCCTCACAGAAAACCAACGTGAAGCAGCACTGTGTTGTGTTTCGCTGCGTGAGTGAGGATACCGGAGGCCCGATCCGGGGGAGAGGGGGTTTGAAGGTTGGGAGCACACTCGTGACTCCGCTGGTGTCGCGGTTGTCCATGGGCGGCGGCAATCGCTTGCCATCAGGTGATCCATCTGCACGTCTGCCACATATCACATATAATAAAATAGTTCAGTATCGGGTAGGAGGATATTATATATATGCAAATTGGGTTTCCGTCTGCCCCACTTGTATACAGAACCCTAAAAGGCCCTGCTCTGCCGAGAGCAGCGGAAAAAAGCAACTCCCGAGGCAATCAGAGTTATGGCCCAACTTTGAGCACCAATTTTAAAACGAGAATACAGTCGTAGTGTTTGCCGAATAACTTTCGATGGGACATGAAACTTTTAGTTTTGAAATGATGGAATGGAATGCGGAATATGGAGTGGTTATATATGGGCATACATTATAATGGAGAAAGAAAGAAAGAAAAAATATTTATTTAGTGCCACAAATAAAATAACAAAATTACAAATCATTATTGCATCTATAAAAAATACTAAGGGACTCTAATACTTACTTTCCAACTAAAAAATAATCATCTAAATCGGTTCATAAATGGCAGAATAATCGGCGAACAAACATAAAAATATATATACATAAAAGTATATATACATGTCGAATTGAGAACCTCCTTTTTTTAAGTCGGTTAAAAATCATCAATTCGCTTCATTTTACCGTGAAAGACCGACAAACAGAGAGACAAACAGACACACACGCTTTCACATTTATAAAATTAGTGTGAACGTGCTCGTTCACGGATCATGGACGGTGTTCATGGATCACCCAATGGTAAGCAATAGCCATAGCCCATGGGCTGTCCAAAGGAGGGGGTACCAATGGAGTTGCAAATGCGATGCCAGCTTTTAAACTCCTCTTCCCCTCAGATTGGGCCTCCGGTATCCTCACTTACTCGGTTAGGCGCTGCTTCATGGTTATCTGAGAGAAATCACCGCGTTAAAGCCGGACCATGTCGAAGAGTGTTTCTCCCACGGCAATTAGATAAAGATAAAGATTTCGTTCTTGGCCACAGAACACGAATGACATAAATACACAAACAGGAGCCCAATGGACAACATTTCATATTTTTAACATGTCCATATTGTTTTTTTATATGAAAATAGACATAAAATGAACAGACCCATATTTTTTATTTTTTCAAAATTTGTCCATTTTCATGCATAAAATAATTATTGAAATTCTTTTATTCTAAATAGACGTAAGCGCCAAATGACGTCATCGGACGGCTGAATACAGCGATATTCCTTTGCTTATCATTGTTTTAATAAAAAAAAGGTACTACTGTCAAAGGTAAATAATACTAGTGTCAACATTGTCAACGTCATTCATACATTCAACGTTGACAAGTTGTCTTTTTTTTTGACAGTTACATGTCATGGGTTTGGCATTTCGTAAATTTAAAACTATAATGTGCTAAGCAAAGAAATATTTTACATTCTGCCGTCCGATGACGTCATCTTACGTTTTTTAGTTTTTAATTTTTTTCTCAGTAAATAAGCAATATAAAAAATGAATAAATATATATTCGAGCAGCGGAAAAGTAAACAAAGAATTGGTATTTTTTGTTTCAGAGCTTAGCAATTTTGAAATGTTGTCCATTCTCGTGCTCGTGATATTTATTGTCATACGACATATATCACTAAAACACAGTTTTTTTGTATGGTTTTCAGGTGATATCCGCCATGTTGTTAAAATGTCACGAGCACGAGAATTGGGCTCCAGGACAAATTGTGTAGCTAACAAGGCCCAACCTCAGCATTTGCTGGAGTGGCCGAAGCCGTTTAGCGCTGGTTTTCAGGCTAATTACTATTTATTATTACTATTTGAATATCTTTGTTATATAAATTGAATAAGCTGGTGATTTCCTCTCAATTTCAATGGTTCCCACAGAAAACAGCTAAGTGGCATTTTAGTAACACGTCACGGAAAAGTGTCACTTTGCGCGCAAGTATAACGCTGTCAGAGCACAAATGAGTTTGGATTGTTTTGAACATAGCTCGGGTTTGTGACCACCAATTCACATTAGGCACTGTGGTGATTAAGCCTAAACTCATCATAGTAGCGATGACTTGATTTCTATGATCGAGGTCGTTGCCCTGCAATGGGACAGTTTATAAGCTGATACCACTTTTTTTTCGTCACGAAGGGAAAATGCTTTACGCACCGTCCCGTCAGGTCGGGGGACCTGACGGGGTGTGTGAGACTCCCTCTGGAAAGATGACCCAGAGGTATACTAACTAAAAACCCTACGACGCCCGCCGCTGTTGACTTAGGCGAGGCCTACAGTGACTCATCAGTCCGTTTGACCCCGCTTGCGGCCAACGTCCACCCAAGCAGAATGGGCAGACCTACTCAGAGGGGTGCAGTGTCAGCACCCACTCCTACCCCAGAAAGCGCACCGGCGTACAATGCGCTATCCATCTCTGAAAGGTCTCATCATTGGACGGCCGGTACCCCCACACCTGCCGTCCGGGACCTTCCGGACGAAGTATTGCCCTGTCGAGCACCCCTTCTACCTCGCCCCCGTCGGAGTCGGAGAGAGAGCGGATCTCTCTCCCTCTTTCGCTCAGCAGCTCCTTCTGCATCATCCTCGCAGTAGGAAGCTACCGCATTCCAAGCGCTCTCACTGTCGACCATTTTTTCCAGAACGGTTGGTAGCGAGAGGTCTCCGCCATCCAGGGCTGTGGATAAAGCTGTCCTCGGCCCTACCCACGCAGGGCAGTCCATCATTGTATGCCTTGCTGTGTCCTCTGCATCATCGTATGCCTTCCTGTGTCCTCTGCATCATTGTATGCCTTGCTGTGTCCTCTGCAAAGCTGATACCACTGCCATAAGACTTTAATTGAATATGCACGCCCATTATTTTGTCTGTGTGTCCATTCATAAAGCACTTCTAAGTAAAAGTCACTTATTGAAGCAATTCACAGGCTCCCCTGGACTGCGCCATTGCACATCCATAGAGCTAAATAACTTCAATTGGTTTTGTGCTGTTTATCAAAGCGATGGTAATGGAATTATCCACAAAGCGTAGCTTTCCACCAAAAACGTGTTTAGCAACAATGCTGTAAAGTTAAGCGCGAAGCAAACACTGCTGAACTATTCTTTACTGGAACCATTTTGCCGCATTTTTAGGCTCTAATTTGAGAACCTCCGGTAAAGACCAGAACGCAGAAATGTTTGTCATTCATTAAACTTTAATGACCTACTTTTGATCCTAAGTTTCAAGTCTATGTGTCATTTAGTTGCGAAGTTAGGCAAAAGCAAAGTTTCACATTTTCGACAGACACTCACTCACTCATGACCATCAAAATAGAACTAATACTTCCCATAATCTGAGAGAGCTGACATTTGGCACAAAGTTAGGCTAGACACAATAAGATGTTCCTTTAATAGATGACTCCTTTCATCATCAGCAACCCACACTCGTCCACTGCTGGACATAGGTCTCCCCTAATGCACGCCACCGCTCTCGATTTTCGGCCACTCATCCAGCCCACACCAGCCAGCCTTCGAATGTCATCATCCCATCTTGTCGCAGGGCGTCCTACACTACACTTACCGAGTCGCGGTCAACACTCAAGGACTTTACGGCTCCAACGGCTGTCAGTTCTGCGGCTAATATGACCAGCCCACTGCAACTTCAGTTTGCTAATTCGGTTTGCTAATTAGTTTAATAATTGATGACTCCTTTAATAAGCAAAAACTCAACATAATATAATTTTATTTTGATTTGAGACTATATTTTAAGGTTTATTATAAGGTATATTCTCTTTCACATGCACCACAATGAAAGGGACAAAGCGATAGTTATCGATAGCGACATCAGTTTTTCAAACTCATGGTAAGGGTACAGATATCATTTTATTAGTTATGCAAAAAAAAAAACTTGAAAATGACCCTTTTTTTAGAATTGACGATTTTATCAATAATAGGATAGTTTTTTTAGAAAAAAAATATTTTTTAATTAAAAAGTTTAATTAAAAATATTTTTTTCTAAAAAAACTATCCTACACGTTACTAAATGTTGTCCATTAAAACAAATAAAAGAAAAAAGTATGGAAAATACAACTTCTAAGAAAATAGGCATACAGAACATCTGATTGACCGGATGGCGCAATTGGTAGTGACCCTGCCTCTTACGCCAAAGGTCGTGGGTTCGATCCCCATCCTGGACAAACATTCGTGCGATGAACACTTGTGTTTGTTCGGTGTCTGGGTGTAATATATGTATTTAAGTATATATTTGTGTTCCTCTGTTGTCTGATATCTGTAACACAAGTGCTTAAGCTATTTAATACGGAATCTGGTCAACGTATGAGATGTTGTGAGAATTATTAATTAATAAAGAACTATTTCGCTCTCTGTTTCTTTGAGAAATTTTCTCCTACACTTAAAGTTATAGGGTATTTCGATCACAATTTGAACAACAAAATCAAATTCGTTAGCTTTGGCTTTTCCACATTCCCTTTCCCTTAGTTTTCCCTTTCCCTTACTCAGTACCCCGGGGACCTCATTAATCCTAAAACCAGATCGTAATGGCGGCCATCTTCGAGATATATGGCCTTTAATTCATCACCCCTGTTTCGGTTCGCCATGAAACTGTTGTAAACGTTCATTTAAAATAAGTTCATTTACGTAAGGTCGTGGGTTCGATCCCCACCCTGGACAAACATTCGTGCGATGAACACTTGTGTTTGTTCTGTGTCTGGGTGTAATATATGCATTTAAGTATATATTTGTGTTCCTCTGTTGCCCGATATCTGTAACACAAGTGCTTAAGCTACTTAGTACGGAATCAGGTCAACGTATGAGATGTTAGAATTATTATTATTATTTAAAATTACCACCGAATTTGCCATCAGAACAATCTTATACGCCCTGTCGGTCTAGTCGGCTGTGGTCTCAGAGTTCGATTCTCGGGTCGAGCAAAATTTATGTATTTAATTTTTCTAACATAGCTCGGTTTTGTGATCGATCACCAATCCGCATTAGGCAGGCGAGGTTATTAAGCTTAATTCAATTATATTAGCGATAATTTGATTTCTATGATGAAGGCCTTTCCGCTGCAATGGGATAGTTTATAGGCTAATACTCTCTTGTACTCCGTTAACTATAGCTATTTTATGATATAGGGGGCAGACGAGCCGACGTATCACCTGATGGTTAGCGATTACCGCCGCCCATGGACACCTGCCACATCAAAGGAGTCACAGGTTAAGTTAGTAGCTTGAGTAGAATGACAGATGTCATTTGACCTCTATGAGCATAATGTTTATTATTTTGTGTGACATCAGTAGCTATCAATTTAATCAAGTAAAGTTTAACGGTCAATATTGTGTAACCAGATCAGTCATGTGATCGTCGATCGAAAGCGTCGATCAATTTTGATCGATTTGTCTAATTGACAGCTTTAATTGATCGACGGATACCGTTCGACTAACCAATCGATTGATTCCATAGGTCGACGTCAATTGGCTGATCTATTCTACCATCGATCGTTGCCCTCAATCAACGATCGTTCGATTTTTCTAGTAACACCTTTATAAATATGGAAGTGTTTTTGTAATTAATATGCTTAGTAGAAAAAGTCAGACCCCCACTTCTGAATAAAGTGACCTAATTACTCCCTCCTTTTTTCTTTCGCTTCACAACCTTTCAAAAGCAACACACGGTTAAAGTAATTGCGGTCGTGTGGTTAGATTAATTAATTAAATTAATTAAGGCAGATTTATTCATGGCTTCAAAGGCAGCCGCACTTTTTAGGCCAAATGGGTCGGACTTAGTAATTTGGACTCTTAGGCAGGATAATTTGTAGGTATTAAGTACACACCTCAACTTTGTCTAGGTATATTGAATTGAAAAAATTGAAAAAAATGTCAGTTTTAACATTCTGAGTATCATCATCATTTTACCCAAAGACGTCCACTGCTAGACATAGGCCTCCCCCAATGTTCTTCAGATAGACCGGTCCTGTGCCGCCCGCAATGGGTTCCCGCGACCTTCTATAGATCGTCGGTCCACCTTGTAATTCTGAGTATAAAATATAACTCTAAATAATAATAAGTAATAATGTCCCCCAGCCGTGTGGTCCCGGCAGAGTAGAATAGGCCACCCTAGGTGTCGTAAAAGGCGACTAAGGTAAAGCTGCTGGCATGATCATCAGCACCCAGAGAAGGAAAACTCTGCATTTATATCAAAACCCTCGCCAACCCATTTGCCAAGCGTGGTGAGTATGGCAATTACCCCTCATGTGATTGAGGGAAGCTCGTGCCCCAGCAGTGGGGACTTAAATGGGCTGATGATGATGAATGATGATGAATAATGTCCCCCAGCCGATATTTCGATCATGGCAGTTAATCTCAGCGATCAGCCATCGACGCAGGACATATTATAGTGCAGAAGTATTTGCGCAGACACAAGTGCACTCACTATTCCCGTACCCTCTTATTTCGATAGGAGACTAGTGTGACACGACCGAAGAAGGATCGAACCAACGGTTAAACGTGCTTTCCGAGGCAGGGGGTACAAGACCGCCAGCTTCCAGACTCTGCGCTAACACTGAGAATTTCTTAACAGAAAAACTCAGGTACAAATTTTGGCCCGACCTGGGGATCAAACCCGAGACCCCAATCGCAATCGTTGCTTTAAAGTGCTACCCACTAACCATGACGCCACCGAGGCAGTCTAACTAACTCTAAAACTACGTAACCGATTAAAAAAAAAATACAATGAAACATTATCCTCTATTAAGTAAATTTATATTTGTATTCTGTAAGTCTTCTGGTCTAGGATAAGCGTTAGAAGACACATTCTGCCTCTGGCTAGCGAGTCGCATTTACATAAAAGGTGTTCTATGGCTTCCGTCTCCTCCTTGTATGCTCTGCAGTTGCTTTTCGATGTTTTGGTCATCTTCATCAACATTTTATTATAATGCCCTGTTAATGTTCTATGAGCATCCTTGTTTGTTGTCTATTGCCTCCAAAACGATGTACGATTTTCTCCAAGTCTTGGTTTCGTCTCTGATGAAGGCCTTTGCCGTGTGGTCCCCGGCAGAGTAGAATAGGCCACCCTCACTCTTATCGAGGTGTCGTAAAAGGCGACTAAGGTAAAGCTGCTGGCATGATCATCAGCACCCAGAGAAGGAAAACTCTGCATTTATATCAAAACCCTCGCCAACCCATTTGCCAAGCGTGGTGAGTATGGCAATTACCCCTCATGTGATTGAGGGAAGCTCGTGCCCCAGCAGTGGGGACTTAAATGGGCTGATGATGATGAATGATGATGAATAATGTCCCCCAGCCGATATTTCGATCATGGCAGTTAATCTCAGCGATCAGCCATCGACGCAGGACATATTATAGTGCAGAAGTATTTGCGCAGACACAAGTGCACTCACTATTCCCGTACCCTCTTATTTCGATAGGAGACTAGTGTGACACGACCGAAGAAGGATCGAACCAACGGTTAAACGTGCTTTCCGAGGCAGGGGGTACAAGACCGCCAGCTTCCAGACTCTGCGCTAACACTGAGAATTTCTTAACAGAAAAACTCAGGTACAAATTTTGGCCCGACCTGGGGATCAAACCCGAGACCCCAATCGCAATCGTTGCTTTAAAGTGCTACCCACTAACCATGACGCCACCGAGGCAGTCTAACTAACTCTAAAACTACGTAACCGATTAAAAAAAAAATACAATGTAACATTATCCTCTATTAAGTAAATTTATATTTGTATTCTGTAAGTCTTCTGGTCTAGGATAAGCGTTAGAAGACACATTCTGCCTCTGGCTAGCGAGTCGCATTTACATAAAAGGTGTTCTATGGCTTCCGTCTCCTCCTTGTATGCTCTGCAGTTGCTTTTCGATGTTTTGGTCATCTTCATCAACATTTTATTATAATGCCCTGTTAATGTTCTATGAGCATCCTTGTTTGTTGTCTATTGCCTCCAAAACAATGTTTTCTCCAGGTCTTGGTTTCGTCTCTGATGAAGGCCTTTGCCGTGTGGTCTCCGGCAGAGTAGAATTGGCCACCCTCACTCTTACCGAGGTGTCGTAAAAGGCGACTAAGGTAAAGCTGCTGGCATGATCATCAGCACCCAGAGAAGGAAAACTCTGCATTTATATCAAAACCCTCGCCAACCCGTCTGCCAAGCGTGGTCAGTATGGCAATTACCCCTCATGTGATTGAGGGAGGCCCGTGCCCCAGCAGTGAGGACTTAAATGGGCTGATGATGATGATGAAAAGCCTTTGGCCCCTTTATTTTATTTTTTATTTATTTGAATTCATATGACACGGCAAATACCGGTTTAAAACGCGTTCTACGAAAAATTCCGAAACTAAACTAATGCCCACCGTGACGGTACCTTTAGTACGGTAATAACCTTAGATCGCGATTTATAATAAGGTGGTGAATGTTATAATTAAGCGTTTAAACTACCTACTACTCTCGGCGTGGTTCGGCATGAGACACGGACAGACTATGCGGGTAAAGTGCGATACGAATAAACCGCCTAGTAGTGTTGCCGAGTAATCGACGATCGATTTCTACCCTTACTTACTTACTCCACTGGCTCAACGACCCGAAGCGAGTCTTGGCCTCCGAAACAAGAGAACGCCACTTTGATCCATCCTGCACTACTTGTCGCCAGTCACCGGGATGAAGTTCTCGCAGATCATTCTCGACGACGTCCTTCCAGCGATACCTAGGCCGGCCTACCGGGCGTCGGCCCATCGGTCGGCTCTGGTATGCTTTCTTCACGAGACGATGCTCGTCCAGTCTCTCGAGGTGACCAAGCCAGCGAAGACGATGCGCCTTGGTCTCGCCGATGATGTTAGGCATGTCTAAAATCTTCTCTATTTCGACATTTGTGCGTATCCTCCAGCCATCGTCTTGTAATTTCTACCCTTACTATTCTAATATTCGATTGCATTGTTTTTGGTTGAGTATCAGCTTATATACTGTTTCATCCATCAGAGAAATCAAGTCATCGCTACTATGATGGGATTAGGCTTTATCACCACGCTTGCCATACGCGGATCGGTGATCACAAACCCAAGTTATGTTCGAAAAATAATTTTAGCTCGATCCGGGAATCGAACCCAGGGCCCCAAAATAACGGCCCGGTACTTAAACCACTAGAACAGCAGGGCGTCAAATCAATGAAGTATATCGATTTTGGTCGATATAGCTAATTAGGATCGACCAAAAATTAAGATCGATTTAATTGATATTATCGATAGTACAATCGATTATTAGAATATTCGGCCCCATTTGGCTACATTTGTATAGTCGATTATTTATTTATTTATTGAGTAATGCATCATGTACAATGTCAACAGATCTTTAAATGTAATGGTAAGTAGATACATGTACCCTGTTAGGGTGTAGCAAGATTAACAGTAGGTATACTAGTTTCGTCATGAGTGATTAGCTTAATAGATAACAGTGATTACGCAATTTAATACATTAACAATTGTTTCATGCAAATATTATGTTCTCTGGGTATAAACTGTCAAATCTTTAAAATAAGTATCCAAAGTATCGTTTCCAAGTCAAGTATAAGTTATCCAACAGTATCGTTTAACTCGTAGGTCAACAAACTCTTTGATATCAGGTGTGTGTCTATTTATTATCGGTCAGTGTGTGGGTGTGTAATTTTGTCGCCCTCAAAGGGTTCGTCCTGAATTGTCGCCTATCTGCCTTTTACCGGCCTTGCCCATCGGTAAATGTAATTTACAAATTTAATTGCCCATAAAATAAAAATTAATGAGGGGATGTCGTAATGTTAATGTATGGACTTTGAAATACCAAAGTGACGACTTCATAGGTCGTAATAAGGACATAAACCTCTTTATGGTTAGCACATATTTTCGATACATTGTGATCTTTTTTTGGTGTCTAAAGACCCTGAGTATATTATCCCACTGCAGGACAAAGACCTCCATCATGGAAATCAAATCATCGCTACTAAGATGGGATGGTATATGGATAACCTAATCACCATGCTTGCTATTTTTTAACCAACTTCAAAAAAGGAGGTTCTCAATTCGACATGTTTATATGTTTTGTGTTTGTTCACCGATAACTTTGCCATTTATGAACCAATTTAGATGATTATTTTTTAGTTAGAAAGAAGATAGTCCCGCATTGGTACCATGATCAGGATCTGATGATGGGATCCTGGAAAAATTGAGAGGAAATCTCTGTTGAATAATTGAATGTTGTATTAAATTACAAGATAGTATTGGGCGCCGACTTCGGTAAAGTACAAAGTGTTAAAAATATTATTTTACACTTTTAAGTTCGTGGTTTTGAAGGCGGTTTTTTTTATCAGCTATAGGCCAACGCTTGACCACAATGTCACCTGATAGAAGGTAACGACGAGGTCTAGTATGTAAAGCGTTCGCCTAGAAGATGCCTGTTTACTCTTCCCTAATGCAGATTCATCGTCAGCCCATTTAAGTCCCCACTGCTGGGGCACGGGCCTCCCTCAATCACATGAGGGGTAATTGCCATACTCACCACGCTTGGCAGACGGGTTGGCGAGGGTTTTGATATAAATGCAGAGTTTTCCCTTCTCTGGGTGCTGATGATCATGCCAGCAGCTTTACCTTAGTCGCTTTTTACGACACTTCGGTAAGAGTGAGGGTGGCCTATTCTACTCTGCCGGGGACCACACAGCTAATGCAGATTGGTGATCACAAACCTCAGCTATGTTCCCAGGGTCCCGAGATCACGGCTTGCCAAAGCACTAGACCAACAGGGCATTGAAGACTCATAGTGATTATGCCATCAAAATGTATAAGTATCGCCACCATGATTATGGTGATAAGTTGTATTTTGTTACTTACATTCCGAAAAAACTACATTAATTTGTCTTTTTTTGGTTTTCTTTATGAACGTACCTGAAAATAAAGAAAAAAATATATTAGTTCAGTTATGACATACATGTTTAAGGTTTAAGATTCTCATTAAGAATTACAGGAATTCGCTTACAACGAGAACATAAAAATATAATTTACAAAGTAAATCGGAGAGCTTAAAATGGGGGGTACATATAAAATAAGTATCGCACAGCGCTCGGTGTAGAGCAGAGCCGTGTGGTTCCCGGCAGAATAGAATAGGCCACCCTCACTGTTCCGGGTGTCGTAAAGGCGGAATACAGGTTAAAAATGCTGGCATGATCATCAGCACCCAGAGAAGAAAACTCTGCATTTATATCAAAACCCTCGCCAACCCGTCTGCCAAGCGTGGTGAGTATGGCAATTACCCCTCATTGTGATTGAGGGGAGGCCCGTGCCCCAGCAGTGGGGACTTAAATGGGCTGATGATGATGATGATGATGGACCAGGCTAGTTGGTAGATGGCCGCAAGATAAACAAGGATTACAGATATAGATTATGCTACGCTCACCCCCCCCCCCCCGGTATGACTAGATGTGGCATACAATAACATATATTATATATAGATATTCATTTTCAAAGCCTTCCTAAGTTTATGAAAGTACTCAAAACTAGTGACGTGGTAAAGATGCACTAAGTAATTGTTTTTTAATTATTATTATTTTCATTTCGTATCATTATTTATCTTTTCTTTTGTTAATTGCATTATTGCTGTTCATTTTGATAAGAGATATATTTTATTGTTTAGTTTTATAATGCTACCATTTTGTTTTTTCTAAGCATTTTTTCATTTTACGCTTGTTGTGGTTAACCTATAATTGTAAGTGCACAATTTTAATCGCTAATAATATAAAATAAGATCAACAACAGCATTATTAAAACAATAACATTTGGTACAGCAATTTTGCCTCATCTGACAGGGGGGCCATAACACTGTTACAACTGCCAATTGCCTATCTATATCTCTGAACAGCAGCTACGGATGCACTCCATCAGGACGTGTGTTCATCATCAGCCCAAATAAGTCCCCACTGCTGGGGCACGGGCCTCCCTCAATCACATGAAGGGTAATTGCCATACTCACCACGCTTGGCAGACGGGTTGGCGAGGGTTTTGATATAAATGCAGAGTTTTCCTTCTCTGGGTGCTGATGATCATGCCAGCAGCTTTACCTTAGTCGCCTTTTACGACACCTCGGTAAGAGTGAGGGTGGCCTATTCTACTCTGCCGGGGACCACACGGCTAATGCAGATTGGTGATCACAAACCTCAGCTATGTTCCCAGGGTCCCGAGATCACGGCTTGCCAAAGCACTAGACCAACAGGGCATTGAAGACTCATAGTGATTATGCCATCAAAATGTATAAGTATCGCCACCATGATTATGGTGATAAGTTGTAATTTGTTACTTACATTCCGAAAAAAACTACATTACTTTGTCTTTTTTTGGTTTTCTTTATGAACGTACCTGAAAATAAAGAAAAAAATGTATTAGCTCAGTAATGACATACAATAACATATATTTTGATTGACTGACCGAATGGCGCAATCGGTAGTGACCCTGCCTCTTACGCCAAAGGTCGTGGGTTCGATCCACCTGGACAAACATTCGTGCGATGAACACTTGTGTGTGTTCGGTGTATGGGTGTAATATTTGTATTTAAGTATATATTTGTGTTCCTCTGTTGTCTGAACTGTAACACAAGTTTGCTTAAGACTATTTAGTACGGAATCAGGTCAACATATGAGATGTTGTGAGAATTATTATTATTATTATAATATTATATATAGATATTCATTTTCAAAGCCTTCCTAAGTTTATAAAAGTACTCAAAACTAGTGACGTAGTAAAGATGCACTAAGTAGTTGTTTTTTTTATTATTATTATTTTCATTTCGTTTCATTATTTATCTTTTCTTTTGTTTATTGCATTATTACTGTTAATTTTGATAAGATATATATTTTATTGTTTAATTTTTATGATGCTACCATTTTGTTTTTTCTAAGCATTTTTTCATTTTACGCATGTTGTGGTTAACCTATAATTGTAAGTGCAGTTAGCCAGAAGCAACCTTTGTTAAATGTATCTGTCACCGGAAAATAACAAGATCCGTAAGTTTATCAATTTACTAGAAAGTTTATAAACTTTCGTAGGATTCTAAACGGGAGATAAATTGTATTATTTTACGTCCACACTTTCGTAAATTTATCAATTTAAGATGTCACACGGTAAATTTATAAGCTAACGGATATCTATTCGTAAAATTTTTCATGGTTCGACCAATCACAGAAACTCTTTTAAATATACGTATCTTTGAAATACGTAAAATAACACACTGCTCTCTGATTGGTCAATGTTCATAGTGGCAATGCCAATCAGTTAGCGCATAGCGTTTGGATATTGCTTACTTATTATTTAACGAGTGAGTTCAGTAAGTTTATATAAGTACGAAAGTGTGGACGTAAAAAAGTACAATTTATCTCCCGTTTAGAATCCTACGACAGTTTATAAACTTCCTAGTAAATTGATAAACTTACGGATCTTGTTATTTTCCGGTGACATATCTATTGCAACTTGCTGTAACTTATGTTGGTAACCCTGTAATTACATAAATAAATAAATAACAATTTAAATCGCTAATAAAATAAAGTGAGATCAACAACAGCATTATTAAAACAATAACGTTTGGTACAGCAATTTTGCCCCATCTGACAGGGGGGCCATAACACTGTTACAACTGCCAATTGCCCATCTATATCTCTGAACAGCAGAGCTGTTCGCTACGGATGCACTCCATCAGGACGTGTGTTCATCATTAGCCCAAATAAGTCCCCACTGCTGGGGCACGGGCCTCCCTCAATCACATGAAGGGTAATTGCCATACTCACCACGCTTGGCAGACGGGTTGGCGAGGGTTTTGATATAAATGCAGAGTTTTCCTTCTCTGGGTGCTGATGATCATGCCAGCAGCTTTACCTTAGTCGCCTTCTACGACACCTCGGTAAGAGTGAGGGTGGCCTATTCTACTCTGCCGGGGACCACACGGCCAAATAACTATTCTATTACGTGACGTGTGTTACATTATCGATAACTCCGCATTCTTCACAAGGATGTGATTTTATTCAATACATTAAGTGTTTAAATTTTCTTGTGGGGATATGACCGGAGCGTAGTCTCAATTCGGAAACAATATTTGGTCTGTTTGAGGAATAATTATGAAACCTAACTATAAAGCAAAAAAGATCATTTTATTTACTCTACTTATAATAAAACTATCCACATGTCCAGGGGCGGCTCTAGTCTCTGAAGCGCCCGGGTGCAATAAATAACTTGGCGCCCTCTTGTTTCAAAATGCGCGAACAAAATGGAATATTTACAACATGTTCGACTACGTATGGGCAGTCACTTCATTGTAATTAACAGACATCCCGAATCCTGTATCATGGTCCAAGCGTACCCCGGGCTTCGAAGCGACAGAATTGGATGCAACTGGGGATTACACGATAAGAACGATCAGTACTTATAGAGCGTTACAGTGGAGGTTCTATCAGTAGCGAGGGGCTCTCGGCGCCCTCTAACTTTCGGCGCCCGGGTACACCGCACCCCCTGCACTAACGCCTATACATATCCCATGAAAGGAAAAATGTTTAAAAAATAGGTGTACAGTATAAAGCAAACTCCTCCTTTTTGTAGTCGGTAAAAATCGAAGCTATTTTTCAACCTCGTTTAGCCATAAATGGCTAAACGAGGTTAAAACCTAAAAATACTTTTGTACCCACTCAGACCCCGCAAACCACAAACAATTATTTGCTTTGTCTCTCCCTTTACAACCAAAACAATTTACTTACAAACCCAAAGAGCTTTTAACCCTTTGGTTAGTGTTGCCCGGAATTGGAAGAAAGGGCTAAGCCAAGCCTAAATCAGTATTGCATTCGGTAAAAATTCAAGACTAAGTCTTTTTAGGGTTACGCTCTCCTAAAGAAAAAAAAACGGTGCCTTGTTCGCCTGTCTGTCTGCTGTCGTCAAGTCAAGACCCTTTTTTTAAGAACTTATAAAGGCATCAAGAAACCATTTACTAAGATTTGCGGTCTCTTTAAGTTGTGAAAAAATCAAACTTTTAAATTAAGTAATAAAAAATACGGCAGTCAATTCGTCAAATATACACATTAAACTATTTTTCTCCTCTACCCAAAGGTTGTCTGTAAGAAATCGTTACAAGATAATATAGATATAATAATAGATGAGTAACAACTTATAAAGACTTTAATTGCAATAAAAAACACCTATCTATCTATCTCATTCATGCTCCCCATCCATAATAGTTTCGTCATCGGGCAAGGTATATGGATGGCGCGGCGGACACGGGCCAGCGGCAACAGCCTCCTCGTTGTTGTAGCGGATCGGATAGATGGTCCATTTTTGGGACACTGGAGGTCCTTACACACTCCTGTCCCTAATAATAATAATTGGATATACTAACATAATTTTAAGCACCAAAATGTTACTAACGAATTTGTATGGATTTATTTATCTGCAATAAATGCTTAATAATAAATAATAATAATATACCAATATACCTATCTTCTCTCTGGCTGCCATGATAGATGTTCCGGGGCCCAGGGGCCTTATCACGCAAACGAACGAGAATATACCTGTTGCACCCAAACAAATGAGACACACAACGCGTGTGAAAAGGAGGGGAACTCCGATTCGGTCATAACGTCCGGTTCGGACTAAGACCCACGGGGGGAAAAACCCCGTCGTAAAATGCGACAGGGCCCTGAGCACCTGCCCTGAGTACTCAATCGTAAAAGATGGGCCTGGGTAATGTAGGCCGAATACTGGGGAATAAATTCCATGGGCGGCGGCAATCGCCATCAGGGGATACTTCTTCACATCTGCCATCTATCACATTAAAAAAAATCGGGAATAGAACCTAGCTCTGTAGCTCATTTCTCTCCACCCATCTTTAACATCTGAGATATTAATACATGTGTTAGTTGTAACGTTCATAATCTCACTTGGTATATGCTCGCTCTAAAATATATATTTATTGAACATGAACATGTCTGTTTGTATTAGTCTGGGTGTTTCCTATGTATTATAAGTATGTATTTACAAAAGAAAAGTATTATATATATATTTGTAATTCCACTGTTGATTCTGATATCCGTAACAAAGGTGCTTGAGCTACCTATCTCGGAGTCAGATCAATGTATGTGTTGTTGTGAAATATTTATTTAAAACTTTACTTCACAAAACGGTACAATAGACTATCTCTTACTTCAATCAAAAATTGGTGAATGGAGGCAAGATCAAGACTCATCAAGAAAATTTAACAACACTATCCCACAATCCCTTACCTTATCAGCTAACCGCCCTTAAGCCAACACCAAATACTCACAAAGAACTTACTGAGAAGCTAAAAAGAAAAGCCAAAAAACCTGAGTGGATTATATAAATTAGGTTATAAATTGCGGTATTTCTTGACCAGCCACCTTCAAACAAAAAACAGCGTAGGTAATGAATTTGAATGAATGGATGATTGAAAGAATTATAGAATGAACTTTAATGAACGAATGGATTTGAATAAATGAATGAATTGATGGATTCGAATGAATGAATGAATTTAAATGAATAAATTACTTTTTTTGTACATGAAATCAAGGCCGCAACATCAAAAGATTTATTCGTTTATAAGTAGTTCTCGTTTGATTCTACCTTTTTAAAAGTATCTACTGCACATTTATGACTTCTCTATTGTTGCAGGTGTCTACGGGCGGCGGTATCCGCTTACCATCATGTAGCCCAATCAGGTAGCTCGTCTGACCCCTTTCTCATAAAAAAATTCGGGACCACATTAAAATGTCTACTAAAATACGCAACTAGTGTTGTTGATCAATTTCTATTTTATTCTTTATTATACTTATCATAATACAGAATAAAAATAAATAATTTTTAGCGATAAGATCGCCAAAATTGTACACAAAATTTCTATAATGCCTAGTACTTACGTTGTGTTATTTGTGCAATAAAGCAGGTATAATAAAAAAACTAAATAAGATCCCGATAATTTGAGAATCTCCTCCTCTTTTTTTGAAGTCGATTCAAAATGATTGGTGATCATTGATCACCAGCTCGTGAATGTGATCGGGTGATCAACTGATCACAAACCAGAGCTATGTTCGAAAAATTAGAAACATACCTTTGCTCGACGCGTGAATTGAGCCCAGGACCCCGACATTACGGTCCGGTGCTTAAACCAATAGACCAACAGGGCGTTTGGACCAATAGGGAGTACCTGTCTAGGTACTATGGAAAATTTGTAATTAAGATTTATAATTACTGTAACGATAACCGACGAGCTGAAATACCATCTGCACACCACCATAATAAAAGAGAGGAAATTAATATTTCCAAATAGGAAAAATCCCTAACAGGGGAAATAAAACCTCAACGCTGAAGAGGATTAGATTAGATAAAGACGAGAACACATTAGCGTTGTAAAGCGTAATTTAATTGCGGTGGGAGCACACCAGCGACTTTTAGAGCGATTGGTAACCCAGTGGATAAGTACGTGCGCCTTCCAAACCAGAGAATATAGGTTTTTTTATGATATAGGGAGCAGACGAGCAGACGTATCACCTGATGGTAAGCGATTACCGGACACCGTCCACGTCAAAGGAGTCACAGGTGCGCTTCCGGCCTTTTTCGAATCCGATTAGGTACGCGTACCTCAGGATTTTACAAATTTATAATTCTCTCGCATTTCTACCATTAGCTTTGGTTGTGTAGGATAGCCATGCTTCAGCATAAATAGCCGGGCTCTACCGGAGTGATACCACAGAGTCACAGAAAACCGGCGTGAAGCTGCACTGTGCGGTGTTTCGCTGCGTAAGTGAGTGAGGGTACCGGAGGCCCAAGGCAGGGGAAAGGGGGGTTGAAAGGTTGGCAGTGCACTTGTGACTGCACTGCAACTTGCTGCACTTGTGACTCCAATAGTATTTAATCATTCAAATGTATGACGATTCGTAAGTGCTGTGTACAAGCCTATGCAAATAAAAAAATATTTTATTTGATTTGATTTGAAATGACTGCTATGGGAAGCGGCAATCACTTACCATCAGGCGATTCGTCTGCTCATTAGCTTAAATCGAACTCATCGATTTCATCCATACTATCGATAGCTTGATTCACGTAATGACTTAGTACTTACTATCAACATACAACTCTTTTTTTATGTGATAGGTGATCACATAAAAAAAAACTAGGCGGTGAGAGAAATCAACGTGAGAAAACTTGTACATTTCAGACATTTTCTAAAACTGTTGATATCAATGGTTATTGTTTAGGTAAGTTATTACGTGAATTATGCTATCAATAATATGGATGAAATAGATGAGTTCGATTTAAGCTAATCGATATAATATTATCGACACACAAAATCTGATGGTTGCGCATCACTAGTGACAATCATTATGTTCATTGCAAACGATTTATGCCAAAAAGGGGTAAAAACAACCCTTTGAATGAACGAGAGATTTATATTGATCATCAAAACTTTGCACTTTTGTTTAACGGCAAATAAATCGTCTTTTGTAAATGTGACATCATTTTGGATACTTTGCATAGATGTTACTCATCAAAATACTGAATAAATTTCAGATCCAAAAATGAGTAAAGCAACAGATATGTATATATTATTTTTACAAATGCTTTTAGAACGTTTACTAATCGCTGATCATAAATTTATTCATTACTAGAGGGTGATCTCTCAATCGACATACACACATTAATTTTTAAGTTTACTCCAGAATAACCAATGGCTTTTAAACCTCCGCAACCCTGATTCGGCGGGTAGGGCTAAAACAAGCCGCGTGGGCTGATGCAATTCAAAGGTTATAAATTAGTGTCTAGTGGTTTTTAGTGTATAAATTTGGTGTTTATTTGAACAGTGAAGTGCCGCAAAGTGATCCTAATAATATGAATCGTTGGATTGTATCGTTTTTAACACTGCTATTGTGTCGCGTGCGTTGTCTCGTGACAACTTGCTTGGACCTAATAGAGTCTTGAAATCCGCGATTGCTTTTAGAGTGATATCCGCTGAATCCGTTGGTCAATAAAACGTAAAACACCGGCGTTTTATTCAGTGACTGTGACTTTGACTGACTTCGACTGTTGACTACCTACTTATTCTCAATAAGTTACTTGATATTGACGAATTATCTTCGGGTAGAGCAATAATAATAAAAAAAGCCATAAGGCTGCGTTTCCACCAAAGATGAGCTGATGTTGTGAGGAATGTGTTTGTTAAGAGCCAATAGCATCCCTTCACTAAGGGAAACTAGATAAATGAAGCGATTTTATTGGCTGTTGAAAGCACATTCCCCGCAACATATCCTCGCTCATCTCTGGCGGAAACACAGCTGAAAGAGACCAAGTGAGATGTGATATAAATTAAAGCGTAGCTAGTCGAATCAATTTTCAAACATCATAATACGATATTATTCGACTAAGGGCCAATTTATTGATCCTTAGTTTTTTTTTTATATGGCTCTACTCTTATTTTTTTAACTTATTGAAAATAAGTAGGTAGTCAACAGTCGAAGTCAGTCAAAGTCACAGTCACTCAATAAAACGCCGGTGTTTTATTGATCCGTAGTTACTTTTTGGTTAAATTAACTATTGTTGACGGCGTCAAAGTGACATAATTCCTTGTAATATAATTACATATTGGTTTAGCTAACTATTGGTCATAAAACACATTTTAGCGATATTTTACTATTGGGTACTTTTTCAAACCATTAGTTCAGTTTAACTACGGATCAAAAAATCGGCCCTTAATACACAAAGTCGGTCGTGTGCCTCCAAAAATGTTATTAAGAAAAATAAACACAAATTACCCCGTCAAGAATTCATTTAAAGCGAGTATATAATTTCCCGCTTATCAGAGCTACTCCGCCATTTTGAGGTAAGGGTACACCGCCATCTTGCCTTAAAATTGGCGGGTAAAAAATTACAACAATAAAGGTTATGGCGCTGTCGCCTTGTTGTAATTTCAGCGAGAATTTTGGTTCGTGTAATTTTAGATTGTAAAACTTGTGTATTGCAGTTTAGAGTTTCAAAAGATTGCCAAGATGATGATTTTAAGAATGAAAATGTAAATTGGTCGGTATTTTCTGGTTGTTGCATTCATTTTTGGGCATTATAAATAAAACTCCTTGCCTCAAAGCACTTTTATGGTCGGAATCAGCGTTTGGTATGGTTATAGAAATTTCGTGAATGCGTCGTCTCCGAGGCGAGGAATTGTGTATTCAAATACTACAAATCAGTAAATACAATGTCATGTAGGGTAAAACGTGGTGAATTTGTAGTAGTTTTGAAATGCATGTGAAGTTGGTTGTGGTTGTGGGTTGCTAAGTAAGACCACAGCAAGAATGGGACGTTTTGACGAGTGCAACCCTGTAAACAGAAACCTTACCCCAAAATCAATATCATAACCCTAAATAAATAACACGTATAACATTTTCATCTCATGTTCAGACGGGGACTCGAACTCAGACCTTCCACAGTCCGGGTGAATGTTCTACCAATTAGACCACTGAACACGTTACTAAGCCGACGAAATTTGTTGTAGTTGTAGTGTTTGATTCGACATGAGCTGTCGATAGTCTCATTAATATTGTAGGTATATTTACAATATCCAGTGGAAATATTATTACAAATATTTGACCACCAGTTAAGATGAAACTGCTAGATCAATAGTTGATATTTTTATAGCCATCTTTTGCAATTTATTCGTAAGTAAATAACACACTTAAAAATTTCACATCGTGTTCAGGCGGGACTCGAACCCACACTTTCCACAATCCGAGTGAATGTTCTTCCAATTAAACCACTGAAAGCGTTACTAACCCGACAAAATTTGTAAGTGCTTGATTCGACATGAGCTGTCGATAGTTTCATCAATATTATATAATTACTTAAGAAAAAAATACAAAAGATTGCTATAAAAATATCAACTATTATCACCCTGTCTCAGTCCATTACTAAACTTAAGGTGACGCTGCAGCCTCGAAGCTGCAGCCTCTCCGAAAACACTTATACTATTTATTTAATACTTATACATAACTTTCTGGGGCTGCTTTTTTACTCAAAATTTGAATTACTGCCAAATACGGTCACTTATGAAGTTAAATTTTTCCCTTACCATAAATAAGTGGAACTTGTTGCCGGTGTATATGTTTCAATCGTCCTACATATCCAACTACTACCTATCAAATGGATAGAATCCGTCTTTTGGTGGTACAGGTGTCTACGGACGGCGGTGATCACTTACTATTAAACGATACGCCTGTTTGTCAGCCCCCTCGTCATCGTCAGCCCATTTAAGTCCCCACTGCTGGGGCACGGGCCTCCCTCAATCACATGAGGGATAATTGCCATACTCAACACGCTTGGCAGACGGGTTGGCGAGGGTTTTGATATAAATGCAGAGTTTTTCTTCTCTGGGTGCTGATGATCATGCCAGCAGCCTTACCTTAGTCGCCTTTTACGACACCTCGGTAAGAGTGAGGGTGGCCTATTCTACTCTGCCGGGGACCACACGTCTGCCCCCTATTCGCCATTAAAAAAAAGTAGAGCATACATATGCTCTATTCACTGCTCGATCTTCCTGCATTCTCTCCATATGTACTATACAACCCATGAATGACAGAATTGGTTTCCCCAATGATGCTACTTTCGGTAAATAGATCTTCAATCTCTGTTTTTTCTTCTTCTCCATTAGCCATGTACTCCTTAGGTTGGCCCGAGAATGCTCCTTAGAATCTCTCTTTTTTTCCATTATTTACTTGAGTTACTTTCTTCTTTAAGATCCAGTGTCCATGGTTCGCATCCTTACATCAGGATCGCGTCAAAATTGGATCCTGTATTGGATCTTGGCCTCCGACACAACAAGTCGCCACTCCCCTCTGTTCTGGGCCACGGCCAACCAATCGTCGATCTGCAGCCCAAGCAAATCCTTTGTCACCTTGTCCCTCCAGCGATACCTAGGTCGTCCAACCGGACCACGTCACGGGATGTGGTCACGTCAAAATAACTTATTTTTTTAACGAAGATTACACTCACGTTACATCACTACACAAAGCATCAACATAAAGGGTTATGCCGCACCACGAGACATAACGACACGGCAATAGCATCTAATGTGTATCGTTTCGTGTCAAACATTAATATGGAATGGGTTCCAAATCGGATTGCCGTAAAAAGTTATAGCTTATCGACGTACGGGGAGCACTAACAGATGCATCGTTACAATCATTGATGTGGCTATGCTCGGAGTCTCCTTGCATGATCGTATCAGAAATGATGAGATCCGCGGGAGAACTAAGGACACAGACATAGCCCAAAGGATTGCATGTCTTAAGTGGCAATGGGCAGGGCACATAGCGAGGAGAACAGACGGCCATTGAGGCGAAAAGTTCTCGAGTGGAGGCCACGTACATGAAGTCGCAGCCGTGGCAGGGCTTTCACAAGGTGGACTGACGATCTGGTGAAGGTCGCGGGAATCCATTGGATGCGGGCGGCACAGGACCGATCTGTGTGGAGAACATTGGGGGAGCCTATGTCTAGCAGTGGACGTCTATTGGCAGAAATGATGATGATGAATCATTGATACGATGCAAATGAAGATCAGTAGAGGTACAGATTTGAATGCGATGCTTGGAATAACAATATAGAACCATATTTACAGTTCCTGTACCAGGAGCAATGGCAGCTCAGTGGATAAGGCACCCTCCATACAGGGGTCGTGGTTCGAATCTGAGCACGCATCTCTGGATTTTTCAAATATATTACCAATAACTCGGCGGTAAGGAAACCTGCACGTTTCTGAAACGTGTAACCATGATTCAGTTGGTCTGGTTCCCCTATTAAAGGGTTGCAAAAGTCGGTCGGCAATCGCTTCATTGTAATTATTAGACCCCAAGCGTACGTGTATTTTCATAGAAAACACAGCCTGATTCACAAAATAGTCAACTTAATAGGTTAACATCTGCCAATTTAATTGTTTTCGCATATACAATACTGAATGCCTGTTCTTAAGTATATTTATGTAAAATATCCTGAATATGGATGGTCATGGGCGCCGATGATATCCGTCAGGTGACCCGCTTGCTTGTCTGTCGGCGGAGTCACTTTCAAAACTTCGTCGGCATACTAACGTCATGGCTTTTCTTCGCGAAATTTGAGTATAGACGGGGACTCGGAAAGCATAACACAGAACAGTCTCCAGATGCACTGACAATCTGCGTTAAGCCACTGTTATGGACTAGACTGGTCCTCTAATGGATGCTACAAGCTGAAGACATATGTTTTCGGCTTGTCTCATCTATTAGGGTGACGGGTAGGCTAACAAGCGACACCAATCGATTTAAATTGGTAGCTACTTAACCGGATCTATTTTAAACAATTTCGGAGCGGATTTTCGGTCTTTAAGCAAACATTTATACTATTTAAATATATTGTGCACTACTTTTCCGATCTGTTTTTGAGTTCGAAATTTGGATTAAACTCATGCTAAATGTATTAGTTCATTCATTCATCATTCATTCAATCTGACGAGCACAGTTGCCCTGAAGGTATGCCATTGCGATTGAAAACGAAGGTGTTCAACCGATGTGTGCTTCCGACAATGACGTACGCCTGTGAAACCTGGCCGTTCACCGCAACACTGATACACAGACTTAAAGTTGCACAGAGAGCTATGGAACGTATCATGCTCGGTATATCCTTACGAGACAGAGTGCGCAACACCATCATCAGGGAACGCACAAAAGTGATAGACGTAGGGTACCGAGCCGCAAAACTAAAATGGGACGTGTGCCGGTCATGTGTGCAGAAGGAGTGATGAAGGGTGGAGCAAGGATGTCCTTGAATGGAGACCAAGAGACGGAAAGAGGAGTGTTGGCGGCAAACTGCCAGATAGTCCGATGACATCAAGCTCAAGCTGGTGTAGCGTGGACCAGGAAAACCGACGACAGTAGAAAGTGGAGAGAAATTGGAGAGGCATATGCTCTGCAGTGGGCAAATCACATGCTGCTGAAGAAGAGAAGAAGAAGAAGATGCGATTCTCGCTGCCCATGGATGTTCATGGGCGGCACTCGATCATTACAAAGTCAAAAGTGTCAATATAAGCTTCTCTTCCTCAGGAATGGGCTTCCGGTCACCCTTACTTACTTGGGTCGAGTCACTACTTTAGTAACATTATTCCTTCATATGAATACCTATAACATTTTATTTATGCTAGAGGCGACAAACGAGCAAGCGAGTCACCTGATGGAAAGCAATCATCGCGGCCCATTATCATCCGCGAAATCAGAGAGATCGTTAATGCGTTACCGGCCTTTAAAGAGTACTCCTTTCTCTTGAAAGTCGTAGCCGTCGGGAAATACTCCCATAAGTAAACTGTTCCACAAAACTGAGGTACGTGGTAGAAAGTTCATATACCTATAAGCAAACATACAAAATAGGTACTTGCATTGCAATACAGCTTTGAGTACAAAATCATACTAAACTTGAGCCCATTAAGGCCTATATTTGCTTACAGTCAAGAAATGTTCCTCGTAACATGCTGGAGGGGAATAAAAAATATGTCGTTTTCGATGTTTCTTTTTACATCATGTCGTGTCGTTAAATTTTAAGGTCGTTAAGCTACTTATTTGGTTCATTGTTGTGAATTTTTTTGTTGGACGATTTTTCAGATTTTCCTCTTAACTTAATAAGTAGGTAATCTCTGGTTTTTTATTAGAAATTTTATAAAGCAAGTCAAAGAAATAGAGTAGTAAAATTTAAAATTTTAATTACTCCCGACGGCGGCCATCTTGGATTTGAAATTTGTCATAATAAATTTATTCTGCTGCTCAAGTCCTTTTATATGATACCTATATTATGGGAGTTGTGTTAAAACACACAATCCATATCTTTGTGACGGCGGCCATCTTGGATCGATTTTTATCCAACATAGCTACACCCCTCCCTTTTTCATCTTTCTTACAAACAATAAAATCAAAATCGGTATATTTGTTCTGGAGCTACGATGCTATAGACAGACACACAGACACACACACACATAGACACGTCTAACTTATAACACCCCCGTAATTTTTGCGTCGGAGATTAAAACCGCAAAAATTCAAAACATTGATGACGACAACAATCTATGATAAATAATTTTTCATCATCATCCTAGCGTGCCTTTTCCCAGTTGCATCCAAAATATGGGGTACCCTTAGATTACACGTGTGTTACTCTTTACTGAAACGACTCAGTGATCCGACTCAGCCAAATGATACACTGTTCCGAATGTCTAATGTTCGCTCCGAATGTATCATTCGAGTCAAATGGATCTCGAATTCGAGTGAACCGAATGATATGAATGCACTGAATGATCCGATGAGCCGAATGATCCAAATGAGCTGAATGTTCCGAATGATTGGAATAATTCGAGTAGCCGAATGATCCGAATGATCGAAATGTTCCGATGATCCGAATGAGCTGAATGATCCGATGAGCGGAATGATCCAAATGGTCTGAATGATTCGAATGAGCGGAATGATCCAAGTGAGCCGAATGATCGGAATGAATCACGGATCTATCTGAGAGTCGATGTTCCAAATGAAGCGTTTCACAGTTCCGCATCTCTGCACTGATCCAGGTGCAAATGTGTCAATCTTTTGAAAGATACGTTTTTGCCATGTCTAGCTTAGATCATAATCCAGAGGGCCTGATTTAAAGCAGACGTTACGACCGAATCGGAGTTTCCGTCTCTTTCGAACGCGCTTTGTGTCTCCTTTGTTTGGATACGACAAGAATACTCAATACTCAATACTTTATTTGCTCCACAATGTTACATAGGTACAGGTTTTGTGTTGTAAGAACTAGATTGTATAGTCTCGTTCGTTACGGGACGGCTTTAAATTAAGCCACCTGTAGGGCTAACATGCGCACCACGAGATAATTTTGTCTACACTCGTATTCGCTAGTTGCTTCTCGCTCACCAGACTGAGCGATGAGCGGGATAGAAGGATGCGCTCGCACGGACGAGAGTAGACAACATTTTGGCGCGGAGCGCATGTATGAAATTTGACAGCTAAAAACGAGATATTTGTCGTCGTAGACTAGCGAGGACGAACAAATATCTCGTTTTTAGCTGTCAAATTTCATACATGCGCTCCGCGCCAAAATGTTGTCTACTCTCGTCCGTGCAAGCGCATCCTTCTATCCCGCTCATCGCTCAGTCTGGTGAGCGAGAAGCAACTAGCGAATACGAGTGTAGACAAAATTATCTCGTGGTGCGCATGTTAGCCCTACTGGAATAGGAAATACAATGATAGAGAATATTATGATTTGAGATAATGACTCAGAACGTGCAACCGTAATCAATTTGGTCCAGTCCCCCTGTCTAAGGGTTGCTAAGGTCAGACGGCAGTCGCTTCATTATCATTAATAGACTTTCCGAATCCTGGATCATGTATTTGTAGGTACTTACCTATAATATTAAGGAAACTATCGTCGGCTTACGGCGAAGCAAAAAGTACTTAATTCGTCGACTTGCCGAGGTCTCTGGTAGCTTAGTCGGTAAAGCTGTTGCCCAGTTAGCGAAAGATCGTGGTTTCAACTCCCGCCCGAATACTGTTGAAATATTCTAAGTGCAATATTTACTCCTGGATCATGGTCCAAGCAAACCCCGGGCTCTGAGGCGACAGCTTTGGACCCAATTGGGGATATCACGCTAAGATGAGCGGGTTTAGGTGTACTAAATATCACAGGAAATATAAGAGCTCCAATCGAAAAGATGACACAAGTCCTATAATAATAATAAATAAATATTTCACAGCATCACATACACTGATCTGACTCCGAGATAGGTAGCTCAAGCACCTGTATTACGGATATCAGGAACCATCAGCGGAATTACAAATATATACATTTAATACCTTTCTTTTGTAAATACATACTTATAATACATAAAAAACAACCAGACTAATACAAACATACACGTTCATGCACACAAATGTTTGTACTGTGCGGGGATCGAACCCGAAATCCTTGCATCAGAGCCAGCGTTTCACTACCACTGATCCAAACGGGCCGTCAAAAAACCTATGTAAATAATAAAACAAAAATATAGTGGAATCCAACAAACAAAAGAGAGAATATTTATACGAACTGAAAAAAAATTGACACGATCATTTGAAAAACACTTCGCAGTTTTCAAAATATTTAAATACGCCTATGTAAATTTGAAAAGCTCTATCCGGAACAGTTCGGATTACACTGGATCAAACCGGATAAACTAGGGTTGACAACTGATTCTGCAGTAATTTAATTACTAGCCTTTGCTGGCGTTTGAAAGATAAATAAGTAGCCTATGTTATTCGCAGTCTCTTCAACTACCTCTACTCCAGTAACACGTCAATCCATCTCTCCGTTTTGCCGTGAAGCCGGCAAAAAGGTCGGGCTAAAAGTTTGTACATAAGTTTTCGGTAAGAAATTCAGTGTCATCCCGCAGTCTGGAAGTTAGCAGTCTTGTACCCCCGTGCCTCGGAAAGCACGTTGAAGCCGTTGGTCCTGCGCCCAATACCTCTCCGGTCGTGTCACGCTGGTGTCCCATCGGACTATGAGGGTAAGGGAATAGAGAGTGCACTTGTGTTTGCGCACACACTTGAGCACTATAATATATCCTGCGTTCGTGGCTGATCATTGGAATTGGCCGCAGTAGCCGTAATCGGATTATCTAAGTTAAATAAACTCTAACTTAATTATGTGTCTATTTATTTTGTGACACATATCTGTCTAATAAATTGAAAGCAGTACAATCAATAGAAAAAATTTGATGCACGCTTTGAGCTGCCTTTGGTTCTAATGCCTCTCCAAGAAAGAACCACAAACTGAAAAATATGTTGGTGACTGTACTCTTGTATTAAGGTGACGGGTAAGGCACACTAGCGACGCCAATCGATTTTAATATTTACCTACTAAACTGGATCTATTTTTAACAATTTCGGGGTTACAACTTCTCGACAAACACTTATACTATTTATTAAATAACCATGCAAAAATGTTGCGTACGCGAAAAATTGATTTAGTTGATAAAAGTTACGGTTTTGTAGCTAAAAGTTAAAATTGATTGGCGTCGCTAGTGTGCCCTACCCGTCAACTTAAGGCGACGGGTAGCGCTAACTAGCGACACCAATCGATTTAAATTGTTAGCTACTAAACCAGATCTATTTTAAACAATTTCAGAGCGGAGTCTCTAAGCAAACATTTATATTATTTATTTAATAAGGTATTTAACTACTACTTTTTGATCTGTTTTTGCACTCGAAATTTGGATGGACGCCATAAGTGGCCGTTTTTGGCGGTAATTCAAATGAATGAATTTCAAGTTCAAAAGCACACCCAAAAGTAAAGTATAAATATTATAAGTGTTTTCCGAGAGGCCGCTGATTCCAATTTGTTTAAAAGATATCCGATTTAATTGCTAACAAACTTAAATCATTGGCGTCGCTAGTGTGCCTACCTTAAGGCCTCCCTATCGTAGCAAGCCCCGAATTTTTCTTACAAATGTACTCGATAACCGAGTCACTCGTCACCGCAGGATAATCTTGAAGAATCCCTATCTCTTTGGGACCTGATGTTATCCGCATCCCTTATAAAGCGGGGGTGTCCTTGGGGAACCGTTTGTGTCGACTTATCACCATAAAATGAATGATTTAGCACAGAGATATCTATCTGATTGGCTCGACCGGAGTGATACCACGGCCTCACAGAAAACCGGTGTGAAGCAGAAATGTGCTGTGTTTCGCTGCGTGAGTCCGTGGTCCCCTCAACCAGAGGCCCAATCTGGTGAAAAGGGGGGTTTAAGGGTTGGCAGCGGCGGCAATCGCTGACCATCAGGCGATCCATCTGCTCGTCTGCCACCTATCATATAAAAAAAATGATATCTGATGGGCTCGACCGGATTGATACCACGGCCTCACAGAAAACCGGCGTGAAGCAGCACTGTGCTGTATTTCGCTGCGTGAGTGAGGGGACCGGAAGCAAAATCCAGGGGAAAGGGGGGTTTAAAGTTTGGCAGCGTATTTGTAACTCCACTGGTGGCGCTGGTGTCTATCGGTGGTGGCAATCGCTTACCATCATCGATCCGTCTGCTCGTCTGCCACCTATCACATAAAAAAAAACCAGTAGAGACACAATTATGCTGTCAACTTATAAACCCCACTTTCCCCCGGATGCCTCCGGTGCCCTCGCTCAAGCAGCGAAATACAGTGGAGACACTGCTTCACGTCGGTTTTCTGTGAGGCCATGGTATCACTCCGGTCGAGATGGCCCATTTATGCAGAAGAGCCCGCTCTTCCACGGTTAAAGTAAAGCGACTGCCTCGTTGGAGCAGTGGGTAGTGCGTCGCACCTTAAAGCGACGGCTGCGCTCGGGGGTCCCAGGTTCGATCCCCTGTTTTCTGTTAAGAAAATCTCAGTGTCAGCCCGGAGTCTGGAAGTTGGCGGTCTTGACCCCGTGCCTCGGGAAACACGTTAAGCCGTTGAGCCTGCGCCCGATCCCTCTCCGGTCGTGTCACACTGGTGTCCATCGAATATTGAGGGCAAGGGAATAGAGAGTGCACTTGTGTTAGAGCACACACTTGAGCACTATAATTAAATTCTGCGTAAGTAGCTGATCGTTGAAATTGGCCGCCTTAGCCAAAATCGGTTGGAGGATATTATGATCCATACCGACCCATTCCCTGGCGACCTTTATTAGGGAGGACTTCTGGCCGCAGGGAGTCGGCTTTCGGAAGTTTCGAGGGCGGCCACCAGCTGGCTCTATGCGCCGCACGCAGTAATTTGAAAAAGATATGTGTATTTTATTTGTTATGTATTAGACTGTAAGGTATTAATTCTCTCTTTTAACAACGCAAGTGGTTGTAGGTTCGGATCTCACCTTGTTGGCGCCTAGCTGATGCAGTGCGAGCTCTTCACTGATTTTTAACTTTCTTATTTTTTTCAATCTCTGATATTTGCTATCCAACATATTGGACTGTTGCATAGTGGCATACTCAGATGATTTTTTAAGACTTCTTTCAATGTTATCTTTGTTTTTTTTTATTATTTTATTATAAATATCCACGAGTCGAGGCCACGTACAGGATGTCGCAGCCGTGGCAGGCCCCCGCAAGGTGGACCAACGATCTGGTGAAGGTTGTGAGAATCCATTGGATGCGGGTGGCACAAGACGATCTGTGTGGAGAACATTGGGGGAGGCCTATGTCCAGCAGTGTACGTCTATTGGCTGAATTGATGATGATGATTATAAATGATTGACTGACCGGATGGTGGAATTGGTAGTGACCCTGCCCCTTACGCCAAAGGTCGTGGGTTCGATCCCCACCCTAGACAAACATTTGTGCGGTGAACACTTGTGTTTGTTCAGTGTCTGGGTGTAATATATGTATTAAGTATATATTTGTGTTCCTCTGTTGTCTGATATCTGTAACTTAAGTGCTTAAGCTACTTAGTACGGAATCAGGTCAATGAATGAGATGTTGTGAGAATTATTATAAATATCATTTCAGTGTTTCCATGTTTTACCACCTAATAAAGTTAGATTACTGTTATTTCGCTCGTGGCAAAAGTCAAAACTAATACTGTTTGGACGTTTTCGGATAGATAATACGTTGTACAACGCCCTCTAGTCAATGTCACTAAAGTGCCTTCTGATCTTGGACATTCTTAATGTATTGGATGAATTTGTATCTGTTTTGTTATCTTCTGTATTGCATGCACGAAGCTATGCCTTACTACGGCTTCGTGATTGCATGTCAATATTTATATTTCTTCTAACGCAAAGACGTCACCCAAGGTCCAGCCTGAAAACCAGCGCTGCAGCTGTTGCTTTGCGGCAGTTGCAGCATATGCTGAGGCTGAGCCTTGTCGGCCGCAACTTTTATGCTCTGTGCCGTTATATTTATTATCTGTTTTATGTATTATGTGTTGTGGTCAATAAATAGTTTTCTTTGTTTCTTTGTTTTTATATAATAGGTGGCAGACGAGCAGACGGATCACCTGATTGAAGTTGCTTATTTTTGTGATTGCTAAAATCATCATCGATAGCACGAAACCGTGCGAAATTATTCATAATAACACGATTTTTTTTTATGTCATAGCTGGCAGACGAGCAGACGGATCACCTGATGGTAAGCGATTGCCTCCACCCATTCTTTCTTTTGATTCACGAACGTCCTTGCTACATCATCACCGTCATCATCATTTCAGCCAATAGAGGTCCACTGCTTGACATAGGCCTACCTAATGTTCTCCACACAGATCGGTCCTGTGCCGCCCGCGTCTTGGTTTATAAATCATAGGGGACTTTAGGGCCTAAACCCACCACGCTGGCCCAGTGCAGGTTAGTGGGGAATGCCAGAGCCTCGTCTGTTGTGCAGCAGGGTGCGCCACGTGCAGGTGAGCTTGACTTAGGCCCCGTTAGATATTGGGTGGGACCCCTTACACCCCAAATTAAAATCTGAACTGTACCCTAAAGCGCGTAGTCGAGTTTTACGACACCTCGGTAAGAGTGAGGGTGGCCTATTCTACTCTGCCGGGGACCACACGGCTAAGCTGCACGGCGAGCTGTATTCAAAAGAGTAAAAAGAACCCTCACAGTCTGCGGTTTCGTATACGCAAAATTCGCTGAATTTTGACGCAAGTCTGAAATGTTTTATTCCTGGGAGAGTATTTTGACAAAGCAAAAGTGCGTTATTCAAATACATTTTTATATAATAGGTGGCAGACGAGCAGACGGATCACCTGATTGAAGTTGCTTATTTTTGTGATTGCTAAAATCATCGACAGCACGAAACAGTGCGAAATTATTCATAATAACACGATTTTTTTTTGTCATAGCTGGCAGACGAGCAGACGGATCACCTGATGGTAAGCGATTGCCTCCGCCCATGGACACCCGCGACACCAATGGAGTCACAAGTGCGCTGTCGACCGTTAAACCCCTCTTTCCCCTGGATTGGGCCTCCGGTATCCTCACTCACGCCGGTTTTCTGTGAGGCCGTGCTATCACTCCGGTCGTGCCGGCCCATTCATAAAGAAGCGTGGCTCTCCCACGGTCAAATTTAAAAGTATTGAGGTTGTATTCAGAGATTAAATATGTTTTTTGTACTTTTCAGCTAAATTCCATGAAAACATGCAATTTCATTCCTATTTCAATAAGATTTTAAGATCTAAATTCGAAGTGCCTTATTTTATCCGCCGACTGAAGGTCAATAACTGTAGATGGTATAGAAAAAATGCCTTTACGCTTTTCTTAAGAGGTACAATAAAATTTGAGAAATGGGATTGTGAAAAAAGTTCGGTGCGGGCCATTTGTGACATATAACAAATGCTCTCAGAGGTCAACTGCTGAACGTTAACCTCTCCCAAAGACCGCCAACAATTCACTGTGACTTTGCTAAAAAACGAATAGTTGGAATAGTATTCAAAACAGGGTTGGAGAAAAAGTTTTTTCAATAAATAGTATTTATGTATTTATTCACGATACGGTTTTCTGGATGTAAACGATAAAAAATAACGGTATAGGTATATCGCCAAACCCTGATTCAAAATCAGTGCAGTGGGCCGATCCGAACAATCCTAATCTAATACTAAATCATAGAGCTGTCATTCTATACAAATCTGACGTTATACCATAGATTTGTGCACGGATAAAGATTAGTAGAATCTGGCTTAAGGTGACGGGTGGCACTAACTAGCAACGCTAATCGATTTAAATTGATAGCAACTAAACCGAATACCGGCGTCTCTCTCCGAGATCGAATCCGAAATGAGGTGATCCGGCAGAGAACCAAAGTTATCGACATTGCTCACCGGATTAGCAAGCTTAAGTGGCAGTGGGCTGGCCATATTAGCCGCAGAACCGACAACCGATGGGGTAAACGAGTTCTGGAGTGGAGACCGCGTCTTGGCAAACGTAATGTAGGGCGCCCTCTGGCTAGGTGGGAGGACGATCTGCGCGGGATGGCTGGCAAGAGCTGGATGCGAGAAGCCATGGATAGATCACAGTGGCGAACAATTGGAGAGGCCTACGTCCAGCAGTGGACTGCGATAGGCTGATGATGATGATGATGATGATGAAACCGAATATCTTTTTAACAATTTGGAAAATCGAGCCCCTCGGAACGAATTTGATAGTTTGATAGATTGAAGTGCAAACCCATTTGATATATAAAAAAAAACCAAAAGTATATCTTTTGTTTTTTTTTATATATTAAATGGGTTTGCACTTGACCTCATTTCACCTGATGGAAAGTGACAATAAGGCTAAGATGTAGCGTGCTTACCCAGAAGAAGGCTATTCACTCTCGACTTAAAGAGACCCAAATTGTAGCTCGGGAATACAGAAGACAGCAAATTGTTCCATTCCTTAGCAGTTCATACCAAGAAAGGAGAAGCGAAACGCTTAGTACGAGCTGGTGGAACTTCCACAGTGTTAGGGTGGATTGCTGTCGTCTTCTGCATTGTGTGGTAGAAAGGAGAAGGTGGTATCAGGTCGTGAAGCTCATTCGAACACTCTCCAAAATGCATCCTTTAAAAAGCCGATAGACATATACTATTTATTTAATACTTATAATTAACTTTTTGATTTGTTTTTGCACTCTAAATTTGGATTAACGCCATAAGTGGCCGTCTTTGGCGGTAATTCATATTTCGAGTAGGAAGCAGACCAAAACGTTAATTATAAGTATTGAATAAATAGTGTAAGTTCTTTTCGAGATGCTCGAACTTCAAAATTGTTAAAAAGATATCAGGTGTTGATGCTAACGATATAAATAAAATGGCGTCGCTAGTGTGCCCTACCCGTCACCTTAAGGCTACACCGGGATTATTCTTGCGCCGCCAAGTAAAATATCAGCCTATATACTGTCCTACTGCACGGCTAAGGCCTCCATCATAGAAATCAAGTCATCGCTACTATGATGGGATTAGGCTTAATCACCACGCTTACCCAATGCGGATTGGTGATTACAAACCCGAGCTATATTCGAAAAATCCGAAACAACGAGGTTACCGAAGGCCCAATGGGGGGAAGGGGAAAAGGTTGGCAACGCACTTGTGACTCCACTGGTGTTGCGGGTGTCCATGGGCGGCGGAATTGCTTACCATCAGGTGATCCGTCCACGTCTCATATATAAAAAAAAACCATACTTTTCGCTTTCGGTACTTAAACCACTAGACCAACAGGGCGGTAACAATTATCTCCGTAATTT
The DNA here is from genome assembly GCA_019059595.1 of Marasmia exigua. Classification (NCBI taxonomy): domain Eukaryota; kingdom Metazoa; phylum Arthropoda; class Insecta; order Lepidoptera; family Crambidae; genus Marasmia; species Marasmia exigua. Next base: position 4,802,181 of record CM032486.1, on the reverse strand, counting down.
CTAAAAGTGTCCACTTTAATCTTACTTACAGAAAGAAATTATTAAAGATAAAGATTCCTTTATTGGCCACAGAACACAAATTTAAACACGAGTGTCATAAATACACAAATAGGACAAATTCTGTTATTACATAAGTTTGTTTCAAATCCTTTAAGGTTTTAAGGTGACGGGTAGGGCACACTAGGGACGCCAATTCGATTTTAATCTTAAGCTACAAGATCTGATCTATTTTAAACAATTTAGGGGTTACAACCTGTCGGCAAACACCTCTACTATTTATTAAATAACCAGGCACAAATGTTGAGTCCCTTTTTGCACGCGAAAAATTGAATAAATATTTCGGGTACGCGTTGGACCCAACATTTGTGCATGGTTATTTAATAAATAGTATAAGTGTTTGCCGAGAGGTTGTAACCCCGAAATTGTTTAAAATAAATCCGAATAGACCCGCTAAAAATAATAAAATCGATTGGCGTCGCGAGTGTGCCTTACCCGACACCTTAAATATTCATTGCTCACTTTAAAATAATGGCTTTTATTCGCCACAATAAATATAAATCAGTTGGCGGCGCTAGTATCGTTGCGGTGTCACCATTACTTCCTACAAACATAAAAATTCTTACAATACAAATACAGATTTAACGGAGTAAATTTCCCATAGAAATCAATGTACCATCAACCGCGCCATTTTCGAAACCAAACACCAAATTTATGCCAGTATATCCATAGCAGAAGATCTATGGCTCACGGGAAATCTCCCAAGAGTGCCAGACTTAATAGACCTCTCCCTTCGTTGCAGGTCCTCAAAGGTTCTGTATGAAGGGGGGCTCAGTATATACTGGTTATTGTGAAGTTTTCCGTATAATAGAGGGTATAGCAATAATATGGAAATTATTTGTACCGGTTTTCGTGGTCAGTCGCTTGGGATGATGTATGAAGCTCGCGTTATTGTGTTATTAGCTGGTATAATATGGCTGTTAGATTGTTCGGGGTTTTGGATGTATAGTAGGGGCGATCTTTTGTTTGCTTTCTTAATCTATTACGTTATACGTTTATTTTCTAAATGTACTACTTTTTTTTTTTTGTCTTTCCTGCTATGGCCATGTAAGGGAGAAGAGGGGAAGAACATGTTGCCAAAAAAGTGATGAGTTTAAACCGTAAGTGGGTGGAGGAACAGAGGACGGCCGAAAGAGAGATGGATGGATTGTGTAAAGAATGACATGATGGAAAAAGAGGTGGATGATTCGATGACTGAATGACAGGGATGTATGGAAAAGGAAAATATACTGCGCCGACCCCAGATAACCTGGGAAAAGGGCAGGAGGATGATGACTACTTTTTTTAATATTGATGGCTGCTACTGTCTTGCGACACATCTATAATTTTGCCAAAGTCGAGTCATTAAAGAGACTCGCGTTTTTTGGAAGATTGACCGGTGTGGTGAGTGGATTTCTTTACTACAGTTAAGCCAAAATAATAAGCCACATTTTACGTTTCTTCATAGAAAGGTAACCTACTAAAACTTCGATTAAAGTGAATAATCGATATGTACTTCAAACAAACGTGAATCGAATAAAATAATAGTGGAAAAGAAGGAATTAGTAGTTTTATTTGGAGAAATGTGGAACGAAATTATTGTAAAGAAAGAAGATAGTAGGTACCGATCCTAGATATTGATCCGAGACTTTTCTTCGAAATATTTATATTTTTAACAGGAGAACAATACGATTTATTTTAACCAGAATGTGGCTTTTCATTTATGATTGAATATTAGTACACGATTAACATTGTATCCGTTCGATTATTTGGGGCACATCACTAGAGCTTAAAAATAAAATGTATTGACACATACAACATCATACCAACGTACAATTTTCTAAAAAAGTATTTTTTCAATAAGTTTTTAAATAGTTTAACAGATAAACTAAATCGTGAAATTATCTTTTGTGTCTTCATTGAAATAAATAAATGCAAACATTCTTTTAAAAAGTTAAGAAATTGTACTTTCTTAACATAAAAAGATTGATAAATTCAATGACCGTTGTTACAAGGGTACGTTGTCGAATTTTGTTGAAGTGTCAAATGTGGCCTTTTATTTTGGCCAAACTATAAACGCGAACCTAAACCATTTTATAAGAAAGAATATTGCATTATATTAAAAATGAAAATTGTAATTACCATATAATTTGGAAAGAGTAACTAGGTATTGGTGCTTATCGGTAGAAATTGACAATCCGAATCAGCGGTAGATTACATAATATGTTATGACTTTGCTTAGGTATAGTACATAATATTAATTCTAGGATTTTATAGCTATTTTTACTTATTTTTCTATGATTTCAATTGTTTTTTGTAAATAACAATGTTTAAAAGTACTCAACTTGATTTTCTAACTGGCGCTTTTCTAGGGCTAGTAGAGTGGGAAAACCTACTTTAGCGTTTGTTACAGTTTTAAGAATGATTCAATTTTTTTGTTTCGCAATAAGAATGCGAGTGTTTAAGTAAATTAGATTAGTTTTATAGGTTTTATTCTAGAGTTTGTAAATTACAATATTTAAAAGTATTTCACTTGATTGCCTACCGAGCGGCGCGCTATTTCTACCGGCTGGAAAAGTGGGAGAGTCCACGTTAGGGGTAGCGTGCCACTCGGAGCGACACTTTAGTCTTGGCTTGGGAAAAGTAAACAGTATTAGTGGAAATACTGTCGGAGTGAAATTGTACTACTGTTGGTGTTAAATTATATATAATTATTCAAGAAAAGGCGTTTTTTTGAATCCGTAGTTAAACTGAACTAAAAGTTTTAAAAGTAGATAGATTTCGTTTTGGCGACCTCGCCACTGGTAACTTACTACTTAAACTAATGCCTAGTTTTTTTAATTTGTGTTTTTTGTGCAATAAAGTATATCTATCTATCTACGTTATGTATACTGTCCCACTGCAATGCTAAGGCCTCCATCATAGAGATCATATATCATCGCTACTGTAATCACAACGCTTGCCTAATTGATCAAGCCTAATCCCATTGGCCTATGGAATGATGTCCAATTTCAGAAGACCCTGGGTCTGATTCCCGATCGATTCAAATAAGGTGACGGGTAGGGCACACTAGCGGAGCCAATCGATTTTAATTTTTGGCTACTAAACCGGATTTATTTTAAACAATTTCGGGGTTACACTCTCTCGGCAAGCACTTAAACTATTTATTAAAGAACTATGCACAAATTTTGGGTCCGTTTTTGTTCCGAAAAAATTGATTCGCGCCAAAAGTGGCCGTTTTTGGCGCAGGCCTGAAAGAACTAACTACCTATACCAACGGAGTTATCGTCACCAATACTCTCGACCAATTAAGTCTCAACAAACACTCGCCAATGACGTGCAAAGTGATTTTAAACTTAAATTAGTGCTCATTTTTAATAAAAAGCAAATGGATGAGAGCAAATGGATTCCACTGCGAAAATGTTCGGGAGTCGGCATGCTAAATAGTGATGTACATTCAACTGACACTCGAGTGAAACTCATCGCAATAGTGTCTGAATAATGACTGAACTTGAGTGGTTTTTTTATGCTAGAGCCGACCAACGAGAAGCGGGTCACCTGATAGAAATCAACGCCGCCCATGAATATTTGCGAAATCAGAGAGAACGCGAATATGTTGCCGGCCTTTTAAAAAAAGAGTACGCTCGTCTTCTTGTCCTAGCTATCGGGAAATGCTTCTGCAGCCAAACCGTTCCACAGAACTGAGATATGTGGTAGAAAGTCACGTTAAAGATTTTTTGATTTGAACTATTGAAATGAAATGAAAGAAAGAAAGAAACTTATTTATACAGTGTATCACAAAGAAATAATAACTTTTAAAAAATTATTAGTAAGAGTAGATACACAGATAACATCTATCTGTAACATCCCTATTCTGAAGGTATATACCTATAGAGAGAGCCCAGCTTTAAAAATAAATGCAATGAATCAATGTTTAAGTTATTTTATAAATGGAAAGCATATTTCGTATGACAATTAATTTCTTCAATTCTTTCCTCGTCATACGACGGACCGGTATGTGGAGTACACGACCCATTACGCTGGGATGGATGCTCATAAAAAGTTAATTCAGTTATTAAGATTTTTCGTTTATTTCGAGTGGCACATCTCTAATGCTAAAGTGCTAGCACAGATTGGCTTTTTGCTGGCCGATAATTGGTTCATTAAAACTACTGGAGCTTTAGGAAGATCTGCGATAGTTTGCGTTTTTTTGTGGACTGTAGTACAAGTTTTTTTTTAATATAGCCTTAACTACAATCTCACTTAATGGAGAGTGACATAAAATACTAAGATTTTACGCGTTTTTTTAAATAAATTTAAACAACATCACATTTTTTTTATTTTTTTTATACTAAATGGGTTTGCACTTGACCTCATCTCACCTGATGGAAAGTGACAATAAGGTCTAAGATGTAGCGTGCTTACCCAGAAGAAGCCTATTCACTCTCGACTTAAAGACCCCCAAATTGTAGCTATCTGGGAATACAGGAGCCGGCAAGTTGTTCCATTCCTTAGCAGTTCGTACCAAGAAAAAAGAAGCGAAACGCTTAGAAAGCTGGTGGAACTTCCACAGTGTGAGGATGGATTCCTGTCGTCTTCCGCAATGTTCAGTGGTAGAACATTCCTTGCCCTGGTCCCAAACTAAAATTATCACCCAGACTCAACAAAAATATTTATATGTTTCATCAATAAAATTTCGGCATCAATACTAATTATTGATTTATTCGTTGCGTATGCAGAAATCGAACCTGCGACACTTGCCTCTCAACCGGCGCTCAAATCACTACTAAACCTGTCGCATCCAAACAAAGGAGACACAGCGCGTGTGAAAGAGGGATAAACTGTAACGTGTGCTTTAAATTAGGCCCACTGGTTTGCATTATGCACAACTTTAACCAATGAGGTGGTTACTAAGACTAACTAGCCCGAAGTCACTTCTGGGAAGGAAAGACTACCTATACAGTGTGTCCAAAAATCGGTGTCCGATCCGTGAAGGCGAGTAAATATAATCAATTTTATCGACAAATCCACTGTCAAAATGTTTTACAGATCGGACACACTGTACTTATAATACGGAACGTGTACGGGAGAAACAAGATATACTGCCTAGCACACAGTCAACGAACTCTTTGATATAAATGGCATCTATAACCGAACTATTGTGCGTAGAGTAACTTATATAAACTGAGATAAAGGCATTATGTGCGGGGAAAATTCAGGATTTGGTGCGAAAATAATTAATAGGCAGCTTTTTCAATTTGGCGGTATAATGAAGTAAATAAAAAAGTAAATGAGGCCATGACATTCACCTGCATAATGCCTAAGAATAAAAAATAAAATTAAAAATATTTCATGCCGCGTGTCTTGAGCTTACACCACGGAGTTTTAAGTGAAAAGGCTTCAACACATTACATGTAACCAAAAGAGTTACAAGTGTAAATGTTAGTGGGTGGAGGAACAGATTACGGACGAAAAAGAGATGGATGGATTGTGTGAAGAATTACATGATGGGAAAGGGGTATATGATTCGATAACGAATGACAGGGACGTATGGAAAAGGAAGACATCCTGCGCCGATCCCAGATAACCTGAAAAAAGGGTAGGAGAAGGATGATGATGAGATAAAGGCATCAGTCGGCTAGCCAGCGCCATCTAGAGGAAAACGACCAATGCTCAACGGCTATGTAGAACGATTACTTTCGAGAATCAGTCAGGGAGACGATTAAATAAATATAATATCAGAAATAATCGTATTTGCTATATAACCTAATTTTCAATACCTTCTAAAATTAATTTTACGTACTTTTTCAAAATAGCTAATGTGGGCAGACGGCTTGAGGTCATTGCTTCGGCAACACGATTTACTAGCGCGATGTAAAAATGCATAGTGACATCTAACGAAACAACGCCAAACCATCGGATTGATTGCTTTTCAAAGCTCATCATCATCATCAGCAACCCACACTCGTCCACTGCTGGACATAGGTCTCCCCTAATGCACGGCACTGCTCCCGATTTTCGGCTACTCTCATCCAGCCTACACCAGCCAGCCTTCGAATGTCATCATCCCATCTTGTCGCAGGGCGTCCTACACTACGCTTACCGAGTCGCGGTCTCCACTCAAGGACTTTACGGCTCCAACGGCTGTCAGTTCTGCGGCTAATATGACCAGCCCACTGCCACTTCAGTTTGCTAATTCGGTTGGCTATGTCGGTGACTCTGGTTCTCTGTCGGATGTTTTAAAGCTACATCTGCTTTTTTAAAAGCTCTATCTAACGAAAACCGCTGAACTATTTTTCCCATAATAAGGAAAAAAGTGAAATGATCCTGCTTCTGCCTATTTATTTTCTGGTTTAATCACCAATTTTGTCCCTTTGATGTATTCGCTCGCTCCGTATACGATTCCATAGGGAACCTTTTCGTAACTTAAACCACATTTTGTACCTGAAGGAACCATTTCCCGCTTCATCCAGATTTCACGGCGAGTTTAAAACTTTCCGCTCTCCAACTAGGAAGTTTTGCTTACAATTGAATCAACGGGTTCAGATAAATTTTCAGCTATCGTTATTTACCCTAACAGTTTCAGACTGGAATGACACATTGAAAAATGGTTGTTTGTTAAAATTTGAAAAGAAGTGGATAATATTTTGATGTATGTAAGTATTAAAATCCGTCGCAGGACTTAAGTCCAAGACGTCGGTTCAAGAGTGATGGAACTAAAGTGGAATTGGGCCGGACGTACGCTACTAAACCGGATATATTTTAAACAATTTCGGGGTTACGCAAACACTTATACTAATTATTAAATAACCATGCACAAATGTTGGGTCCGTTTTTGTAATAAAAGTTATGTAAATAAAATTACATACTTATTTGAAATGTGCTAAAAAAGCTCTTTCATGTGATACCCCACACGGTATCGTCAAGCAATTTTTTTTTAGTTCCTTACTCTAAGTCCCCTAGAGGGCGCTGTAGTCAACTTCTATAACCAGAAGACAATCAAGACGCTTCTAACGACACCTCATTTGTTCAAATATGTTAACTAGTTTAGAAGTTATGAGGGAACATTTTACCTCTATACAAAGCTAAACATACAGTAAAATCATGGCCCGTAGACCTTAACTACCTAGAAACAGAAGAAATTATTCCATAATCCATGACATGCTAATAAGAACTTACATTACAATACACGCTCATACACTCATAGACAACACACACGCACACGCACACACACACACACAGAAACCACTTTCTAACTACACCCATAAGTTTATTTTATCCGATTGTTAGTTTTCAGTTCTATTTTCTATTATTTTTTTTTTGTCCACTCGTTGTAGACACTAAGTAACCTTTTACAGATTTTTGATATTATAGATTTTTAATTTGTTATGTGTCACATTTGGCAGTTAAAGAACTGGAGCATTACGCAAATTATAACTAGGCTTAATTAGCTCACTTAACGACTTGTGCGACACAGGCCTGAATTTACATAAATTGTTTATCATTTTTGCCAATAAAAAGAATTGAATTGAATTGAATTGAACAGATGAACAACCATACATATACATACATACAGGTCAAAATTATAACCCTCCTTTTTGCTGTAGTCAGGTAAAAAAAGATTTTCTACTAGTACATATGAAATAGGCCATCATTCAACTATAATCCAAGACTCAGTATGACAAATCCTTCAGGACATGCATCAATTCAGAATGTCGGACACACCCGGGCTTGATGTATCGGTCCCAGTACGGACACTCATATTTGTCTCGCCAGAGATAAGTACACGCAACGAACTCTCGAAATAACACTGCGTTAAGTTGGTTTGAATGATGGAATTAATGAGTGGAAAAACGGAACAGACGAATGGAATTGATGAAGACATATTTTTTATGTTAATCGTGGCAGACGAGCAGACGAATCACCTGATGGTAAGCGATTGCCGCCGCCCATGAACACCCGTGACAACAGTGGAGTCACAAGTTAGTGAATGTATTGAATACATGGATGAATTCACGTTGTATACGATAGGAAAGAATGAACAAGATCCATACACTATAATTTATCAAGACGGGAATTAACACGATGAACAGCAGTCGAGGTCACAATACACAAATATTGTATTACATAATAAATATCGTGTTAATTCCCGTCTTGATAATGTGTTGAGATGGCGTGTGTGCTGGGGCTGGGGCAGGTCTATCCAATAAAGAATTATTATTTAAAAAACCGGCCAAGTGCGAGTCGGGCTCGCGCACAAAGGGTTCCGTAGCAGCAAAGTCCAAAATTACAGTTAAATCAACCTATCTCAAAAACTATAAGAGATACTTTGATCAAACCAAAAATCGTTGAAAGAGTTAATTAGCATGCATCACCTCTATTTTTTTTAGAATTTTATACCCCGTAGTTATAAAAATAGAGGGGGGGGGGACATACTTTTTACGACTTTGAGAGCTGATATCTCAAAAACCGTTCACTTTAAGAAAAATGTTTTTAGAAAACTTTATATCATTTTAAAAGACCTTTCCATTGATACCCCACACGGGTATGTACATCGAAAAAAAAAATTTCATCCCTCAGTTACATGTATGGGGGGCCCCACCCCCAATTCTTTTTTTTACTATTTAGTGTCATATTTTTGTAGCGGTTCATACAACACATATTCCCATCAAATTTCATCACTGTAGTACTTATAGTTTCCGAGTAAATCGGCTGTGACAGACGGACAGACGGACAGACGGACATGACGAAACTATAACCCTAATAAAAAAAATTAAATTAAATTAAATTAAAACAAATATATATTATTTACGTTTAAAATTCTTTTTTATTTTCGAATTACAAATATTTCATATGTACAAGTAAACGATCGTCTTTCAAAGGGTGACGTGTGAGAGTGTGCGGCGGCGGCGCCCGCCCGCGGCTGCAGATTTTTGCGTCCTCCGCTCCCCGCGCCCCTCGGGCGCGCCGTTGAAGGGGTGGTTGCCGCTGTTCGCCGCAGGATGGCGTTAACATAATGCAACACGAAAATCTAAAAAACTAACATGCATACACACCTCAACTTTGTTTATAGAGATTGCAAATATGACCGTTTTGACATTCTGAGTAGGTATTATGTAATTCAAAAACTACGTAACCGATTTCTTTTTTCATCATTACAATGATACATTATCGTCTATTAAGGTGACTGGTAGGCCACACTAGCGACGCTAGTCGATTTTAATTTTTAGCTAGCAAACTGGATCTATTTTAAACAATTTCGGGGTTACAACCTCGTGACAAACACTTGTACAATTTATTAAATAACCATGTACAAATGTTGGGTCCGTTTCGAAAAATTGATTCACGCCAAAGTGGCCGCTTATGGCGTGAATCAATTTTTCTCGTACGCGTTGGACCCAACATTTTTGCATGGTTATTTATGAACAATGAAATTGTTTAAAGTAGATCTGGTTTAGTAGCTAAAAATTAACATCGATTGGCGTCGCTAGTGTGCCCTACGGAAATTTGTAGTTACTTGGGGAATACTTCTCATTCCTATGTGAAAACCTCAATCATTCCTGTTGGGCCACGCTGTTATGGGATAAGGCCCTAAATTTTTTTTATATTTATTAAAAGGCAAAGTGTTGTTATCTCGCTAGTGAGGTAGTGTATGACCAAATCCAGCAAAGAATAACCGACTTCACTTGGAGTGTGTTTATGGAATGAAGACATTAAATGAATGATTTGGGGGAAACGGAAAATCTGTGATTCGTCCATGAGCCGCGGCAATTGCTCATCATGTATCACATAAAAAGTGTATTCAACAAAGGAATCACAAATACTACTTATTCTTCATACGAATGTTTGTCTAGAGTGGGAAACCTCTGGGACGGATCTGCCCGGTATCAGTTAGACGCTCTGGACTCAATAGAGGGACGTGCGAAGAAGCTCATCGATGATGACACACTCTCCGAAGCTGGCCTGCAGAGCCTGGACCACCGTCGATGAGTGGCATGCCTCTCGGTCTTCTACCGGAATCATTTCGGGGAGTGTGCGGAGGTTCCACATAATTTGATCCCCCCCAGCCCATTCCATCATCGGACGACAAGGCGCGGCGAGTGCTTTCATCCTTATGTGGTAAAAATACACTTTATCCGCACGAAGCGATTTGCTTCCACATTTATAATGCGGACGGCTAAGAAATGGAACTCTCTGCCGAGACCTGTTTTTCCTGACCACTATAATCTGGGCATCTTTAAGGCAAGAGTGAACAGGCATCTTTTAGGCAAACGCGTATCATCTTAGACCTCATCGTCGCTTTCCATCAGGTGCGATTGTAATCAAGCGTTGGCTTATTGACCAAAAAAAAAATGGTACCTAGACCATAGATGTCTATATAGACTGTGCCTTTTCATAGAAAGCCATACTTGCCAAACTGTGCGAAGCAGTCAGTCCTGGAGTGACTTGTTGGGCGACTTTTTCTCTACAACACCCGTTTAGAATCTGGGTCAGGGCTGGTCAGATATATTTCTCTGTGACGTTTTTTCCGAAAATGGTCAAAACTGTGCCTTTTCATAGAAAGCCATACTTGAAAAAGTGAGCGAAGCCGTTAGTACTGGGATGACATGCTGGGTGACTTTCTTTCTCTATCGCACCCGTTTAGAATCCGCGTCAGGGCCAGTTAGATCTTTTTCACATTCTGTGACGTTTTATGCGATTTTAAAGCGCACATTTTTTATTATGCTAGAGGCGACAAACGAGCAAGCAAGTCACTTGATGGATTGCTTTCCATCGGGTGAGCGCCGCCCATTAACATCCGCGAAATTAGAGAGATTGCTAATGCCTCTATAATGGGGAATTCTCTGATGAGTTATTTCAACTTATCCCATCCTCCCCTTTCCACTTCCGAACAACACTTGCTGGACAACGTTGCCATCCGCATGGTATACCCCCACTTGCTAGAATTTCATTTGCCCGAATTTTATTTGCTATAATAGTTATCAAACATATTATTGTTTCTCATAATGTTATATGTCATACTCATTGTTTACTATATTAGTCACGTACTAGAAACATTGTTTCTCATAAAGTTCATCATTGTAAGCCGTAATTTATCATCATTGCCCAGTACATAAAATAGCTTGTAAAATAGGTTAAAAGAATGATAAAAAAAATAGGTTAGGTTAGGTTAGAAACATGAAAGAAAACGCACGAGCCGAGCGAGCGAAGCGAGCGTGCCGCGGCAGCAGCCGGCGAAGTGCCAGAAAGCCAATCGCTTTTTAGGACAAAGGCGTTAGGTAAAATTTGTACGGAAGCGACTTGGACTGATTATAATGATAAGTAGGTAAGTATTAGAAATAAAATCAATTTTATTATTATAATCATACTATATTTATTTATTTTTTTAAATTTTTAGTGCAAATACAAATTCGATGCTAAATCACGCAAAAAATCTTCTTTTGCAAATACATACGTTGGATAGATTGGAAATAAATTTAGTATGGCTTTTCAAACGCCTAACGCCAAACGAAATTCTGTTGAATAATATTATTGCAATTAAAACTATGGATAACAGTACGTATGGCATTCGAATCATTATGGAATCTAATGTTCGGGCAATTTTATGTTAAACAAAACATTCGGGCAATTGAAATTCGGGCATATGAATGTTATGGCATATATTTTTCGGGCAAACAATAGATAACCCATCCGCATACCATCCAGACAATGGCGGCGCGCACCAAGAGGTTTGGCTCCTCGTTCCTGCCCCGAGCCATCAAGACATGGAATGCCCTCCCAGCTCATGTGTTTCCTCCTTCATACAATCCGGGGTCTAAACGGGCGTGAAACGGCATCTCAGCAGGCCATCAGGGTGAGGATGGCAGACACAATAGGTACTTTGTTAGTTCTTCTGTGCCTGTCAGCCTCATATTTGGATTTCACGGCCGCTTACCATCAGGCGGAGTGAGGTCATCCTGATTGGCCTTTCTATAAAAAAAATGCGTTGCCGGGCTTTTGAAAAGAGTACACTCTTCTCTTGAAGGCCCCTCAGTCGTAGCCTTTAGGAAATACTCCCGTTAGGCAATTCTGTTTAAAGAGAGAGTTTTTTAGTTCCATGAGCTACACACACTTATTGACCTGAGTAGTTACTAGATGATTGACTGCTTCCCTCTGATACTCATAGACAAATATTCCCGGGACCAATTTATCAGGGGCGAGTGTACACGACATCTTCGAGGATTGATGTGTGTCCCGAGGGATTTGTCACACTGTATTTGAGATCGATGTGCGAGCTAATTTTAGCGATGGGAGCTCAGAGGGTAACACAACAATTTCCTCCAACTAATTTCGGCTAAGGCGGCCAATCTCAACGATCAGCCACTTACTCCATATATATTATAGTGCTCAAGTTTGTGCGCAGACACAAGTGCACTCTCTATTCCCTTGCCCTCATTTTCCGATGGGACACCAGTGTGACACGGCCGGAGAGGATTCGGGCGTAGGACCAATAGCTTAACGAGCTTTCCATAGCACGGGGGTACAAGAGCACCAATTTCCAGACTCCAGGCTGACACAAAATTTCTTAACAGAAAAACTTAGGTGCACAGGTGATACCACAGCTTCGCAGAAAACCGGCGTGAAGCAGCACTGCGCTGTGTTTCGCTGCGTGAGTGAAGGTACCGGAGGCCCAATCTAGGGGAAAGGGGGGTTTAAGGTTTGGTAGTGCACTTGTGACTCCACTGGTGTCGCGGGTGTCTATGGGCGGCGGTAATCGCTTACCATCACGTGATCCGTGTAGCCGATAGTGAGGCAGTCAGAGAAAGATGCTACGGTGGGTAAAAGAACGCACCTTTTATACTGGATGGATCGTGGTTCGAACCCAAGCATGCACCTATGGATTTAATCTTAATATCATATATTATAATATTTTTTAGATTTTCGCGTTGCATTATAACTATAGTGTATCAATACTTTATAACTATAGTGTATTAACACGATATTTATTATGTGAAACAACATTGTGTACTCACATATTTGGCTCGACGTTTCGGCTACGTTACAGCAGCCGTGGTGACGAGCGGACTGGCGGAGCACGGCGTCGTCTGCTGGGGCCGGGCTGTGAATCTTCGGACACCCTCACATTTTTTGAGATTAATTCGCCACTAGATGAATTGTCAGTGAAGCTACTCCGACACACTACACTAACAGTATCGGTGTTTGTTTGCGTTAGTAACGGCCTAGCACGGGGTTTGCACTTGTTAATACGGTATTTGACTATTTTGTTTTTATTTTTGTAATCAAAAGACCTCTCAATGATAGAAACATCGTTGAAAGAATTACTTGATTCTCATTTAAACTACCTGAGATATCACAACTTTAAAATCACATTATTTTGGGCAAACCCAAAACGCTCCATACAAATGGCTACTGAGATGTGACGTCACACGCTAGTATTTTGTATGCATTTCATTTTAATTTTATATGGTAGCTATATCAAATGTTTCGTTTATGTCAATGGTTCTTTTATAAAAGTTGGTGCAAATTGTATGGATTATTCAATGGTATAATTATTTTTTAATAGTTTCATACTTTTAAAATGGACTTGCCCACGAATCTTTGAATGACCATAAAACCGGCTAGACGTTATATTTTTAATTGAGAATTTTTGCTATTGGCACATGTCTACCTATATTTTCATAAAATATTTATATTTTGTAAAATCTCGAGCTTAGTCAAATACCCTATTACTGGATTTTAAGTCGATGATATATTAAATCCATCCTCCCGATTGAAAGTCTTATACTTCTTGATCTCAATCGCCTCACGTACTATCCTGGTATGATAATGACGATCGGTGGAGAGGATTTTCGGGTCATGTGGTTCCATCCAATGATTAAGTCCCATTTCCAGTAGATGTTCTGCTATTGCCGATTTATTCGCTTGTCGATTTTTAAACTGCTGATTTTTAGGCTGCTGTAACGTAGCCGAAACGTCGAGCCAAATATGTGAGTACACAATGTTGTTTCACATAATAAATATCGTGTTAATCCCCGTATTGATACATTATGGATTTAATCTATGTCCATTATCTCGATGGTAAAAGGAAACGACGTCAGAAATGCGGATACACGTCCCAGTGATTTTTTCACAACATCACATACATTGATCTGACTCCGAGATTGGTAGTTCAAGCACCTGTGTTACGGATATCAGAACCAACAGTGAAATTACAAAAAAAAAAACGCCCTGTTGGTCTAGTGGTTTAAGTACCGGCCCGTGATCTCAGGGTCAAAAGTATGTTTCGAATTTTTCGGACATAGCTCGGGTTTGTGATCACCAATCCGCATTTGGCAAGCGTGGTGATTAAGCCTAATCCCATCATAGTAGCGATAACTTGATTTCTATGATGGAGGCCTTTTCCCTGCAGTGGGACAGTTTATAGGCTGATTAAAAAAAAAGTGAAATTACAAATATATACATTTAATACTTTTCTTTTCTAAATGCATACTTATTATTATTGTTATGTTCTTTATACTATCAGTATCACAGTTATTTGCTGGCTTTTCAGAAATGTACGGGCCTAGGCCAAGTACAGTTCCTACACTACGGATCTGATTGTGATGTGGTGGGGGTAATGAGTCTTGATTGTGATGATCTGTGAGGTTGTATGATTGGGCGTGTTTGTGGGACGTAAGGCATATTATTATTATTATTATTCCTTATTACCTTAAGAGCCGGCAACGCATCTGTGATGCCCCGTGTGTCGCAGATGTCTATGGGCGGCGGTAATTCACTTACCATCAGGTGAGCCGTCTGCTCGTTTGTCTGTCATAATGTATAAAAAAATATATACATATAAAACACCCAGAACAATACAAACAGATATGTTCATGAACACAAATGTTTGGGTTGCGGGTCCGATCCCCGCATACCATGCGGTATGCGGGGCCGCAACCCTTTCACTACCACTGATCCAAACGGGTCGAAAGATAAAGAAAGATTATTCTAAACGTGTAATCTAAATATTTTTGGGTAACACATTAATTGTAAAGTCAAAGTACGAATAGGTTCGTCAGTTTTCAATTTGATTCGTTTGATATGCCATGAGCATTTATTACCTTTCGTAAATTTGTCAAAGTAGGTAATACCTCTTGCACAGAAAAATATGCTTAACTGTAAAATGAGAAAGTTCAGATTTGCTTGTAGCAACATTGATTCCTTTTGATGTAATGAAATTTTAAAGGTTGGCAGATCTTTTGAAAACGGTATGTTGGTATTACTGATTCTTGCCGTGCAAGCGAAAATTCGGCCGTGTGGTCCCGGCAGAGTAGAATAGGCCACCCTCACTCTTACCGAGGTGTCGTAAAAGGCGACTAAGGTAAAGCTGTTGGCATGATCATCAGCACCCAGAGAAGGAAAACTCTGCATTTATATCAAAACCCTCGCCAACCAGTCTGCCAAGCGTGGTGAGTATGGCAATTACCCCTCATGTGATTGAGGGAGGCCCATGCCCCAGCAGTGGGGACTTAAATGGGCTGATGATGATGATGATGAAGCGAAAATTTACCTTAAGGTGACGCACTTTTTTATTCTCTGTACCGAAAATTTTGAAAAGGTAACACAAGCCTCGAATCAGTTCTTTGGCTTTCCTGAAAAATGAGTTACTTGTTGTTAGAACTTCAGCTACGCTACTAAATATGTATTATATTAAGTACCTTGTCAGTCTATGAAGTCTTGTTACTTAATTTATCGGAATATCAGTCTGTTTGCGCCATTAGCGTTAATGAGATGAAGTTGTTTCTAAGAAATGTTTTTTTAGTTTCGTACAAATAAACATTTTTTATCAGAAATCAGAAAGAAATCATTTATTTGCCAGAAAATTGGTACAAAGGGTGGTATAAATAAATAATGTAGCTAGCACAAGTCACCAGAAATTGGCATGCAAAGTGTGAAAATAATTAAAATTAATAAAATAAATTAGAAAATGAGAATTAAAATGTCAGCTTTTGCGATTACAGCATAAAATTATGATTAATTAAATATTTTATGTCAATCAAAAATATATTATGTCAATGAATATAAAATAATGTCAAATATAAACATTCACTTTTTTTATGGCTCTACCCGAAGATAATTTACCAATGTCAAGTTACTTATTGAGAATAAGTAGGTAGTCAACAGTCAAAGTCAGTCAAAGTCACAGTCACTCAATAAAACGCCGGTGTTTTTACGTTTTATCGACCTACGGATTCAGCGGAGATCACTCTAAAAGCAATCGCGGGTTTTAAGACTTTATTAGGTCCAAAGTTGTCACGAGACAACTCACTCTACACACAATAGCAGTGTTAAAAACGATACAATTCAACGATTCTTATAATTAGGATCACTTTTGTACACTAAAAACCACTAGACACTAATTAAAAACCTTTAAATTGTATCAGCCCACACGGCTAAACATCCACAATATACAAATAAATAACCATTAGGAAGATTCGGCGGGTAGGGCTTAAACAAGCCGCATGGGCTGTTGCAGTTCTAAAGGTTTTAAATTAGTGTCTAGTGGTTTTAGTGTACAAATTTGGTGTTTATTTATGCAGCGAAGTGCCGCAAAGTGATCCTAATAAAAAGAATTGTTGGATTGTATCGTTTTTAACACTGCTATTGTGTGTCGATATCCATCCCAAAAGGTTTCAATCACAGTCAAAGAATTTGCAATTAGAATTAATCTCTTTAAAAATGTTTAATTTAGACTTTTGAATCGAGCTTTGAAAATTCAATTGCAGAGCTTTGATTTTTTTTTAATACCACATTCGCACATGATGCCACTCAATAATTGTACAAAAAATCAGTAATCACAAATCACATTTAAAGATATTGAAATGAGCAAAAAGATTCTAAAAAAGAAGCCCTAAGTGGTAGGTAAGTATAACCTAACTGGGGATCCTAGTTTCCGTGATATTCATCATCATCATCATCATTTCAGCCAATAGACGTCCCCTGCTGGACATAGGCCTTCCCCAATTTTCTCCACACAGATCAGTCCTGTGCCGCCCGCATCCAATAGATTTCCGCGATCGTCGGTCCACCTTGTCGGGGGCCTGCCACGGCTGCGACTTCCTGTACGTGGCCTTCACTCGAGGACCTTTCCGCCCCAACGGCCTGTGATATTAGGAATGTAAATATACTTTTTGTAGACTAATCATTTAGTGAAAACATATTTTATATCACATCACTTGGATGGATTTTACTCCACTACAATGCGCTTCTCACGCCACTTCCTACCGCGCGTAGTAAAACTATGGAATCAGCCAACCAACGATGGTGTTTCCGAACAGATACGACCTGGTGATCTTCAAGAAAAGAGCTTATTCCTCCCTAAAGAGGCGGCAACGCATCTGTGATGTGATGTGTCGCAGATGTCCATGGGTGGCGGTAATTCACTTACCATCAGGTGAGCCGTCTGCTCGTTTGTCTGCCATAGTGTAAAAAAAATAATTGAAGTTGCTCTAAGAGTGAAGAGCCTTAGCTTAATTAATTGCGGCTAATTTCTGTTTCAGTAAACTGAAATGTTTCATCTTTCAGGCATCTTAGGTACGTAATTTAAATCTCAATTATTGGATTTAGGGCGAGTAATTTTATTTCATTGAATTGGGCACCATCTGACCTATTTTTCATTTTTATTTTCTATTTCTAAAATGCGACGGCTGCGCAAGAGGTACCGGGTTCGATCCCCGGGTCGGGTCAAAAGAATTGTACCTAAGGTTTCGGTAAAAAATTCTTAGTGGCGCCCGGAGTCTGGAAGTTGGCGATTTTGTACCCCCGTTTGTAATTACCCTCGGAAAGCAAGTTAAGCTGTTGGTCCTGCTCACAATCCCCCTCCGGCCGTGTCACAGTAGTGTCCCGTCGGAATATTAAGGTAAGGGAATAGAGAGTGCACTTGTGTTTGCGCACAAACTTGAGCACTATAATATATCCTGCGTACTTGGTTTTGAGATTGGCCGCCGAAGCCTTAATCGGTTGGAGGATATTATTTTTGACTGACTGGATGGCGCAATTAGTAGTGACCCTGCCTCTTACGCTAAAGGTCGTGGGTTCGATCCCCATCCTGGTCAAACATTCGTGCGATGAACACTTGTGTTTGTTCGGTGTCTGGGTGTAATATATGTATTTAAATATATATTTGTGTTCCTTTGTTGTCTGATATCTGTAACACAAGTGCTTAAGCTACTTAATACGGAATCAGGTCAACCTATGAGATGTTGTGAGAATTATTATTATTTGTAAAATTAAATAAATATACTCAAACCCATTATGGCTACGGCGGCCATTCTCAACTATTAGTCACACAAACGAATATTTTTTTTTTTACATTATAGCGGACAAACGAGCAGACGGCACACCTGATGGAAAGTGATCACCGCCGCCCATGGACATCTGCAACACCTGAGGTATTGGTATTATGCGTTGCCGGCTCTTAAGAAAGGAGTACACCATTTTCTTGAAGGTCACCAAGTCGTATCTGTTCGGAAACACCACGGATGACAGCTGGTTCCACAGTTTTACTGTGCGTGGTAGGAAATGACGTGAGAAACGCACTGTAGTCGATATAAATCCATCCAGGTGATGTGGATGGTATTTCGTGTTCTGACGTGATGTGCGGTGGTGAAAAATTGCAGCTGGAATAAGGCCGAACAGCTCCTCGGAACATTCCCCATTGTAAATGCGATAGAAGATGCACAGTGATGCTACATCTCTACGCAATGACAGAGGATCAAGTGTGTCGGAAATTGCCTGGTCGTCGACAGTTCTGACCGCCCTTCGCTGGATACGATCCAGAATATATGTACACTAACGATATATATAGCAAAAAACTCCCATACAAGTCAGCTTAATGATTTCCTGGTAGTTCAACTATAAGTTACACTTCACTATCACCCAATAGGAACTTTGAACAACCCCGAAAAGGGCTTATAAATCAATACATTAAGTATTAACTCTGCCCGAGGGATCTCAACTTGAGAAGTGCGGTTGCACAAGGGCGGAAATGGAGTGTCTATTATGTTTGTATGAGATAGATAAAACCGCAAGATTGATAGAGCTATAATGGCAGCTCAGTGGATAACATCGTGAGGAAACCTTGGAAAGTTTCTCAAAATTGTGGATACCTACTCATATGAGAAGTATTTCCGGCTACGACTTAGGGACCTTCAAGAGAAGAGCCTGCTCTTATTTTAAAAAAAGACCGGTAACACATTGGCGATATGTCTGATTTTGCGGATGTTCATGGGCGGCGTTGATAACTTTCCATCAGGTGACTCGCTTGATCGTTTGTCCGCCTCTGCCATAAAAAGTAATAATAAAAAAAAACACCACTAAAGTCACATACATTAATTTGACTCCGAGATAGGTAGCTCAAGCACCTATGTTATGGATATCAGAATCAACAGTAGGATTACAAATATATATGTCGCCGGAAAATAACAAGATTCGTAAGTTTATCAATTTACTAGGAAATTTATTTTTGAAATACGTGAAAATAGCACACTGCTTTCTGATTGGTCAATATTCACAGTGGCAATGCCAATCAGATCGCGCGTAGCGTTTGGATATTGCTTACTTATTATTTTACGAGTGAGTTCAGTAAGTTTATCAATGTACGAAAATGTGGACGTATAATAATACAATTTATCTCTCGTTTAGAATCCTACGTAAGTTTATAAACTTCCTAGTAAATTGATAAACTTACGGGTCTTGTTATTTTCCGGTGACATATACATATAATATATATATTTTTTGTAAATACATTACTTATAAATATATAGAAAACACCCAGAACAATACAAACAGACATGTTCATACACACAAATATTTGTATTGTACGGGGATCGAACCCGCAACCCTTGGACCAAAGGCAGCGTTCACTACCACTGTTCCAAACGGATCGTCGAAATTGAGGAAATTATTCTGATCGTGTAACTGTGACCCATTTGGTCTGGTTCCCCTGTCTAAGGGATGCGAAGGTCAGACGTCAGTCACTTCATTCTAATAATCAAACTCCCCAAATCCTGAATCATATCTAGCGTAACCCGGGCTCCAAAGCGACAGCTTTGAGACAACCGGAAATTACGCGCTAAGGTGAGAAAGAGTACTTAATAATTTTCAATTTTTAGGGTTCCGTACCTCAAAAGGAAAAAACGGAACCCTTATAGGATCACTTTGTTGTCCGTCCGTCCGTCCGTCTGTCAAGACCCTTTTTCTCAGGAACGCGTGGAGGTATGAAGCTGAAATTTATATCAATTACTCAGGTCTACTGTCCCTTGAAGCTGTGAAAAAATCAAACTTCTAAGCCAACGCAATCAAAAGATACAGCCGTTTATTGCCGCAAATTTTCGACACTTGCATGGGAATCAAAACCTACAGGTGCGTCCCGTGAACTCAGAATCTTGAAATTTGGTACGAAGCAACGTCTTATAGCATAGATAAAGGAAAAATTACGAAAACCATAAATTTTTAGTTAAATCACATAATATATATTTTTTTAATAATTTTAAACTTACTACCCATTTCCTCATAAACGCGTAGAGGTATTAAATTGAAATTCATACCAAATACTCAGGTCTATAATACCTTTAAGCTGTAACAAAATCAAACTTCTATGTCAACGCAATCAAAAGAAACAGCAATTTAAGCTGCATATTTTGAAAACTCGCAAGTACTCGCAAGGGAATCAAAACCTAAAGGGTACTTCCAGTCGACCTAGAATCTTGAAATTTGGTATGAAGCAACGTTTTATAGCACACATAAAGGAAAAATTCCGAAAACCTTAAATTTTTAGTTACATTACAAAATATTTATTTTTAATAAATATAAACTTATTCCTTTTTTTCTCATGAACGCGTAGAGCTATTAAGTTGAAATTCATATCAAATACTTAGATCTAATTGCCTTTAACCCGTGAAAAAAAAAATTCTAAGTCAACGCAAAAACGCAAAAGTACAACCATGGATACCGCATATTTTGAAGCTCGCAACTACACGCAAGGGAATTAAAACCTAAAGACCACTTCCCGTTGACATAGAATCTCGAAATTTGGTAAGAAGCAATAGCTTACAGCACAGGTAACAAAATTCCGAAAAGCTTAAAATTTTAAGTAGTTATACCACCAAAAAAATTGTGATTGTAAACATAATTGTAGTTACAGCAATGACCGCGAGTTATTATACTATGTATGGGGAGGGCAACATTTAAAAGAAGACGAAATAGCCTTCTTCTTTATATTTCGACGTTCTTTTATCGAAATGATATGTGTTAATATAAAATAAAGGATTACTTAAACGATAAAGAGATCTTTGTCTTAAATTTATGCTCCTCCATCTTTCCCCATTGTAATGTTATGAATTTCATTTTGCAATAAAAATACCATAGTTATGACTCGATTGTCGTAATGAACGAACTTTGTAAACCTTGCAGGTTTGTACGGAACCCTCGGTGCGCGAGTCCGACTTGCACTTGGCCGGTTTTTTCATGTGATAGGTGTCAAACGAGCAGCTGTTCTACAGTCTGACCAGTGAACTCATTACTAAGCCGATGAAATTTGTAAGTGCTTGATTCGACGAACTGTCGATAGTCTCATCAATATTGTAGGTATATTTACAATATCCAGTGGAAGTATTGTTACAAGTATTTCACCATCAGTTAAGATTAAACTGCTAAATCAATAGTAATTGACATTTTTATAATGTTATTTACTTTAGAATAAATCGCAAAAAAATGTCAACTACCCAAAACATTAGTCCAGTTACTAACGCCCTGAAAAGCTCGTCGTCGTCAGCCCATTTAAGTCCCCACTGCTGGGGCACGGGCCTCCCTCAATTACATGAGGGGTAGTTGCCATACTCACCACGCTTGGCAGACGGGTTGGCGAGGGTTTTGATATTAATGCAGAGTTTTCCTTCTCTGGGTGCTGATGATCATGCCAGCAGCTTTACCTTAGTCGCCTTTTACGACACCTCGGTAAGAGTGAGGGTGGCCTATTCTACTCTGCCGGGGACCACACGACCACACTCTGAAAAGCTCAGTCTGAAAATATACGCATAGTTTTTTCTATGTATGTGATAGGTGGCAGACGAGCAAACGGATCACCTGGTGGTAAGCAATTGCCGCCGCCCATTGACACACGCGACACCAGTGGAGTCACAAGTGCGCTGCAAAACTTTTAGCCCCCTTTCCCCGGTTTGGGCCTCGGTACCCTCACTCACGCAGCACAGTGCTGCTTCACGCTAGTTTTCTGTGAGGCCGAGGTATTCATGCCGAAGCGTGGCTCTCCCACGGTCATAAATACTAGTGGCCTTTTCTCATTTCGTTTCGGCACATTAGTTCCACTTTATACGAATAGATGGCGCTACGTGTTGATTACATCGCGCTAGTGTTTTCCGATTACCTATAAGCATTGCCACTGTCTGTAGGATTTACCTCTTTATACATAGTGTAGATAATATCCTCCAACTGATTACGGCTACGGCGGCCAATCTCAAAGATCTGCCACGTACGCAGGATATATTATAGTGCTCCGAGACACGGGGGTACAAGACCGCCAACTTCCAGACTCCGGGCTAAGACTAAGTAATTCTAACCGAAAACTTAGGTACAAATTTTGGCCCCACCCGGGACCTCTTGCGCAGCCGTCGCTTTAAGGTGACGGGTAGCCCTAACGAGCGACACCATTCATTTTTAATTGTTAGCTACTTAACCGGATCTATTTTTAACAACTTCGGGATTACAACCTCTCGGCAAAGATTTATACTATTTATTAAATAACCATGCACAAGTGTTGGGTCCGTTTTTGTACGCGAAAAATTGATTACCGCCAAAAGCGGCCACTTTTAGCGTAAATCAATTTTTGCGCACAAATTTTGGCTCCCCATTTGTGCATGGTTATTTAATAAATTGTATAAGTGTTTGCCGGGAGGTTGTAAACCAGAAATTGTTTAAAATACATCTGGTTTAGTAGCTAAAAATTAAAATCGATTGGCATCGCTAGTGTGCCCTACCCGTCACCTTAAAGTGCGACCCACTAACCACTGCGCTACCGAGGCAACCATATAATATAGCCATAGTGTAGATAAGTAGGTCTTGTACCCCCGTTCCTAGGAAAGCACGTTAAGCTGTTGGTCCTGCGCCCGATCCCTCTCCGGTCGTGTCACAGTAGTCTCCCATCTGAATATGAGGGTAAGGGAATAGAGAGTGCACTTGTGTTTGCGCACACACTTGATCACTATAATATATCCTGCGTACGTGGCTAATCGTTGAGATTGGCCGCCGTAGCCGTAATCGGTTGAAATATTATTGTATTAGATAAGTAGATAGTATTTTGAAAAATAAAAATCACACTCCTTAAAATAAAGATCCAACCCTGTTTGGTCCCGCTGGGAGTCGAAGACATTAACCCCAACTGTGACGACTCGGCTACACGCCGTAACGGCTTACTCGGAGATCTCCCATTTAAAAGTTTCCTGTCCTTTAAAGTCGACGAGAACTCGTGTTTTCGTGTCATTTAAAGCCGGCATAAACAAAGTTGTGCTCAAACTTGGCCATTTTTCTTCAGACCTCTTTTGGAGATGGGTATGGAATGGAAAGGGCTCACTCATTATTTACGTCACAAAAAATCACAATTTTAACACCTAACCCCGGGAGAGAGTAATCAAGACGAAAAGTGTAGCTAACTTTAACAAGAACGTCAAAACTAGTCACATTTGTAGTTGATTACTTTCCATCAGGTGACTCGCTTGCTCGTTTGTCCGCCTTTAGCATAAAAAAGCCGTAATCGGTTTCGTCTATTTTGGCTATATCGGTTGTTTCTATTTTGCATAACAAAACATAAACCAACCGGTCCCCCCCCCCCCCCCCCTTTTTTAGTGTCATTCGCAGTTGCGTTCAAAGTTCGGATTAAACCATGATGCAGGATTTGGTAACTTTTAAACATAGAGTGTCATTTCACATACTTAATTTTTCCTTAGTATAAAATAGTTCGGCGCTTTTCGTTAGATGGAGCTCGTAAAAAGCACTCAAGCAGATCACTATGCATTTTTACATTGCGATGGTGAAGCGTGTTTCCAACAATGACCTAAAGCCGCCTGCCCACATAAGTAATTTAAAAAAGTACCAAAAATTAATTTAAGATCCAAAAGGTATTGAGATTTTACAGCAAATAAATGACTTTCTTATCTTCCTGACTGATTCTTGAAGTTCTAAATAAACGTTGAGATAGAGTAACTTATACTAAGATAGAGACATCAGGCAGCTAGCCAGCTCTAGCGCCATCTAGAGAAAAACGACCAATACTCAACGGCTTTGTAGTACTTCGAGAATCAGTCAGGGAGACGATAAAAAAAAATAGGTATCAGAAATATTTTTGCGATATAACAAAATTTCCAATACCTTCTAGACTTTCTGGTTTATTTCCCATACTTCTTTAAAATTCCTAATGTGGGCAGGCGGCTTGAGTTCATTGTTTCGGAAACAATGCATTATTATTATTTGAAAGAAATAGGGGTGAGCCTTGCGTCTCATAGCCACTGCGACCAGTAGGTGATATATTGTGGCAGCCCCAGAACCTATTACAGCACCTCATGTAGCTCCAGTTCCAGGATAAACCCGAGAATGGAGCTGATGGGGGAGCTTTTGATCTCGTCTGCCGAGATCATGTGTGCTCCCAGGTGCCGGGTTCTGCAGCGGTGCAGCGCTATGCACTCGCCGAGGACGTGGATAATCGTATCCTCGTCCTCGCGACAGAGGAAACAATGCATAGTGGCATCTACCGAAACAACGCCGAACCATTTGCTTGATTGGTTTTTAAATGCTACATCTGCTTTTAACAAACTCCAACTAACGAAACCCGCTGAATATTTTTTCCCATACTAATGAAAAAAGTACTAAGTGAAATAACCCTTATTGAGGATTGCCGAAAAGATAATTACACCATTAAAACGTACTCGCGTGTAGAATCGATGAAATTTATTGGCAAAATGACAGGAGAAAAAAAGACATATAAAAACAAAAATGTATAAAAAGCAAATCACTAAAATTTGGAAATATTGGCCAAAAATTATCATATCGATGCTGGTCGCCAACAACCCTGATTGAGTACATATTGGTCGTTTTCCTCTAGATGGCGCTAGCACTGGCTAACCGAGTGCTCCCGGTATATAAGTTAATCTATGATTTTAAACAAGGGAAGCAGATCGACTATTATTTTTATGTGATAGGTGGCAGACGGGTAAGTACATAATTACGTCTAGGAAGGTAATTTATGGATGATACCAAAAAAAGACAATATTAATTTAAATTACAGTATCTCTTTCTTAAGACAATAACTGACAAGAACAATGAAGAACTATTAATTTGTGTCTTTCACACTAAAATTGTTCATTCCCTAGGGAACAGTTAATAAATGATTGTGGAATTTCATCTCTTCGTTGAATCTATCTTACTTGGCGACACTAGATAAATTATACTTTTTTCTCCAAAGACTAATTTTTTTACTCGTTTTGTAAAAATGCTAGATATTTCGTCGCAGATGAATCATCTATTGTTCTTTTTACGACTTGAATAGGCTATTTTTTCTCGATTATTATGGCGGTTTGCGTATCTTATGCCAGATGATGGGCAGAGCTCGGTGTTTATATACTTCTTTCGAATAAGAATTGGTAGGTTCAAATCCGAGAATCCGAGATTTTTCAAAAAATATTTGTTGAGATTTTTGTGTCATGGGTAACAGACGAGCAGACGAATCGCCTGATGATAAGCAATTACCATCGCCCATAGACACTCGCTACACCAGGGGAGTCAGAAGGTTTCTGCCAATCTTAAAACTCCTCTTCCCCTGACCACCTCCGGTGCCCATGATCACGCAGAAAAACAGAAGCGCTACTTGACGCTAAATTTCTATGAAGCCCGTGGTATAACTCCTGTCTAACCGGCCCATTCATGCCAAACTCGAACTCAACGGTGAGGGAAAAAATTGAGAAAACCTGCACATTTGGAGTCTATAAATTTCCGCTGCAACTGTAACCGTGATCTAGTTCATCTGGTTCCCCTGTCTTAGAATTGGAAGAAAATCGATGATGTAGAAAATGACATAAGACTAGGGTTTTTCCACAGTGTCAACTCCTGCCTCAAAGTCCAAAGTCATTGATATAGCTTATCGGATTGCCGCGCTGGTCGCTGCAGGTGGCGAGATGAAGTCGAGGCGGCGTCAAGGCGGGGGGCGGCGCGTTGTGGCGGCGGCGGCGTCACGACTCCGGGGCCATTTTGTTATTTCGTTTCGTGTGGATGAAATAAAATAAGAAGGAAGCATAGCGGTCAGCGCTTCGACTCTTTTTTATGTGATAGGTGGCAAACTAGCAGACGGATCACCTGATAGTAACGGATTGCCACCGCCTATGGACGATACCCGTGATACCAGTGGAATCACAAATGCGCTGCCGGCCTTTAAACCCTATTGGGCTTTGGGCGGAGCTTCACGCCAGTTTTCTGTTAGGCCGTGGTATCAATGCTGTTGAACCCACCCATTCCTGCTGAAGCGTGGCTCTCCCATGGTCAGAAACTCTTCATAGAGACCAATTGTTGTCGATCCATTTGGATCAGTGGCAGTATATGCTGCCTCTGGTATAACAAGGGTTCCGGGTTCGATCCCCGCACTGTACAAACATTTGGGTGCATGAACATTGTCTGTTTGTATTGGTCTGGGTGTTTCTATGTATTTTAAGTAAGTATGTATTTACAAAAGAAAAGTATTATTATGTATATATTTGTAATTCCGCTATTGTTCCTGATATCCGTAACACAAGTGCTTGAGCTACCTATCTCGGAGTCAGATCGTATGTGGTGTTGTGAAAGTATTTATTTATTTATTTAATCTTAAAACGCGCCTCGACTCCAAGCTCCCGCCGCCGTGACGCTACCTCGACTGTCGTGTAGGCGACACGCCTGGACCTACATATACTATGTTTGTACAGAGCCCTCAACACACTAGTCAAACTCGGACAGTATTTTTATTTTTTTTCCCATCACAGTTAGAGCGCTGATGCAGTTTTGTGCAATCGTCAAT
Organism: Marasmia exigua; assembly: GCA_019059595.1. Lineage (NCBI taxonomy): Eukaryota > Metazoa > Arthropoda > Insecta > Lepidoptera > Crambidae > Marasmia > Marasmia exigua. The sequence goes on along the minus strand of CM032486.1, from coordinate 4,775,054 downwards.
TCGCGGGGACATAAAAGTGATGGATGCCAGCAGTATTCCCATAGAGGCTAGACTGGATAACCGTTACAACTAGATTTGGCGAATTAAATTTCGATTTGACGCTTTTATATGGCGTATAAAACTCGTTGAGGCTAAACGGGAATAGTATTGGTGGAGTGACGGCCATATTTCTAGTGGCAAATATAATAAAATGACAAAAGGTTTTAACTTTTTGGTTTTTCAAGGATTTTAAATTAGTGTCTAATGGTTTTTAATAGACGACTCGATTGGAACAGTGGTAGTGAATGCTACCTCTGATACAAGGGTTGCGGGTTCGATCCCCGCACAGTACAAACATTTGTGTGCATTAACATGTTTTTTTGTATTGGTCTGGGTGTTTGCTATGTATTATAAGCATGTATTTACAAAAGTATTATATGTATATATTTGTAATCCCACTGTTGATTATGATATCCGTAACACGGGTGCTTAAGCTACCTATCTCGGAGTCAGATCAATGTATGTGATGTTGTGAAATATTTATTTATTTATTATTCATTTAATGAACAAATTTGGTGTTTATTCGTATATTGAAATACCGCAAAGTGATCCTGATAATAAGAATCTTTAAATTGTATCATTTTTGATACTGCAATTGTGTGTCGAGTGTGTTGTCACTTACAACTTGCTTGGACCTAATAGAGTCTTAAACCCGTGATTGCCTTAAGAGTAGAATTGGCAGAATCCGTAGGTCGATAAAACGTAAAACACCGACGTTTTATTGAGTGATTTTAATTTTTTCCAATTATATACGATGTAGGGGGCACACGAGCAGATGTATCACCTGATGGTTTTTTTTTTTTATGATATAGGTGGCAGACGAGCAGACGGATCACCTGATGGTAAGCGATTACCGCCGCCCATGGACGCCTGTAACACCAGTGGTGTCACAAGTGCGCTGCTTATCTTTTGACCCCCCTTTCCCTGGATTGGGCCTCCGGTACCCTCACTCACGCAGCGAAACACAGCGCATACACTGCTTCACGCCGGTTTTCTGTGAGGACGTGTTATTACTCCGGTCGAGCCGGCCCATTCATGCCGAAGCGTGGCTCTCCCACTGATAAGCGATTACCGCCGCCCATGGACACCTGCCACGTCGAAGAAGTCACAGGTGCGCTGCCAGCCTTTTTAAAAGGAAGTACGCACTTTTCTTGAAACGGTCCGGAAACACCGCAGGTTGATAGTTGATTCCATTTTAATTTAAGCTAAGGTTTTGTCACACACACAGTTTTGACTTTGACTGACTACGACTGTTGACTACCCATTACTACTATGTCAAGGAACTTGTTCTCAATCCACATTATTCTAAATCACGATCTAAAATTGTTACCGTACTAAATGTCATGTAATCTCATTTCAACAAGCAATGTTGAAAGGAGTTCGCGCGAATTTTGTTCCCAAACTATCCTTAGTTTGCGATTTGTAATAAGGGGGTAAAAGTTACTTGACATTGGCAAGATATCTTCGGGTAGAACCATTATATTAAAAAAGGCAACTCCACGTGACACCTTGTGTGCACAATGTCTCTAGTTTCTTATATAATATTTCGATTTTCATTATTACCAAAATCTCGAAGTTCTTTTTACAATGCATTTTTGTGGACAAAACGTGTTTCCTTCCACGAAGTCCGGCCATGATGGATTTATTGCTAGTCGTAAGAAAAACTCGTTGCTTCGGGAAAATGACAATGGAGTCGGTTTTATGTGAAAGGTGGGCGAGAGGAGTTTGAGGATATAGTCCGTTTGTGTCATAAAAAAACTTCTGACGAAGTGGATGTCATGCATAACTGAGATTTTCTTTTATGATTTAGGGGGCAGACGTGCAGGATTATCACTTGCTGGTAAGCGATTACCGTCGTCCATGGATACCTGTCACGTCAAAGGAGTCACAGGTGCGCTGCCGACCTTTTTAAAATTTCTCATTTTTCTGAGCCGGTGGTAGAATCGCGTTCATCGTCAGCCCATTTAAGTCCTCGCTGCTGGGGCACGGGTCTCCCTCAATCACATGAGGGGTAATTGCCATACTCACCACGCTTGGCAGACGGGTTGGCGAGGGTTTTGATATAAATGCAGAGTTTTCCTTCTCTGGGTGCTGATGATCATGCCAGCAGCTTTACCTTAGTCGCCTTTTACGACACCTCGGTAAGAGTGAGGGTGGCCTATTCTACTCTGCCGGGGACCACACAGCGTACAAGCCTATGCAAATAAATAATTATTTGAGTTTGAATTTGTAAAAGGAGTACACCTTTTCTTGTAGGTTTGCAGGTCGTATCAGTCCGGAAACACCGCAGGCGATAGTTCATTCCGTTAACTTAGGAGTTTGATTTATTCACAGCAAAAAGGGACAGTAGACCTAGGTATTTAGTATAAATTTCAATTTGATGCCTTGATTCCTTCGAAATAAGGTAGTAAGATTCATTTTACTAAAATATTTTTATTGTATTATTTCACTTAAAAAAATGTGATTTTCGCAATTTTCCACAGTTCCGTCGTTTGAGGTAGAAAATTTCTTGGGACATTATTATCATCATCATCATCATCAGCCCATTTAAGTCCCCACTGCTGGGGCACGGGCCTCCCTCAATCACATGAGGGGTAATTGCCTTACTCACCACGCTTGGCAGACGGGTTGGCGAGGGTTTTGATATAAATGCAGAGTTTTTCTTCTCTGGGTGCTGATGATCATACCAGCAGCTTTACCTTATTCGGATAAGCAGTGTGGTACTCTGCCGGGTACCACACTGCTTATCCGAATACGAATAAATCTCATGATATTAAACAAATCCTAGTTTATTTTCCCAATAAACCATCAGCAGGCTGGATCAATACTTCATGTACCGGATGTGATCCTCAGGCTTAGCTTTATGAATTTCAAGATAACTATAATGTATCAAGACAGGAATTAACACGATATTTATTATGTGATACAAAAAGTACTCACAACGGACTGTCCGCTCGTGACCACGGCTGCTGTAACGTAGCCGAAACATCGAGCCAAATATGTGAGAACACAATGTTGTATCACATAATAAATATCGTGTTAATTCCCATCTTGATACATTATAATTATATTCATCATCATCACCATCAGCAACCCACACTCGTCCACTGCTGGACATAGGTATCCCCTAATGCACGCCACTGCTCCCGATTTTCGGCCACTCTCATACAGCCCACACCAGCTCGCCTTCGAATTTCATCATCCCATCTTGTCGTAGGGCGTCCTACACTACGCTTACCGAGTCGCGGTCTCCACTCAAGGACTTTACGGCTCCAACGGCTGTCAGTTCTGCGGCTAATATGACCAGCCCACTGCCACTTCAGTTTGTTAATTCGGTATATATAATTATATTGCAACGTGAAAATCTAAAAAACTATGAATTTGAAGATCTTTGAAAACAAAGTTTGTCAAATAATGATCCTGAAATTCGACCAAGCGTCACGGGCTCTCGGATTTCGAGTATTTTTACAGTACCGTAGTTTTACGGTCTACAACGTGACGGATACTACGTCACTTTACGTCACTCGTAAAACTGGTATATCACGACCGGTAATTTGGTTGCAACAAAATTTTGGGTAAATCACAGAAAATCGGCGTGCAGCAGCGTCTGTGCTGTGTTTCGCCGAGTCAACCGCCAACCTGGGGGAAAGGGGTATTTAAAGATTGGCAGCGCACTCGCGACTCCACTGTTACTGCGGGTGTTCATGGGCGGCGGCAAACACTAACCATCAGGTGATCCATCTGCTCGTCTGCCATTAATCACATTAAAAAATCTGTGAACAGTTACATCTTTCTAAACACGCATCCTCTTAATTCAATTAAAAAATCTTAAATTTTTTAGTTTGAAGAAAATTGTCATTCTCCCCGAAAAAAAAATTGGCTTCTCCATACAAAGTGATCAAACAGAATGGCCGACTTTGTATGTAAAATCACAACTTTTTACACAAAAAAGTTGTTTTTTTATGTCATAGGTGGCAGACGAACAGAAGGATCACTTGATGGTAAGCAATTGCCGCCGCCCATGGACACCTGCAACACCAGTGGAGTCACAAGTGCGCTGCCAACCTTTAAACCCTCCTTTCCCCTGGATTGGGCCTCCGGTACCCTCACTCACGCAGCGAAACACAATGCTGCTTCGAGCCGGTTTTCTGTGAGGCCGTGGTATCATTCCGGTAGAGCCGGCCCATTCATGCCAAAGCGTGGCTCTCCCACAGTCGAGATATAACGAGAATAATAGATGTACCTGCTTACTGATACATCCTGTATAGAGCTCCACGGGATCAAGTCAATGTATGAGATGTTGTTAAGAGTAAAGTAAAGTATCAGCCTATATACTGTCCCACTGGGTAAAGACTTCCATCATAGAAAGCAAGTCGTCGCTACTATGAAAGGCTTAATCACCACTAATAATAAATATGTTGTTGTATGAATTAGAAAAATTTAAAAATAGTTCACACATAGAAACATAAAAAGCGAAAGTAAAACACGAAATGAAACCATTTCAATCTTGAACAATGCAGTGGCATTGATCACCGATATAAATGTTGCAGAGCAACTGAAAAAAAATGACTTTATGGTAGGTAGAAGATTCATACTGTTTTTTGTCATAGGTTGACCGTGGGAGAACCACGCTTCGACTTGAATGGGCCGGCTCGACCGGAGTGATACCACGGCCTCACAGAAAACCGGCGTGAAGCAGCACTGTGCTGTGTTTCGCTGCGTGAGTGCGGGTACCGGATGCTCAATCTGGGGGAAAGCGGAATGTAAAGGTTGGCAGCGCACTTGTGACTTCACTAGTGTCGTTAGTGTCCATGGGCGGCAGCAATTGCTTACCATTAGGTGATCCGTCTGTTGTCTGTCACCTGTAAAGCCCGATCCGAGAGACCAATCTTAATCCGTGGACTAATCTATGGTATTACGTTAGATTTGTATAGAATGACAGCGCAATACTATAAATTTAGTATCGGACTAAGATTGGTCGAATCGGCTCTTAAACCGTTTTTTTATCATACGACAGACAAGCATTAGACCTCATTTTCACCTGATGTTGAGTGTAGATAAGGTCCAAGGTGGGCCATGCTTGTCCGTGAAAACCCTATTCACTCTTGCCTTAAAGAGGCCCAGGTTATAATATCCTCCAACCGATTACGGCTACGGCGGCCAATTTCAACGATCAGCCACGTAAGCAGGATATATTATAGTGCTCAAGTGTGTGCGCAAACTCAAGTGCACTCTCTATTCCCTTACACTCGTATTCCGATGGGACATCAGCGTGACACGACCAGAGAGGGATTGGGCGCAGGACCAACGGCTTAACGTGCTTTCCAAGGCACTGGGGTACAAGACCGCCAACTTCCAGACTCTGGGCTGACACTAAGTATTTCTTACCGAAAACTTAGGTACAAATTTTTGGCTTGACCCGGAGATCGGACCCGGGACCTCTTGCACAGTCGTCGCTTTAAAGTGCGACCCACTAACCACTGCGCCACCGAGGCATGCCCAGAAGCTCAATTCTCGTGCTGGTGATATTTTGAAAACATGGCGAATATCACCTGAAAACCATACAAAAAAACTATGGTTTAGTGACATATGTCGTATGAAAATAAATATCACGAGCACGAGAATTGGGCTTCTGGTTATATTGTTCAGGAAATACATCGGCGGGCAACAGGTTCGGGCACTCCTTGTGTTAGTTAGACAAAAGTCTATTTTCATACAATAACTACAACACGCACACTACACCCGCGGCCTCGGTGCTCGCCCACTTGGCAAGCTCCGCCCGGTCAAGGCGCGCGCGCATGTCTCATGTATGAAAGTTCTCACATGCCATTATAACTGCATTGAGTTCCATTCATCAGAGTCATCGACATAGTACAATTTTATTACTAATTACGAATATTCTGCTGAAAGTGTATACCTAAACATTGTGATTGTGACTGAAAAAATACGGCGTTCATAGACATTTTTTTTCTCTCTGTTTTTTCTTTTTGCTTGGAAGGTGACGTCCATAGACAGCTGACGGCACCTCCACATGATCGGTCACATCCCGTTCGCGCTGCACACCCGGCGCGCGGTCTGTCATCACCAAGGCAGAAGGCTATCACTGTATTATATGTATAGAAAATTACTACTGCTTTTTTGTATCCTAGTTCTTTTTGTTATCTTTGATTATTTCTCACATTCTTTGTTATCTGTTCTTTGTTCTTTGTTCTTCGTTGTCTGTTATGGAAATTGGAAATCCTGCCCCTAAATAAATATTTCTAAAATGTAATATTTCTAAATTCACACACACACCACTCATACACTCACATACACTACACACACTTATACTACACACACCACGCACGCACACACTCACCCCCACGCAACACAAGTTTAATAACAGAGTGCTACTATAGAGTTATTTTATGTATTTAGGTATATTGTTTTTGTAATCTAGGTTTAAGATAATTTTATTGTTTTTGTTATACATGTTCTAAGCCCTCGCATCCGTACCCTCGCACTCGACCTTAGAGGGGTAGGAGCGGCTGAAAATCAGCGCTCACCTATGTCAGCATTAGCTGAGCCACTGCCTTTTGCTTTCCTTAGATTATTGTTAATATTTAAAAAACGAAGTATGTAAGGTAGATAAGTTCTAGTGTTACGGAAATATCTATGTACCTGTTTTGTTTTATGAGAAAGCAATAAACGTATTTTTATTTATTTATTTATCTGTCACATTTAAACTTGATTTCACCAGTCACTCAAGGTCCAAACTGAAAACCAGCGCGGCAGCGGCGGCAAACCGCTGCAGCACATGCTGAGCTTGGACCTTGTTGACCACTTCACTTTGTTCCTTTTCTTCTTCCTGGGTCACTACTTTATAATATTAACTTATTTTTTTATTTTTGTTTTTGTTTTATATTTTTTCCTATGTATTACTGTGCAATCTCCTTATGCTTATGTTATGTGTCCTGTGTATGTAAATCTTTTATGTGGTCAATAAATGTTTACTTACTTACTTACATAGCAACCGGATTAGCATGCTGAAGTTTTTTATGTGATAAATGGCAGTCGAGCGATAGTAGCTCAGTGGATAAGAGTGGGTCTTCCATGCCGGGAGGTCATGGTTCGAATCCGAGCATGCACCTATGGGTTTTTCAAATCTATACAATGTGCATATTTCTATCATTAGATAGGCGGTGAAGGAAATCATCGTGAGGAAACCTGCACGTCAGCAGTTTCTCAAAATAGAGGATACTTATTTGTGAAAATTATTCTGACCTGCATCATCATCATCATCATCATCATCATCAGCCGATTTAAGTCCCCTCTGCGGGGGCACGGGGCTCCCTCAATCACATGAGGGGTAATTGCCATACTCACCACGTTTGGAAGACGGGTTGGCGAGGGTTTTGATATGAATGCAGAGTTCCCCTTCTCTGGGTGCTGATGATTATGCCAGCAGCTTAACCTTAGTCGCCTTTTACGACACTTCGGTAAGAGTGAGGGTGGCCTATTCTACTCTTCTACACGGCAATTATAATTTTACATGTTACCAAAAAAGTGATGAGTTTAAATGTAAGTGGGTGGAGGAACAGAGGACGGGCGAAAAAGAGATGGATGGATTGTGTGAAGAATGACATGATAGAAAAAGGGGTGGATGATTCGATGACGAATGACAGGGACGTATGGAAATGGAAAACATACTGCGACGACCCCAGATAACCTGGGAAAAGGGCAGGAGGATGATGAATCTCCATCCGAGACGTGTAGGTTTCTTCACAATGTGTGCTTTCACTTTGCTAATGGTAGAAATATGCACATAGATTTGAAAAATCCAAGGGCGCGGGCATAGTGCTCATCGTCATCATCGTCATCGTCAGCCCATTTAAGTCCCCACTGCTGGGGCACGGGCCTCCCTCAATCACATGAGGGGTAATTGCCATACTCACCACGTTTGGCAGACGGGTTGGCGAGGGTTTTGATATAATGCAGAGTTTTCCTTCTCTGGGTGCTGATGATTATGCCAGCAGCTTAACCTTAGTCGCCTTTTACGACACTTCGGAAAGAGTGAGGGTGGCCTATTCTACTCTGCCGGGGACCACACGGCAAATATAATTTTACATGTTACCAAAAAAGTGATGAGTTTAAATGTAAATGGGTGGAGGAACAGAGGACGGGTGAAAAAGAGATGGATAGTGTGAAAAATGGCATGATAGAAAAAGGGGTGGATGATTCGATGACGAATAACAGGGACGTATGGAAAAGGAAAACAAACTGCGCCGACCCCAGATAACCTGGGAAAAGGGCAGGAGGATGATGAATCTCCATCCGAGACGTGTAGATTTCTTCACAATGGGTGTTTTCACTTTGCTAGTGGTAGAAATATGCACATAGATTTGAAAAATCCAAGGGCGCAGGCATAGTGCTCATCGTCATCATCGTCATCGTCAGCTCATTTAAGTCCCCACTGCTGGTGCACGGGCCTCCCTCAATCACATGAGGGGTAATTGCCATACTCACCACGCTTGGCAGACGGGTTGGTGAGGGTTTTGATATAAATGCAGAGTTTTCCTTCTCTGGGTGCTGATGATCATGCCAGCAGCTTTACCTTAGTCGCCTTTTACGACACCTCGGTAAGAGTGAGGGTGGCCTATTCTACTCTTCTACACGGCAATTATAATTTTACATGTTACCAAAAAAGTGATGAGTTTAAATGTAAATGGGTGGAGGAACAGAGGACGGCCGAAAAAGAGATGGATGGATTGTGTGAAGAATGACATGATAGAAAAAGGGGTGGATGATTCGATGACGAATGACAGGGACGTTTGGAAGAGGAAAACATACTACGCCGACCCCAGTAATCCTGGGAAAAGGGCAGGAGGATGAATCCGCTTCCGAGACGTGTAGTTTCTTCACAATGTGTGCTTTTACTTTGCTAATGATAGAAATATGCACATAGATTTGAAAATTCCAGGGGTACAGGCATAGTGCTCATCGTCATCGTCAGCCCATTTAAGTCCCCACTGCTGGGGCACGGGCCTCCCTCAATCACATGAGGGGTAATTGCCATACTCACCACGCTTGGCAGACGGGTTGGTGAGGGTTTTGATATAAATGCAGAGTTTTCCTTCTATGGGTGCTGTTGATCATGCCAGCAGCTTTACCTTAGTCGCCTTTTACGACACCTCGGTAAGAGTGAGGGTGGCCTATTCTACTCTGCCAGGACCACACGGCTAAGCATAGTGCTCAGGTGTGTTCAAACACAAGTGTACTCTCTATTCCCTCACCTTCATATTCCGATGGGACACCGGCGTGACTCGACCGGAGAGGGATTGAGCGCAGGACGAACGGATTCACGTGATTTCCGAAGCAGTAGGGTATAATACCACCAACGTCCAGACCCCCGGCTGACACTAAGAAATTCCTACTGAAAGCAATGCATGCGCTGTGTTTCGCTGCGTGAGTGGGGGTACCGGACGCCCAATCCAGGGGAAGAGGGGTTAAAAGGTAAGCAGCGCACTTGTGACACCACTGGTGTTGCATGCGTTCATGGGCGGCGATAATCGCTTGCCATCAGGTGATCCGTCTGCTCGTCTGCCACCTATATCACAAAAAAAAAATTATAGGTACAAATCTTTAGCTCGACCCGGGGATTGAACCCACTACCCACTGCGCCACCGTGGCAGTCATGTTTATGTAATACCAGCAAGTACAATACTAACTTGGAGCATTAATGTCAAAACTATTCCTAGTTATTCACGTTGTTTCGAAACAAGCTGTTATCTAGATAGCTATGTGGGGAATTCTGTTAGAAATTTATAGGAAACTCATAAATATTAACTAGTTTACAATTTTGTATTAGGAAATAGAAAATTCTGATGTTAAAGTCCTCGACTTTTCTGGTTTAAGATCTTTAATATCTCATAAAGAATAATACAATTCACTTATTGAGAAAATTAAACAAAAAAATATATGATTTGCATGCAAGACAGTGAGCGTACCTAAGTTAAAAATATAAAATATGTAGGGTAGGATTCACAAAAATCTGTGTTGCTTACTGCGCACCGAGCAACCACGGACCTAAAATACACAGAGCGTACTTGCATTCTGAATGTGAATCTTTTATAGAAAGAATTCTCATATCTCTCGTATATCCATACTATTTATAAAGAGGTTATAGAGAGGTCAATATTCTTATAGACTGAGGCAACGCTTACAGGCAATCCGAAAACAAGAAACGTTCGCGCGATGTTATCGACGCCTAGCGCCATCTATTGGTATAAAGTGGAACTAATGTCCCGAAACAGAGTGAGGGGCGGGCCGCTGGTGTAGTTATTAAATTTGAACAGACTGCAATTTCAGATTGTTATATCCAATATTTGGCACGTGTGCACATACACCCGCGCACAAACACCAAAACACTCAAAAGTGTATAATTATATAAGTTACTTGATTACTTCTTCGATTTTCGTTGACGGCACGAAACTTTATTCTGATATTACTCCTAAAATTACATCAGAATCTTACACTCATACTGGCCACACAAAAAAATAATTTACATTGAAACTTATACAAAATTTAAAAACCACTAATGAATGAGTTTTAAAGGAATCCTTTATGTATATTGTATTAGATTAAGTTACTGCAATAATTTTAGTTTTATTTTATTTCAAGATAAATGTAAATAGGATTTCTATCAGTTATTCTTTTTTTTCCGCACATTCAGTTCTCCTGAAAAGTGTCGATTTGTGACAAAAGTTACCTTACATACTTTTTTCTTTATGAACATACCTGAAAACAAAGAAGAAATTTTAATTAGTAAGGTACATAAATTAAGTATTAAATCAGTGCATGTTTTTTATTGCTATAGAAAAGGCTATCGAGCCTGCCCATCCCATCTGATGGTAAATAAAAACCGCTCGTAGACATCAACCATGCCGGGTTACAGCCATGCCGCTGTCTACCATGGAAAAAGAAAATTTACAACCCTTGTTCATAAAAAGCCATTCATAGCGCTCATGGGAAGCCACTCCGTTAATTAAAGTGTTGATCGAAAAATAGCAGTCGCTTCCCGCGCTATCACAATGTTAGTTGACTTACACCTACATATTTTTCGTGACCACTATAATCTGGACAACTTTAAGGCAATAGTAAACAGCCATCCAGGTAAACCATTAGCCATTTAGGTGGATTATCTAAAAAACATAAAACATGATAAGAACTTTTTAAAAGATCTCAAAAGTATATTATTAAAAAAATGTTATTATGATATAAAAGAATATTTAAATGATAAAAATATTCTATAGAAGTAAAGGAATAATTATTATAAATTAAAGCGATAATGTAAAAATATATTACCGCAGAATAAATAGATATTACTTATAAACAGATAGATATATATACTTTATATATTACAGAACATATGGCTATGAAAACTGAATAATATTAAAAAACAATTTAATACATAATAATTAATCAATACATAATTAATTAATTAATAATCTTTTGTTTTTGATCAATGGTGTTCCTCCTCTCCATTTTTGTTGTGCATTTCTGTTGTGCACAGGGTTCACAGTGATCTATTGTGTATACCTATATTTAAGATCTTATAATGTACACTGTGAAATGCAAATAAATCATTCAGTATTGAGTATTAAACGCGTATCATCCTAGACCTCATCGTCGCTTTCCATAAATATAAAATAAATATTTTCATTCGATTTGAGTGCCGTTTGGTCCTCCTCATCTTCAGCTGAAATTCCCAGTTGCATCAAAAGCTACCATTTTGGAGCCCGGGGTAGGCTTTTTTTTCCAAGGAGAAACCATCATGGCCGTCACCAAAACCCAACCTAACCTAAACCCGCAAAACCCCTGAGGTGTCCGGATGGACACCTCAGGGGTATCCATCCGGACACCTCAGGGGAAGCGCTATTGCGCAGATCTCTGCGCAATAGCGGGTGGAAATCCTACAGCTGGGACTAGGTCGCACCGCTCGCAATTTTTGATCTAAATGTCTAATTATTTTTTATGCTAGAGGCGACAACGAGCAAGCGCCCATGGACATCCGCGAAATCAGAGAGATCGCTAATGTGTTGCCGGCCTTTTTAAAAAGAGTACCTAGGCTCTTTTCTTGAAGGACCGTTTATCTTAGCCGTCGGGAAATACTCTCGCAGCCAAACCGTTCCACAGAACTGAGGTACGTGGTAGACAGTTCCGCGAGAAACGCACAGTATTAGACCGCCATCCATCGAGATAATGGGGATGGAATGGAAATCCCTTGCGTGTGGTTCGATGTAAGAATTCAGCTGCCGGGAGTAGATTGAACAGTTTCTCAGAGCACTCCCCATGATAGATGCGGTATAGAATTCTGAGGGAAGCTATATCCCGTCGTATTGCTAGAGGATTAATTCGACTAGAGAGACTGAAGCCGTTACTACGCCGGTTATGGTCTCCAACACAAGAATTGGCCATTTTGTTTTGTTTTCAGTCACAAGTCCTACGTTAAATCTTTTTTAAAACCATCGAGAAGATGAGAAGACGGGCGGTTCGCGCTCGCCGCTTTACACCTACCTGGCATAACACAGCCTTTCATTGTTGTACGATCTACCAGGGTACGCGTTAACGTCATTCCCCGCGGTGTCGTATGCTGAGCTAGCCATTCCAGTGCAGCAGGTGGGTTCGTTCACGTACTAAACGTAACGTAAATATACAGGGGAGCTAGACCAATCATGATTACACATTCAGAATCACTGGGTAAGTAAGTATCTCAAATACTGTAAAATTTGGGAAACTATCAAAGAAATGCAAGTTTCCCCACGATGATTTCCTTACCGCTTAGATCATGGTACAAGTATGTTGGTACTTAGATTTTAATTTCCACCTTACGGTGCATGCTAAAGATTTGAACCATGACCGCATGAAGTTGGAACCGTTTGGAACAGTGGTAGTGAACGCTGCCTTTGGTCCAAGGGTTGCGGGTTCGATCCCCGCACAGTACAAACATTTGTGTGCATGAACATCTCTGTTTGTATTGGTCTGGGTGTTTTATATGTATTATAAGTATGTATTTACAAAAGAAAAGTATTATATGTATATATTTGTAATCCCACTGTTGATTCTGATATCCGTAACACAGGTGCTTGAGTTACCTATCTCGGAGTCAGATCAATGTATGTGATGTTGTGAAATAATTATTTATTTATGAAGGCGCGTTCTAATCCACTGAGCTAAATACACCACAGCTCTTCTTTATGTATTCGAGTTATTATTTCAATAAATGTATACTCTAGTAGGCCAACATTAATGTTGATTAAATCTTTATATTTTTATTAAAAAAAGAATAGCGAACCATTTTCCGAGTAAGAGGTTGACGAACAATCTTCTTAAAAATGTTTCCCAAAATACGGAACAACAAGAAGAATTGCCTCCTTTTTCCATTCTCAGACACAAAAGCAACAAATTCCTTTCACATAAAAGAAATAAGAGATATACTTGAAGTGACCTCAAGTATACTTAAGTTGACTCAATGCTACTGAAATGTTGGAAAATTTTGGCCATTATGTTAGATGTGAGTTCGCATGGTTCTGTCACAAAAGAAATGAAAAAAAAAATGTTTGGATACATAAAAAGTTCAAAACGACTAAAAGTCGTGGGAGAGCCACGCTTCGGAAGGAATGGGCCGGCTCGACCGGAGTGATACCACGGCAGCACAGAAAACCGGCGTGAATCAGCACTGCTGTATTTTGCTGCGTGAGTGATGGTTCCGAAGGTCCAATCTGGGGGAAAGGGGTTTAAAGGTTGGCAGCGCACTTGTGACGTCACTTGTATCGCGGGTGTCTATGGGCGGCGGAAATATCAATTTGTGATATGATAGCTTATGATGAAACTTCAAAAGGCTTTCTAAAAGATGTTTATAAGTTGGCAGCGCACTAAATTCGTGACTCCACTGCACACTGGTGTTGCCGTCCATGGGCGGCAGCAATCGCTTACCATCTGGCGATCCGTCTGCTCGTCTGCCACCTATGACATAAAAAATAAGATTTTCTCGGAACTGCATTCTCTATTCTTTTCATCTACATATTTTGTTTGGGCCAAAGGGCCAAAGTAAAGAGCCAGCTCGACTGGAGTAATACCACGTCCTCACAGGAAACCGGCGTGAAGCAGTGCATGCGCTGTGTTTCGCTGCGTGGGTGAGGGTATCGGAGGCCCAATCCAGGGGAAGGGGGGTTAAAAGGTAAGCAGCGCACTTGTGACACCACTAGTGTTGCAAGTGTCTATGGGCTCGCTAACCATCAGGTGATCCGTCGGCTCGTCTGCCACCTATATCAAGACGGACGTTCGTATCCATTGAACTACCATCGCTCTAAGAGACAAGTTACCGTACTAAAATTTATATTACCATACATTCGCGCGTTTAGTGACTCCAGCATGGTTCGGTGTGAGAAAGATACACCGTGATTTTTAACCATATCAGTATAAAGGTTAGATAGTTATTTAATAAATAATATTAGTGTTTGCCTAACCTAACCTAACCTCGAAATTTATTAAAATAGATCCGGTTTAGTAGCTAAAAATTAAAATCGATTGGCGTTGCTAGTGTGCCCTACCCGTCCCCTTAACCACGTGTTATACCAAACATTCTGAACAACATTTGCTCGATGTTTTTTGGAAATTCACGCAACAAAAATTCAATTTTTCGTACAAAGTCGGTCGCGTAACTTGGCCATTTTGTATAGGAGAAGGCAACTTTTTCCAAAAAGTCGTAGAACAAATGTGGTTCAGAATGGTTTCTATAACACGTGGTTAAATGTATGTAAATGTTCAGAGATACAACCTGTAGTGTATAACACGTAGGTCAACGAACTCTTCGACATCAATGTCAGCTAAAACCGACCTTTTTATATCACGAATTGAAAGGCCAGGATAAAAGATTTGCACAAAAAGGCACCCATGAGTGATGGGTCACTCTCGACGTTCATTCTTTTCCGTGCCGCGGAACCCTAAAAGCGAAACATGTGAGAAGTAGGAAGTGAAATGTTGATTGGAAAGACGGATCGCCGAGGCCCCATTAGGTGTGGCGAACAAGGCTATTGATTTCTTTGGAAAAGGATTCATGTATTTTTTTTTGTTAACGTGTCAGGTGGTAGTCTTTTAGTGTTGTTGCGATAGATAAATCATCTATCGATATAACTGTGATATTATCGAGATAGAATTCGAAGCTCTCGACTGTTCTAACGGTAAAATTGTTGATAGTTAAGTTTCAATATTACTTATATTTACCTATCTTTGACTGCCTCGGTGGCGTAGTGGTTAATGGGTCGCACTATAAAGCGACGACTGCGCAAGAGGTGCCGAGTTCGATCCCCGGGTCGGGCTAAAAATTTATATAAGTTTTTGGTAAAAAAATCTGAGTGTCAGCTTGGAGTCTGGAAATTGGCGGTCTTGTACCCCCGTGCCTCGGAAAGCACGTTACGCCGTTGGTCATGCGCCCAATCCCTCCGGTCGTGTCACACTCTGGTGTCCAATTGGAATATGAGGGCAAGGGAATAAAGAGTGTACTTATGTTAAGGCACACACTTGATCACTAAAATATATCGTTGAGATTGGCCGCCGCAGCCGTCATTGGTTGGAGGATATTATTATACATGTAATCACACATATACATAGCCGTAATAATTTTATATTTAAACTGTAGATACCCACACTCCTATTTATTCATTATAATAATTTTATAGTATGTATTTCATTATTATTTGATATTTTCTTCTTAGTAAATATATTTAGACACAAATGTAAGTAGTATATACCCACATTACAAACATACCCGTTAGGTACACAAAACACACTACACAAGCGTCCGTGGCACTCACTCAGCTGGTCTCACTAAATACCAGCGTCATGGCCTTTGTCTGGGCTGTGACATAAGCTGACTGAGGGCCATTTATACTTAACGTCATAACACACCATAATATTCATTTGGAACTGTCTGGATATGATTGAATATATTTTTGTTTATTTTCTTTTGTTTTTATTTATATGTATTTTCACTTGTTTTGTTTTGTTTTCTGTTTGTGCAAAATTGTGTTGTGTTTATAACTGCTATTAGTTCTGTGTTGTGATGTCTATAATAATAAATATTTTCTTTCTTTCTTCTTTCTTTCATATTATGTCTATAAATAAAATATACTAAGAAATGAATAAACGTAATGTGATTCTCCCACCAGAATTGGAAAGTTGATTCAAGTATTGTGTAAGTCATCTTATTGGAGTCGACTTAAAAATTGTAACTCGAATATTCTACAAAACCACGTGATATCCAGCTCAGGCGGCACGAGGCACAATTCCTAGGTATTTACTACCGTGAAATACGAAGCACTAAGCTTTGAGAGTCGAAGTCGATAACGTACTTAACGTCAAAGCTATAAAGTCTACATTCGTGCAAATACTAAGTAGTATTCCCGACCTTGTAACCTCCAAAGAAGTCCAATTTTGAACTCTAAACATGAAAGGTGGAAAGTCCAAAATAGTGTTCGAATTTTCCGATCGTATATTATGCTCAAATTTGAACTCTATTACATTGAAATAAGAACAACAATATTTATGGGAGTAAAATGCCTACGTGATATTCACGACTATTGACAGAGCTGAGCCTGATTCGACTGAAGCTGAAAAGGCTGATAATCCCGGGAATTGAGTTTTATAAGGTTGTATGTACTAATAATGAGATTGTGGGAAAGACAATAAGGCTTTTCGCGAAATACAAAATAAATTATTAAGCCGGACATTCCATAAACAAACTTACCTAAGAGATACATACAGGTAGCTGGGGGCATCTCTTAACTTACTTAGAACCTTTTTTTTACATGATAGGTGGCAGACGAGTACACGTATCACCTGATGGTAAACAATTGCTGCCGCCCATGGACACCCGCGACACTAGTGGAGTCACAAGCGCGCTGCCAACCTTTTAACCCCCCTTTCCCCCGGATCGGGCCTCATGTCACGGCACGACTTATGCTGAGCGGGCGCCTATTTGGCACAACACTTGGACATATATTTATTGTGTTATGTTATGTTATATTATTCTTATTGTTTTTGTTATGTATTGTTACCATTTCTTAATTCTTGTGATATCTGTTACCTATGTATTTGTTGTGTCAATAAATGTTTCATTCATTCATTCATGTACCCTCACTCACGAAGCGAAACACAGCACAGTGCCGATTCATGCTGGTTTTCTGTGAGGCCGTGGTATCACTCCGGTCGAGCCGACCCATTCATTCACCTGACTGAGAATAGAACTCGATACCATTCGCGCTTGGCCGCCACTCCTTAGGGAGCTTACACATTGCGACTTTTTGCAGCTATAAGTACGTATGGAGCGCGTTGACTGTTACGCAACTGCAGAAAAGAAGGGGGTTCACAATCAGTCGGGAACAGGAAGAAATGTCAATGAGGGCTTACGCGTGTGAAAAATCTGATACATGGAGTACTTTAGGAGTTAGGTCCATATACAATGTGATAATAATGTATCAAGACGGGAATTAACACGATATTTATTATGTTAATTCCATAGAATTATAACAAGACTAGAAGGATAGTTTCCATACTGCTGTTATCTCAAATTTGAAGCACAAATTTGGTTTTTCAAGTTGGTACTACGTACGTAGTATCAACATAAAAATCCTAATTAATGTTACCAGTCACAACATATTTCCCTAAAACATGGGAAATGGTTATTGTAATAACTGTACTGGTTTTAATAGTACCTAGAACAACGCTTACAAGTGTCTACCTAACTGTGATTATAAAATTAGTTGGCAAGTAATTATAATGAAATTTAGGATATAAAAACAATGATCAAGATATTCAAAATAAAAAAAAAGGATTTGTGATTTTTGAAACCTATTTTAAAGTTCGCCATTTTATTCATGTTATAATTATGTATCTCTAGAATGAATTAAGTTTTACATGGCCATTTTTTAAATTATACTAGAGATGATTGTGACTTGAAACGACGTGTGCAAATAACCTGGATACCATTGGGAAACACCTTTGGTTTTTATTGAATAATTCTATTTAGAAAAAGCAATGTTTGATGATTCAATAGATGATAACAGTAGAGACACTGCTTCACGCTGTAAACATCACTCAGCGACTGATTAAGTTAATCAGTTGGAACAATCAAATCTTACAATAAAGTTGAAATGGGGAAAATATTTTTTTTTCATTATCAGGCAACACTGAGCATTTCAACAAATCGTTTGTAGTTTTAGCTTATAAAACACAAAAAACCGATCCGAATCATTATGACAAAATTTAACAGCACAAATCGTCATAGTAAATTAATTTTCGCGAGATGCGTTCGACAGGCATTGACATTGACGACTACGGAGCGGTCCGGGCGTTTGGAGCCGTACGGCTCCGTTTGAGGTGCTTCAAATTGTGGGCGCTGACTAGGTTTCTAGTCTTGTTATAATTCTATGGTTAATTCCCGTCTTCATACATAATAGCTATAATGCAAAGCGAAAATCTAAAAAAACTATTTACAATGTGATTGGTTATTTTTAAACGTGGTCTGTCAAAATGACAATTTGACAAACTAAACAACCGGTTGCGGTTGATGTTGTACCACAGTCCAACAGTACGCCATCTAGCGGATTTTTCACACGCGAAAACCCTCATTGCGTGGTGACAGTATCGATGCTGCATCGAAACGGAATCACGTTTCAGCAAAAAGTCATAACGTGATTGGGGCTTAAGTGACGGGTAGGGCACACTAGTGAACCCAATCGATTGTAATTTTTAGCTACTAAACTGGATCTATTTTAAACAATTTCGGAGTTACAACCTCTCGGCAAACACTTATACTATTTATTAAATAACCATGCACAAATGTTTAACCAAGTTTCATTCCATAGATTTTTATTACTCTAGCTAGATTATTTTATGCTTTATCCCTCTTATTCCAAAACGTGGTTTAAAATAAGTAGTGTGATTAAATCTGGGAATAGCTAAAGAACTGGAATAAACATTATTACAAAACTAAGTTTAACTTTATTTAGTAGGTATATTAACTATAATTCTTAAGTTAAACCACCCGTACCCCTAGTTTGAAATGAGTACTAATCATGACAACTTATCCCTGTGACAGTTCATCCCGTTTTACGCTCAAGTTATTTGTGAGAAACGAGTTACTTCCTATGCATATTACTTGGAAACCTTATTAAGGTCAATATTTTAATTTATTGTTGCTTAGGAAAAAACCTTTAGAATTTTAATTTCAGACAACAAAATAAGGTTATGTAAAATGAAATGTCACTGAACGAGTGATTGAATTATTCTATTAATTTTGACACTATCCTGCGGTACTAAATTGTCTATGGTTAGTCGAGGATTTGTAATAAAAATTTAAGAACTAACATTATTCCGTAATAATCATGAACTTCATCATCATCATCATCAGCCCATTTAAGTCCCCACTGCTGGGGCACGGGCCTCCCTTAATCACATGAGGGGTAATTGCCATACTCACCACGCTTGGCAGACGGGTTGGCGAGGGTTTTGATATAAGTGCAGAGTTTTCCTTCTCTGGGTGCTGATGATCATGCCAGCAGCTTGATTGTTTAGAATTAAAAGCGGTATCAGAGCAGTTTTTTGAATTAAGAGGGTTTATGTCACACCAATGGTCTGTTTGTGCTAAAAAATGAGACACTAAAAAGCTTGAAAAAAAAATTTTCTGCGCATAAAACCGCCTTTTTTTCCAAGCTTTTATCTAATTTTTTGGCTGAAGCAGACCATTGGTGTTACATAAAAATGATATAGAGTAATACAATTCTTTGGAATGAAACTTGGTTAAAATGATATGTGTATTGAAATAAAGGTCAAGTGACAAATGTCACTATATGATCAAATCAAGCTATATTTTATAGAGTAAGTACATATAGGCGAAAATATGAGGAACGCATCGGTATTTAAATAACTTTTACTACAGTGCGACTATGATCAGACAGAAGGCACTTCAGTGATATTGTCAGAAGGGTGTTGTACAATTTTGCCTGTTGGAAAATGTCAAAATCACTGACACTTGTAAAGGAAACTAGCATGAATTTAATACTACGTCGATGGAAACATGTGGTCATAGAAAACTCGCGCTTTAAACGGAATGTGCTATTTTCGCAAAAAACTTCACAAAGTGTAAAAGAGATCCAACCGGCCCAGGCGCAGATTCTATAAGAGTGCGGTAGAGAAGGAACGTAACCCATCTCGTCACTCCAGTACTAACGGTTTCGCGCGGTTTTTCCATCAAGCATGGCTTTCTATGAAAATGTTGAGTCTGATTATGATGCATGTCTGTGGTTCTGACTTTTACCGAGTGCCAAATAACAATGGACCGACTATACTGAAGCTGATTATTGAACGTTGTCCCACTAGTGACAATCGATTAAATATGTACTTTTGGACATAATATCACTTTTCGGACAAATGACTGATAATTTAATATAACATCTGCTATATCTGGTATTATACCTAACAACAAAATCCAGATAAATGGAACGTTATTATTAATTGCTGTTCGATATGGGCGGAATCCATTTACCTACTAGATTTAATAAATAGAAAGAGATTGGTTCAGGTATTAATGATATTTCTATGGTTGCTAGCATAAACAAGGACAAATCTATTTCGTAATATTAATAACATCTATATTTCCACAATATCACGCATGTCATTGATCTGACTCCGAGATAGGCCGCTTAAGCACCAGTTTTACTGAAATTAGAATCATCAGTGTGTAAATATACACATTTGATACTTTTCTTTTGTAAAAAAAAACAAACTTACAATACCCGTACACAGGAAGCACCCAGACCAAAGCAAACAGGCATGAGGGCCTATTTTCGACCACTAACCACGATCGGCATTAAGCAGCACTGTGCTGTGTTTCGCTGCTTGAATGAGGGTACCAGAGGAGAGGGTAATCCGGGGAAAAGGGGGGCTTAAAGGTGTGGCAGTGCACTTGTGACTCCACTGGTGTCGCGGGTGTCCTATGGGCTCTCTTTCTTCTGAATGACTGACATTATACTGACAGCCAGCAACGAAGGAGATCCATCGTTCCAGTATCCATCGCTACAGTACTCATATCTTTCCCACGCTCTGTTGGTCTTCTAAGTAAGATCTAAGTGTATGGTCTTGCTACTGGGATTATTTCTTACTGTAGTGCTCAGTACCTACACCCATAATACGTATATAAACCCAGGCCCTCTTATTTCAAATCGTGGTTTAAAGTAAGTAGTGGGATTAATACTGGTAATAATTGAAGAACTAGAAAAGACCTTATTACAAAACTAGGTTTAACGTTAGTTAGTATATCAACTTTAATATTAATGTTAAACTACCCGGACACTTAGTTTAAAATGAGTACTAAAATAATAACCTCAAAATATCAATTCAGTGTCAATGACAGTTTATCCATGTGACAGTTGCGTTTTATGGTAAGTTATTTGTGAGAAAGGAGTCAACTTATTTTATTTTTTTTGGATTTAATCCCAAATTATGAGAAATTCATAATCATATTACTTATTATAATTTATTTTTGCCAAAAAATATTTTTACTTTAGACACTAAAACTAGGTTATGTAAAACGATATGACTGAACGAATGATTGAATGATTCGATCTATTTTGACACTATCCTGCGGTAGTAAGTAGTCTATGGTTAGTCGAGGATTTGTAATAAAAAATTAAAAACTAACGTTATTCCGTTATAATCATGAACTTGCTATTTTAGCATTAAAGCCAGTATCAAAGTAGTTTTTTGTAATAAGATTGAGGGAGATTTAAGCCCTTGACAGTTTTAACAAGTTATCCTGAGACCACTTCTCCATTAAATTGGAATACTGCCCCCTGTGAATAGTTAAGAACAACTTAAGGACGCGCTTGTAAAAGTTTCCCCCTAGCAGGAAGATTAAATACAAAGAAATCGGCTATCACATTGGGAGTTACTTGATATGGGTCCGAATTTAACAAAGGTTATTTAATTCAGTAGAATGAAAAAGTGGACAACTTCCTTTAGGTTTGAAAATTCTTGTGTAAGTATATATGGCATTGCCGGGGACCACATGGGGACTTAAATGGGCTGATGATGATGATATATGGATTGGTTTGTTGAGGGTGAATTGACTGTAATGAATAAAAAAAGATCATCATCATCAGCATGGGCTGATGGTGATATACATTTACGTACATTACGTATGTACGAAAGGACTTGCACACTTCCAAAAAAGTCCTATAGTCATAGTCTTTACACCAGAAATAAACATAGTCTTGCCGTCCCGATCCTCAGACTTCAAAAAATCGGGAATTCATTTGTTGGCTTCAGTATTAAGATATTCAATAAGCTACCACAAAGTGCCCTTAACCTATTACTGTTTAAGGCGACGGGTAGCGACACCAATCCATTTAAATTGTTAGTTACTAAACCGGATCTATTTTAAATAATTTCGGAGCGGGAGTCTATAAGCAAACATTTATACTATTTATTTAATTATTTAGCTCTACTTTTGATCTGTTTTTGCACTCGAAATTTGGATTAACGCCTTAAGTGGCCGTTTATGGCGGTAATTCAAATTTCGACTACGAACTGCCAAACTCAGAGCCACTTAAGAAAAAATATTGACACTTATTTTGATACGCATAAAGACTACCGATACTAAAGTTAATGAACATTAGCTTAAATGACGTCTCTGAGTGCTGCGGCCGTAAAGCAGACTCAAAAGTTAAGTATAAGTATTAAATAAATAGTATAAGTGTTTCCCGAGAGGCTGCAGTTTCAAAATTGTTAAAAAGATATCCGGCTTAGTTACAATTTAAATCAATTGGCGTTGCTAGTGTGTCCCGTCACCTTAAGTTGAAGTCTCTTATTAAAACCTGCCTACTGAAGAAAGGTTACTATAGTTTACAGGACTATTTATATGATAAGGATTCTTGGTCATGTTAATCGATTAGTCATTTGAGTTGTTATTCATAGTAGTCTATTAACTTTGATAATTATTATTTTTTCTCTTCTGAATTGAAACTCTGTAACATCATCAATATTTGAAAAGAGTAATACTGAGTTTCTTGCTGGTGTCTTCTCAGTAGAACTTCACATTCCGAACCAGCGGTAGATGATAACACTGTGTACCTATTTTGATTAAATTGAATAAAGATTATTTTTCTTTATCCTTATTATTGGGCCTCATTCACTCGGCGAAACATAGCATTTTACGCTGTTTTTAGTGAAGCCGTAGTTTTACTCCGGTCGAGCCGGCCTATTCATATCGAATCGTACCTCTCCCACGATTAAAAACGCAACGCTTGCGTGATGTAATGGACGCCCAGCGCCATCTATTGGAAGGCGCACCAATTGTTTATCACCAAAATTGCTTTAGCCTTTGTCGAGTAAACACATCATGTACACTGTTATTCTTAACGATTTTTGTACACAAAACGATTGACATGGGATAATCGCTTGTGTACCGAAGATATTGCATATTTTATGATTGAATATTGACAAGGGTTCCGATACGCTCATCCTAAAGACATTATAAGGGTAAGATGGTTATCTTTAAGTGTACGGAGAAATTGATGTACCTTTGAAATATAAATAATGTTTTGTAGAAAAACACCGGACCTTCGTCATTCAGTACTGTTATACCTTGTCTATGTTAGTTAAGTCACTTACTATGCAATATGCTGCTGCGTCAGCACTATTGTTCATGTAGCTAGCCCGCTTCACGGGCAAGCACAAACTATGTAGAAGATACTCGGGCAAGCCAGTCGAGACGGAACTCTTGTCCATAGCATACGCCAATTCTAAATAAATTCTTTTTTCAAAATAAAATCTTTTTAAAATCCTAATCTCGGGGCCCCATCTAACAGTACCTATATACGGTTAGATTTTGGACCGAATTTATGTCTGACACACAAGTGCTATTTTTGCACTTAGGGGGCAACTTTTGTTGCTGACTGTAAGGTTCCCTTTTCGAACTGGCAATACATTTGTAAATACTTTTTTTTTGCGTTTCATCCGAATATAAGAAAAAAATCTGGCTATGATATTTTTTTCAATAGCAGTATTATAAGTACCTATAGTCCATTTTTGTACGCGAAATTGATTACCGCCAAATCATCATCATCATCATATCAGCCCACATCCACCCAATGCTGAGTATAGGCCTCTTCTTTATCATGCCATTCCCTTCGGTCCCTTGCCAGCCTTATCCATTGTTTCCCCACTACTATCACAATATCGTCAGACCATCGGGCAGGTGGTCTACCCACAGGACGCCGTCCCACTCTTGGCTGCCATTCGGTAAGCTTTATAGTCCACCTATCATCTTTACCGGATTAGCAAGCTTAAGTGGCAGTGGGCTGGCCATATTAGCCGCAGAACCGACAACCGATGGGGTAAACGAGTTCTGGAGTGGAGACCGCGTCTTGGCAAACGTAATGTAGGGCGCTCTCTGGCTAGGTGGGGGGACGATCTGCGCAGGATGGCTGCCAAGAGCTGGATGCGAGAAGCCATGGATAGATCACAGTGGCTAACAATTAGGAGAGGCCTACGTCCAGCAGTGGACTACGATGGGCTGATGATGATGATGATGATGATCATCTTTACGCCTTGCCAGGTGTCCTGCCCATCTCCACTTTAGCTCACACACTCGCGTGCCAACGTCTTATTACCACTAAAAGCGGCCACTTTTAGCGTGAAAACATTTTTCGCGTACAAAACCGAACCCACCATTTGTGCATGGTTATTTAATAAATAGTATAAGCGTTTGCCGAGAGGTGGTAACCCCGAAATTGTTTAAAATAGATCCGGTTTAGTAGCTAAAAATTAAAATCTATTGGCGCCGCTAGTGTGCCCTACCCGTCACCTTAAATCCCGAATCATGGTCCAAAAGTACCCCGGACTCCAAAGTTACAGCTTTGGACGAACCGGGAATTAAGACGCTGAAATGAGATGGGGTTGTAAAATAAAAAACTTAAAAAAAATATAAAACCGACTTCAAATGCGTGAACACAAAAAAAAACTACAAATTGAGATATTACGTATAAAAAAGTTCATCCCCAATTTTCCACCCTTGGGGGTTGTTTTTTTATTATTAAATTTAAATGGGACCACCTCTTGAGGTATTACCTATACGCCGAAAAAAGATTTGTTCAAATCGTTTCATAATTGGCGGAGTTATCGCGTAACAAACATAGAAAACAACATACGGGTCGAATTGAAAACCCCCTCCTTTTTTTGAAGGCGGTTGAACAGTTTTTAATCGAAAACTGTTAATACTTTGTTTTAAAAATAACAATGACTTTAGCAATCCTAAACAAAATAAATAAAAAAGTAATTGATAGATGATTCGAGTGAAACATTCCAATAGTTATCCAACCGCACTTTGCAATCCACGATCCATTAGTATTGTTTGCAAAACAAGAAACAAGGAGCAAACAATGTAAATATTTATCGAAACTGGAGTTACGTTTTCAGTGTGAATTAGTGGCTGTGAGTCGAATAAAATTGTATGTTTGAATCATTTTACAATAACATCCGCTTACAATTTTGTGTGAATTAGCGTTGCTTATCGATAGTCCATTATCGATAGTCTATCGATAATAAGCGTAAAATCAATAGTCTAGCGATAGTATTGGTGGTTGTGAAAATTAGATCGATACTATTGATAACGCTAATACTATCGATTGTTTAATGTCTATTGATAATATCGGACACATTTAATAATTTGCTGCCAATACCATCGAAACATCGATTGGCCGTGTGGTCCCCGGCAGAGTAGAATAGGCCACCCGTCACTCTTACCGAGGTGTCGTAAAAGGTGACTAAGGTAAAGCTGCTGGCATGATCATCAGCACACAGAGAAGGAAAACTCTGCATTTATATCAAAACCCTCGCCAACCCGTCTGCCAAGCGTGGTGAGTATGGCAATTACCCCACATGTGATGGAGGGAGGCCCGTGCCCCAGCAGTGACCTAAATGGGCTGACGATGATGATGATGATGATGACCATCGAAACATAGCTGACTATCGATAGCACAAAACTATCGATAGTTTTTGATTGATTCTGTTAGGGAACCCAATACTATCGATAATATCGGGCATCAAACAAACGATGGTATCGATAGTATTTGCGTTATCAATAGAATTGATACTTTCGATTGTTTTGACAAACATCAATACTATTAATAGGGAAACTATCGATAGTTCCACAACACTAATGTGAATTTAGAGTGGTTTGTACAAATAGCCATACAGCAGGCTACCACAATCTGTCAAATTTCTTCAATTGATATTGAACCATACGCGATTGACATTAAGGTGAGAATCGACTAAAGAAGTTTGACAGATACGTACAGCTTTACCAAATTTTATAAGTTACACTTATGTACCTGCGCAGAAGACTTATTTTCGAAAACAGTGGCTAAACCTTAACCAATCACATCGCTCCGTTTACGCGCGCCAAAAATTACAATTTCTTATTGGTTGATGCACCAGCGCCGTGTTCGGCGCGAGTGTGGCTAAGAGAGAGATAGCATTTCTCTCTGGATTTATTGTATTTAATCTTAGCGTAACGCAATAAAGTCTATATTTAAACTGCTTTCGCAATCGTAATCAATCGGATATAACTTGATCTTCTGCGTAGACGAATTTTGCCGATGTAACTTATAAACGTAGGTACAGCTGTAAACATTTATGAATTATTATCTCAAATGTTGCAGGAACCATAGAGTATTTTATACTGACCGGGGGGAGCCACGCTTCGGCATAAATGGGCTGGCTCGACCGGAGTGATATCAAGACCTCACAGAAAACTAACGTGTAGCAGCACTGTGCTGTGTTTCACTGCGTGAGTGAGGGTACCGGAGGCACAATCTAGGGGAAGAGAGTTTAAAGGTTGGCAGCGCACTTGTGACTCTAATGGTGTCATAGGTGTACAAAGGCGATTACAATCAGGCGATCTGTCTACACATCTGCCACCTATCACATTAAAAAAACTGAGATAAAGGCATCAGTCAGCTAGTCATAGATAGCGCCATCTAGAAGAAAACGACCAATACTCAACGGCTATGTAGTATGTCCCGTCCCCTTTATAAAATCTATAAATACCAAAAATAAAATAACAGAAAAGAAAAAAAATATTCCCAATACCGTCTAGATAGAAGGTATTGGGAATATTTTTTTCTTTGAAGCTGGCAGGAACGTCACCTCACGTTACTTACAGGGCTTGCCTAAGCCCTGATCACAGAATAGGTAATATATATAGCCATAATTTAGATAGATAAATAGAAACATTTATTCACTGAAAATACGACACACCAAATTTTACAGATAAGAACCGACACAACAAGTATAATTAGGTATACAGTATTTAAACAAACATAAAAAGAAATAAATACAAACCAAAACAACAACATTACAAGAATAAAAGTAGACAAAAAACAAATAAGAGAGGAAAAAAATAATTAAATAATACGATACGGCTGCTCCAAGCCGGACAACAAGCATTTGCGTACAGACGTGTGTGTGTGTGTGTGCGTGTGTGTATGTGTGTGTGTGAGGTGTGTAAAGTAGCTCACTCAGCTTCGGCCATGGCTTTAGGTAGGTTTACCTTCAGGCCATAGCACTGGTTTTAAGTGAGTCCTAATGAGACAAACGGACGACATAAAATAGTTTATAAATAAATTAAATATAATGTATTTACCTGCTATAATTATACAATGAGATACAAATTAATAATATGGTGGGATATAAGTATATGTCACATAACTCGCCCAAAAGTAGAGTCACATCATTAGTCTAAGCGTACCGTTTACATTGTCTAATTGGGTAAAGGACGGGTAAATGTTATGACTGGGATTTGTCTTACATAAAACGGCCATGGGAATTTCTGGCTTTAGTAGGAATTTTATCCCTTTCTCTTACTTTTTATCAAGGCCGCACATCGAAAAAACTAGCGCCGCGAAATGATTTTTATTGATCGTGGCGATTATGAGAGATTTTTTGAAAATTACTTCTTGTAGATAGGAGTATATAATAAATAGTATAGAAGTTTGTTGAGAGTTCGTAACCCCGAAATTGTTTAAAGTAGATCCAGTTTAGTAGCTAAAAATTAAAATCTATTGGCGTCGCTAGTATGCCAAAACAAATAAAATTATAAAGTTTGGTGTTAAAACAAAATCTAAAATTATAGTATTTTCTCAAACAACAAAATTTCGTATAACAACAAATCTGACATGAAAAGGGACTAAGTTTGCCAAGACCTAAATGTTGTTCAAAGTTAAATTTAGACACCTAACAATACACCACTATATTACAATAGTCCTCAAAGGACGATGCGTGTTTGTTCTGAGAATTTACGAGCCGTCCAAGAAGAAGTAGTGATGTGAAAACTTTTTATCGATATTTTTTCTAAACAGGTATCTATTCTCAGTAGAAATCGACATTCCGAACCAGCGGTAGATATTATGTAACTATTTTGACATTCAGTAAGTGTTCTATGTGGACCTCAATTTAATAAAGACTTTTTTATCTTTTATCTTTTACAGTTGTCCTCAAAGGCGATGCGTGTATAGTATGTATAATTATTATTTATTTTCATTGATACATACAAATATAAAAATGTACCTACCTAACAAATCTAACACTGGTAATACAAAAAAGTACACTTAGAAAAATAATCGATTCCAAATGAGGTGCTCTTACACACTACAATATGGATGGGCCAGAGAAAGGGGGATGTTAGCGAGCGAGGGAGATGGGTAAAAATAGCAATAAAATAATAAAATATAGAAATAAATTATATAACGTACGTTTGCACCAAAACAAATCAATGACAATATGAAAACGTCAAATTGAGAAACAAAACAAAAACGAAAATAAAATAATTAACATAAAGAGGTCGGTTTGCCACAGGGGGTATGAACACTTGTAACTCCACTGGTGTTGCAATTGTCCATTGGCGGCGGCAATCGAACCATACTCTTTCCCAGCGAACTTCGGTAATCATTATCGATATTATTCAAGTTAGGTACATCCCTTTATCATAAAATAAACATTAAGTATATCACCTACCTGACTGGAGGGATCGTTTCAACAGTGTATCCCCTTTAATAATGTTGTAGGTACATAAGGTGTATCTAGGAGTCCTATTCTATATACCCAGGATACACCCCTGGACTTCACCTAACGCCTAAGTCTCATCTCATATCTTATAAATAAAGGTGAAAAGTCTTGATATTGTGGACTTAATAATAAGGTATTGTAATTGGATTGCTGACCCAGCACTCTTCGTCTTAACTCTTATTACCTTCTCAAGGGCACATAAGAGCTAGCCCTCGAGTACTGATATGAACATTCAATAAGCCCTTTATAGAAACTTATAGGAACATTCGTTCTTTTATTTGTTACTAGCCCTTAATTACTCGCACGAGGACTGGCGAGTTTCTTGCCGGATCTTCTCGACCAGAAACAACTTTCCGAGCCGGCGGTAGAATAGCATTATGTTTATTTATTTCTTTAGTATATTTTATGTATCAACATATATATGTATTAACATGTAAATTATACATAAGTACTTATAAATAGTTTTAAGTCATTCAAATGTATGACGATTTGTAAGTGCTGTGTACAAGCCTATGTAAATAAAAAAATATTTGACTTTGACTTTGAATGTTATACAACTGCTCGCATGGGGTCTCAGATGACCCCAAATAGTATGAGTAGTTTTTATTATGAAATATATAAGTAAATGAAACAACTTTATTATGAAAATATGACTTCTTCTTCATCAGAACTCTCTTGCAACCATTGCTCAATTTGCTTTTCTCTCCTATCCATGACTAACTCTGAAATAAAAGACCAACTTGTAGCAAAACTGAATTTTAGAATAATTTTATTGCATAAAGCTGAAAAAAAAAACACATTTATAATAAATATTTATTGACTAACTAAACAATTTGACTCTTACACTGATACAAATTGACTGACGCAATTGGTAGTGACCCTGCCTCTTACACCAAAGGTCGTGGGTTCGATCCCCACCCAGGACAAACATTCGTGCGATGAACACTTGTGTTTGTTCGGTGTCTGGGTGTAATATATGTATTTAAGAATAAATTTGTGTTCCTCTGTTGTCTGATATCTGTAACACAAGTGCTTAAGCTACTTAGTATGGAATCAGGTCAACGTATGAGATGTTGTGAGAATTAAAAAAAATAATAATAATTACACAAATATAATTTCATAATACATAAAATAAATACATAAAAGAAAAAAAAATCCCTCTTCTAAAAAAGTTACGTAATTACTCGCATGGGGTCACCGCTCAAGAGCGCAGCGACGCATCCTTCCACTCCCGTGACTTGATCGCTATTAAAATACAAACTCAGACGCGTTTTATGAAGCGACGGGGCACGGGGGGGAGGGGGGGGGGGAGTAATTAAAAGTTAAATGCTAGTCTTTCTGAGAATTCTAGCTGTTTTGAGAATTTTAGAATTTCCTATATTTCGGTTCTAATAAATTAATGTCACTTACATTAGTATAATAGTACCGAAATAAACAATTATATAATAACACTATAAAAATATAAAACACTAGCTTTTGGCCGCGGCATCGCTTGCGTTGGAAAGATACAAAAAGTAGCGTATGACTCTCCACTTTAAGGTGCGTGTATCGATTCGAATCTACGACCTCCCGATTGAAAGGCTCACGTTCTTATCGACTGAGCTACCATCATTCCCTTTTTTCTGTTTTTATATGGCCGACGAGCATACGAATTACCTTTTGATAAACGATTGCCTCCACTCATAAACACCGCAACACAAATGGAGTCACAAGTGCGCTGCCGGAGCTTAAATTCTACTTCATAGTAAAGTCATCATCATCGTCAGCCCATTTAAAGCCCCACTGCTGGGGCACGGGCCTCCCTTAATCACATGAGGGGTAATTGCCATACTCACCACGCTCGGCAGACGGGTTGGCGAGAGTTTTGATATAAATGCAGAGTTTTCCTTCTCTGGGTGCTGATGATCATGCCAGCAGCTTTACCTTAGTCGCCTTTAACGACACCTCGGTAAGAGTGAGGGTGGCCTATTCTACTCTGCCGGGGACCACACGGAATAGTAAAGTATCAGCCTATAAACTGTCCCACTGCAGGGCAAAGGCCTCCATAAATCAAGTCATCGCTACTATGATGGGATCTAACTTAATCACCACACTTGCCTAATGCGGATTGGTGATCACAAACCCAAGCTATGTTCAAAAAATTCGAATTATACCTTTGCTCGACCCGGGAATCGAACCCCGGAATCCCGAGATCACGGCCCGGTACTTAAACCACTAGACGAACGAGGTGTTTCTACTTCATAAATGTATGGAAAATGGAAAAAAAAATCGAAATCAAAGTTACAGAGAATTTCAGTAGCTTATATGAGAGAATATAACATTTTTACTTTGTAGAAGGAATCTTGTTTTGTAAATTCTAAAAGTTTTTACGAATGCATAGCCTTACCATCAAAAACATTCATGAGGACAGTTCAATGACCTGGGTATAACAATATGCAAGGTCCAAATGTATGTAGGTATCCCTATTCAATACGTGCACACGACGACACGGGGAGTTACTCTTTGGGCTTTAGACACAAGTTCTATTTTTGTACGGGAAGTATCTTTACGTGTCGCCGACTGTACGTCCCCCAAAGGGATAGATTGCTCTGCACTAGAGGTTTGGTTAATTTAATATAGGACTACACAAGGTAGATTTAAATCATTCCTTTAAAAGTGGTTCGATAGCGATGTGACGAACTTTCGGCGTATACGGCAACTTTCGGCATTAAGTCAAGAAAGAATTTACTGCACAAAATAATAAGTTTGTAAATCAAAATAAATAAAATAAAAATAATAAAATTAATACCGAGGTGTCGTAAAAGGCGACTAAGGTAAAGCTGCTGGCATGGTCATCAGCACCCAGAGAAGGAAAATTCTGCATTTATATCAAAACCCTCGCCAAGCCGTCTGCCAAGCGTGGTGAGTATGGCAATTACCCCTCATGTGATTGAGGGAGGCCCGTGCCCCAGCAGTGGGGACTTAAATGGGCTGACGATGACGATGATGATGAGGTTAAAAGGCTGTTTTTCCTCAAATTGATATTACCCCAAACGCGCTTGAAGGTCAATCAAGGTGACAGTCGATTGAAGAGCAGTTTTGTATTCTTTGATGTGTAACTATTTGTTTTTATAAATAAATTATATTAACTGAATTCCTTATTACTAGTTTTCGAAGAAAATACTAAGCAATTTTTATATGAAAGGTCGATTGTTACCGACTTGCAAAAAGGAGAAAGTTCTATTGTCGACTGTGTATTTGCTTCAAATTACATACTTGATTTGCGGCAGTTTTACTAAATTAAATTAAATTAAAATTAAATTAAATATCATTTATTTCAACCAAATTACAGGTCATATACAGAATAGAAAATAAATAAAATAAATAAATGACATATTCTACGAAGAAGTATTGTAGTAAATAGTTAGTTTCTTCTATTACTAGCGTATTACTATGGCCCCGTCGGTCTAGTGGTTTAAGTACCAGGCCGTGATCTCAGAGGTCCTGGGTTCGATTCCCGGGCCGAGAAAAGGTATGTTTCATACTTTTCGAACATAACTCGGGATTGTTTGTGATCACCAATCCGCATTAGGCAAGCGTGGTGATTAAGCCTAATCTCATCATAGTAACGATGACTTGATTTCTAAGATGGAGGCCTTTACTCTGCAGTGGGACAGTATATGCGTTGACATTTTTCTTATTATTTTTGAATATGTATATTCATATTCCCAATTCTGCACCCGGTGTTTCGGCCCAAATTTCAACCTCACGCTTACTCACTTCGGTCAATCAGTACATCACTAGTTTCTACTTATCCCGTACTCAGTTATTCATAGGGTGTTCAGAAAAAGGGTCTTTTAAAATGTTCCTTTTGTCCGTATCCTCACGGTTCAGTAGATAGGGTCACTATTTGATCAAAGTCCTTTCGAGTTTATTACCCGACTACGGCGAAGCAAAAAGGAGGGTAATGATTTTGACCTGTATGTATGTATGTATGGTTGTTCATTTGTTCCCTCATAACATCTAAACTAGTAATCATATTTGAACAAATGAAGTGTCGTTAGAAGCGTCTTGATTGTTTTTTGATTATAGGTGACATGACGTCACGTTCTATTGACTACAGCGCCCTCTAGGGAACTTAGAGTAAGGTACTAAAAAAAAATTGCTTGACAGTACCGTGTGAGGTATTAAATGAAAGAGCTTTTTTAGCACATTTCAAACATGTCATTTTATTTACATAACTACAAATATGTTACATAAAAACTAAAACCCGACTACCAAAAAAACACGCTCTAAAAAGTACGAAACAAGAAAATTGTCTCTGCTGAAATGATTATGCCGTATCATCATCATCATCATCATCAGCCTACCTCAGTCTACTGCTGGACGTAGGCCTCTCCAATTGTTCGCCACTGTGATCTATCCATGGCTTCTCGCATCCAGCTCTTGCCAGCCATCCTGCGCAGATCGTCCCCCCACCTAGCGAGAGAGCGCCTTACATTACGTTTGCCAAGACGCGGTCTCCACTCTAGAACTCGTTTACCCCATCGGTTGTCGGTTCTGCGGCTAATATGGCCAGCCCACTGCCACTTAAGCTTGCTAATCCGGTGAGCAATGTCGATGACTTTGATTCTCTGCCGGATCACCTCATTTCGGATTCGATCTCGGAGAGAGACGCCGAGCATTATGCCGTATCGCCGTGGTGGTATGCGACCTACTGTAGCAAAACAGATTCATTATAATAATAAAATAAATATTATAATTTCAAAAGAGACAGTTTTCTTGTTTCGTACTTCTTAGAGCATGTTTTTTTGGTAGTGGTGTTTTGGTTTTTACACTTTTCTGTTTTAGGTAAAAATAGACGTTTGGATGCGTGCCATGCTGGCAAAATGCAGTTTATTTATATAAAAAAGCGTGTTTATTGAAACACGCTATTTTATATAAATAAACTGCTCATTAACTGTTCATTAAGTACTTTGGTACTTATTTAAGAGTGGTAATAATTAACTTTTCTTTTAAAATCTTGTAGTACTTACTGACTTAGTACTCTGAAACTCTAAATTCCACATTGTATCTCTATATAGCTTTTAAATTTTGTATGTTATACAATAAAGAGATAAATAAATGAATATTTCAAAACATCACATACATTGATCTGACTCCGAAATAGGTAGCTCACGCACCTGTGTTACGGATATCTCAACAGTGGGATTACAAATATATACATATGTGTGAGTGGATACCATTTTGGGCACATATACTTGTACACCTGTATTGATTTGCCTACTGTAAAATGTTAAGTTGTGTTATTTGAATGTACTTGTAATTTTTAATTGTGTCCAAATAAATATTTTTTCTTTCTTCTTTTGTAAATACATACTTATAAAACATAGAAACACCCAGACCAATACAAACAGATATGTTCATGTACACAAATGTTTGTACTGTGCGGGGATCGAACCCGCAACCCTTGCATCAAAGGCAGCGTTCACTACCACTGTTCCAAACAGGTCGTCGATAGATATATAGATCCGGGTTTAGAGGTTGGCAGCGCACTTGTGACTCCTCTGGTGTCGTGGGTATCCATGGGCGGAGGCAATCTCTTACCATCAGGTGATCCGTCTGCTCGTCTGCCACCTATCACATAAAAAAATAGATAACCTATCCGATGGCGACCCGAAATGTGTTTCGGCCATTTTAAACTCCTGTACTAGTCCCGATCATTCGAGTACTACATTCTTCTTTTTTTTTGTGGTAGGTGACAGAATAGCAGACGGATCACCTGATGGTAGGTGATTGCTGCCGCCCATAGACACCCGCGACACCAGTAGAGTCACAAGTGCGCTGCCGACCTTTAAACCCCACTTTCTCCCAGATTGGGCCTCCGGTACCCTCACTCACGCAGGGAAACACAGCACAGTGCTGCATCGCGCTGGTTTTTTGTGAGGCCGTGGTATCACTTCGGTCAAGCTGGCCCATTCAACTGTCAAACCCACGGTCAAAAATGTTTATGATAATTGTGAATAAACAAGTAAAATTAGGTATAGCTAAATTTTTACATAAGTAGTTATATTTTTATCATTATTGCTTAATTTTATTTATATTATATAAATACATAGGATTAGTTACTTGATATGTCCGTTCGTATCTGTAAAATGTGGAAAATGTTTCTATATAGTTAGCCAAAATAACTGTAATGACATTTAATTGCTATAAACCCTACACAGAAGTAATAATCTCGTCACAACATTTACTATTCACACTAATGGAGACATTACACACGCTCCATTTTTAAGGATGGGACATTAACTATCGATAAATATTTATAAATCCGTATCGAAAGCAATTTGTATGAAAACTGAAGAGCGCTATCTATCGTACGTAAGCATAACTATTCTTATTCTCTTACTTGGAATTAAAAAGTGACAAAGTATTGCGTGTTTGTAATTCTTTGGATAAGTTCAGAGCCTTAATTCAACAGACACTTTTCCAGTCGGGATTTCTGCTTAAAGCACAAGATTAAAGAAACTTGGTTCTAGCTGAAATTTCTATAATATAATAATATCAAAGAGTCCGTTGTTGAGTGTGTCTCCCGCACGAGTTCGGTGTAGTAAGTCGCTGCCAAACCACGCTGAGATAACTGTACGCACGCATGTTTGTAGGTGTAGCCTGGGGGTCTAATTTCAAGTTACCACGTACGATCGTTCGATCGAGCCGACAGTCAATCAATTGTAGTTTAATTTGGCAATTTGAAATACCATCGTATGGGACACTTTCGTACGGATCCGACCATAGACTCTCGTGAATGAATGATATTCGCGATGATAGTGTCGCCGAAAGACCCACATCAAATAAAACCAATTGAATTGATTTTATTTATAATTAACAATATTTTTTTTAAAGAATAAATATATTTGACTTTTTAAATTAAAGGACTATTGTTTAATGTGTTTGAAAGAAAGATTTTAAATAATAAAAACATTAAAATGTTAAAATATTTTTAAAAATCTGACAGCTTGCTATTTTTCTACATCATAGCGCATATAGTTATCTGTGGCCATCTGTGAAACATTAGAAAAAAACTTGTAAATTATTGACATAAGTATGTACGTACGATAAATATGCAATCTCAATACATAATTTAAAATATTGTTAAATTGTTTGAAAGCGTATGTACATTAGTATTATGCTTATATACAAGTTCTATAGTTATCTAAAGACTCTACTTTCTTAAGTAAAATCAAGTATAAGTTAGGTTAGTCGCATAATCCTACCTAAATAAGTTTATTTGTTATTAATTTTACTCTGCCGGGGACCACTCGGCCACGGAGTAGAATAGGCCATCCTCACTCTTACCGAGGTGTCGTAAAAGGCCAATAAGGTAAAGCTGCTGGCATGATCATCAGCACCCAGACATGGAAAACTCTGCATTTATATCAAAACCCTCGCCAACCCGTCTGCCAAGCGTGGTGAGTATGGCAATTACCCCTCATGTGATTGAGGAAGGCCCGTGCCCCAGCAGTGGGGACTTAAATGGGCTGATGATGATGACTATTCCAATTTACACTTTAGAAAGAACAACTTTGAAACATCATTTCTATAATTTAACCTTTTGTAATTAAATATTTCAGTAAACAAGACATCAAAGTTCTCCATTGGACCAAACTGTAATAGAAAGCTGAGCTAGAATGACTGTGAGAGGAGAATGAGTTGAACAAAGTGAACATCTCACCGGAGGTAATCAATTAACAAAAAGTTATTCCACTGAATCTATAATATCTGTGCTATAACTAATTTCCTTACTGAATGAAAAAATATTAAGATAAAGATAATATAATTGTTTGAAACATGTATACAAAAGTATAATCCTTATAAATAAATATTTCACAACATCACATACATTGGTCTGACTCCGAGATAGGTACCTCAAGCACCTGTGTTACGGATATCAGAATCAACAGTGGGATTACAAATATATGCATATAATACTTTTCTTTTATAAATACATACTAATAATACATAGAAAACACCCAGACCAATACAAACAGACATGTTCATGCACACAAATGTTTGTACTGTGCGGGGATCGAACCCGCAACCTTTGAAACAAAGGCAGCATTCACTACCGTTCCAAATGGGTTGTCAAATCCTTGCAGTGTTATTCTTGGTTGGTGGTCCAGAACCATGATTTTGGAGGTCAGTGTACCGTGAGCCATGATCGAGGATTTGGCGAGTCTGGCAATTATTATGAAGGGACTGCCGTCTAACCTTAACAACCCTTAGACGGGGGAACCACACCAAATTAATCATGGTTACATGTTACAGAAACTTATTCAAGTAATCTTAAGTGCATATGGAGCTCGTTGGTAGAAATATGCATTTGAGTTTATTTTTTACATTATTTCCAATCTAAAATTAAATAGCTTGTTTTTATTTACTTAATAAGTATGATTGTAATCGAAATACCTATGTACCTACTAACAGTTTTTTGTATGAGGGAGCAATAAAAATACTTTTATTATTAGGTATTTATTTATTTTATTTAAAACTCCTTTATGATTATTGCAGAATATCTACCAGCATTGCACAGATCTCCGCTAGAAGAAACATACCCAGTTCCAGTACTCCGGGCTTCACTGCTAAACGAAGTTAATTATTTGCTGAAAATAGTTTGTTATAATTCAACTGATAAGTACCTATGGACAAGCATCATTCAGTCATCATTTATTATGTAAATAAAGTAAAGTACCAGCTTAATTATTCCCTTTGTAGGGCTAAGACCCCCATCATAGAAATCAAGTCATCGCTACTATGATGGGATTAGGCTTAATCATCACTCTTGCCAAATGCGGATTAGTGATCACAAACCCGAACTATGTTCGGAAAATTCAAAACATACCTTTGCTCGACCCGGGAATCGAACCCATGACCCCGAGATCATGGCCACAGGGCCATCGTCA
Organism: Marasmia exigua; assembly: GCA_019059595.1. Taxonomy (NCBI): domain Eukaryota; kingdom Metazoa; phylum Arthropoda; class Insecta; order Lepidoptera; family Crambidae; genus Marasmia; species Marasmia exigua. The sequence goes on along the minus strand of CM032486.1, from coordinate 4,736,913 downwards.
GAACCGTCTTAAACCATTAGACAATGGGGCGTTGTTTTATTTGTAAATAGTTAAAGGTTATTAATTAATACTAAGTGGGTGTGTGAAGATAGATAGATAGAAGTCTCAATCTAGGCATTGTTTCAAGATTAATTTAAAAGCTTATCTTCTAGAATTACAAAAAAAATAGTGTGCTATGTGTTGCTCCCTCCTTATTTACTTATTGTAATAAATAATGTATTAAATTACTGGCGTGCCATGCTATTGTATTTGGTTTTGTAACTCTGTGTATAGGAGTGTTGTTTGTTTTAGTTTGTGTCTGTCAGTTTATTGCAGTTTTCATTATTTTTGTAATATTAATTGTAAATACTTAATATACCATCGCTGTGCCATACCTAATTTGTTTTAGTTTAATGTATAAAATTTGTTCTTCATGGTGACCACTGAAAATCAGCGTCGAGGTTGCCTGCTCCGGTAACCACGACATTATGCTGAGTGGGAACCTTTTTAGCACATTTAAGTTGTACTTATAAGTCTAGTTTTAAGCATTGTGTTATATTCTTTGTGTGCTAAATAAATAATTTCTATTTCTATTTCTTTATTGCACAGAAAGAATACAAAATATGTGTGTGTACATAGTTTCTTCTTAAAATAGGATAACATTATTGTATATGTTATTATTTATTTTAATAAATGATTCCAAGACATGTACTTTGTTGTTTTTTTCATTCCTTATGTACTGCTCTCCTGTTAATTAGTATGTTAATCGCATGAGTGTTAACAGGGCTTTTGGAACAGTGGTAGTGAATGATGGCTTTGGTTCAAGGGTTGCTGGTTCGATCCCCATACAGTACAAACATTTGTGTGCATGTACATGTCTGTTTGTATTGGTCTGGGTGTTTACTATGTATTAGTATGTTTTTACAAAAGAAAAGTATTATATGTATATATTTGTAATCCCACTGTGGACTATGATATCCGTAACACGGGTGCTTGAGCTACCTATCTCGGAGTCAGATCAATGTACATATGTGATGTTGTGAAATATTCTATGGGATATATTGAAATTCACTAACTAATAGTGGAGCAAATGTATTAAACCAGTTAAACATAAGTTTAACTGGTTGGTACTGTGTAATCTTTAATGGATATCCAAAACTACCCCAAAATTGTAAAATTTATAAGTAGATAACTAGGTACTTAAATAGTTATGTAGGAACCTAACACAAAGGTAAGTAGGTAGGTATACCTACTTTTTAAGGAAAGAGAAAACTTATTACGTATACTTGTAATGTAGACAAAGTAGGAACTTAGGCAAAATTATTGTAATACATAATTGAGGCTTGCAAATGGTTAAAACCCTCAAAATGTATTTCACTTTGTACTTTGGTGGATTAATACCTAATTGAGTCAAAAGCCTATATAAATAATACCTAGTTAAATCATCAAAAGTTTCAAACTTTTGAACTGATAAGATTAAGTTTGAAGAATACAATGTACTTAGTCGCAGAAAAAGACTAATTACTTAGTGAATCTAGTTTATCTATAAGAAGCCTACACCACTAGGTAGGTACTTAGTATACTTACTTATTTAAATCTGCATAAATCATTGAACTATACCATACATATTCTCACTGGCATAAATCTACAAAAATTCTCAGTAAGTAGGTAAATAGGCACTTAATGTAAATTAATTTACATATTTAAACGTAAGTACTGAGATTCATACATTAAAACTTTGATTAAGCATTAAAAGTACCTAAGTACTCTATGTATTCATAATCATCTATATAGGTATAGCAATTTTAACATTTTATACCAAGAAACTCCGCTTTAAACTAATCTTTATTGATATGTAAGTCATTGGACCTTATTTACAAAGACATAAAGATCCTTTTTTAATACACCATAAATCCATTCAACCGAACCAAAACACCTTTCGAGCTATCGTGAATTTTGACATAAAGACGCGAGACAAGAAATGTCAAATTCGATATTTTGGTTGAGCATTGGTGTCTTCAAATTAGGGTTTGAGGCGAGATGTGTCAAAAGAGTTTCGGTTGAGTTCAACCGACGCAATGTTCACTTCAAATTAGGAAACGTCGTCAAATCCGTTTGGTTGAGTCTCAAAGTTAACTTCAAATTAGACCCCCTGTTTAGAACGCGATGTAAGCAGCCAGAATTCTGTAAGTCTATCTATTTTATGCTTAAAGGTTCTGTTACCGACAAAAGACTGTGTTTCGTGACGTGACTTGCGAACTTGCTAGAGACAGACTCTCTTCTGTCTCTGTCATTTGTGCTGAACATCATGCGTATCCTGTTTAGGTCGCAATGTAGGCAGCCGGCGATTTGTATCTATTTATTTTGTGTTTTAAGCTTGTAGTCATGAGGTAAGACAGACGCAAAAAACAGATTGATATACTTCATTGCTATATGCAATTTAAGAAACTAAAATCATAACATAACTTAATGATTATAATGTATCGAGAAAATGCGTCAAATTACAAGCAGCATGTTACGAATTACAATAATCAATAACATAAGTGAACACAATATCGTTTTACTTAAAAAGCACGCAAATTTACAATTGTATATAGTATTTATAAAATATTAATAAAATAATACGTTTCTGTGAATAAAATCTTTAATGTCATACACTTTTTATTCAAAATAAATTATTTTGAAGATTCTTGTATTCATTAGGAATTTTATTAAATATTTTGATGCACGTAGACAAACAGAAAATTTATCGATACTTATAACGGTTCATCGATAATTTCGGAAGCCTACTCCCAGCTCAAGGCTTGTCAACGCGATTCGGGCTTGTTATCCACAAATAATTAATAACATTCCTACATAAGGGACGAATTAATACGCTTCGGATTAATAGGCAAGATTCTATTAATCCATTAAGCGTGAAGTAATTACTTAATAGCGGTTAAGTGATTAAATTGCACATGTATTGAGGGCTTAGAGGTTGAGGTAAGCTATTAGGCGAGGGGGCCTAATCTCGTGCACGAATATAGAGAATTCATACATTCTTTCATAAAAATCTATAATTCCACTTCAATGTCGAGTGAACTATATGAATTCACCGTAGCACTTTTTAAAAAATGTCTTATAATCGCCGTAATTGATACAAAAGTACTGGCGTCGATTGCTTCGTCGATGCGTCACCATAGTTAGCTCAGCAATAAAGGGGTTAATTTTATAGACAAACCAAGGCTAAAGGGTAAACCAGAAAAGCAAAACACTTGCGTGATGCAATCGACTTCCAGCGACATCTGTTAGTATAATTTGAAATGTTTGAAATGTACCGTTATCTATCTAAACTATCTGTACTATTTATTAGACAAGTGTAACTCAGGAGTGATTGGGACTAAAAGATGTACATCATTGCAAAAGAGGTAATAACTCCGTAACTCCTTTGCTTACTTTATAACTCTTTACATCTTTAACTCTCTGATGTGAATTGATTTTAGAAGGACGAAGTCCGAACCATTATTTACTCATTTTGACTAATATTTTAGAGGATATGATTAATTCTATAAAAATAATAAAAACTGTCTTTGAAATTGCTTATTGATATTTTTATTTTATAAATATATCTTCTGTGAAAATGTGCATCAATCGAATCACATCAATGCGTCTTTAAATCTTTTCAGTCTTAGAGTTACAGAGTTATTAAGGAGTTAAAGATGTTAAAAAAAAGAGAGCGAGACTGGTAGCACGGATCGTAAAGGAGTGACTGAAATCGCTACAGCGGGATTTTGTGAGTCGAAAAGGAATGGAGCATGATTGGAACGCATCGCGCATTAATCTGTGCGTAAAAAAATATCCGGGGAGAAAACTGACTCTACCACTGTTGCAATGACATTCAAAATTATTTATTTGTATTGAATTTATTAGATTGGATAAACATGTCGATGGGACAACCCATTGCAATTCGCATCAATCACATCAAGTCTTTTTAGTCTTTTGAGTTACGGAATGATTTAGGAATTAAAGATGTAAAAGAGCGATAAAACTATTTTCTTCAAAAGAGTTATAACTCCTTTGTCTTTTAATTGAGTTGTTCTGCGCATCTTTACTATTTATAAAGAGGTAAAGCCTACAGTCAGAGGCAACGCTTATAGGTAATCCGAAAACACGAATCGCTTGCGCGATGTAATCGACACCTGGCGCCATCTATTGGTACAAAATGGAACTAATGTCCCGAAACTAAGTGAGGGCAGCTCACTAGTATATTTATAAAAAAGGTAAATTCCACAGAATTATATTACTTATTACGCTGACTCAGCGATCGAGTCATAAGATAAAACGAAAAGCTACTGTTGCACGATGTAATTTAACCGGGTGCAAACGAAGTTTGGGCCCACTATCCATACTAATTGAATGGATCGTCTTAGGAAAATATGGAGAAACCAAAACATCACGAAGGCCATCAAAATCCGACTAGATAAGTCATTAGCGTTTCCCATATAAACAAATATAAATACTTTACAACATCACAAAATATATTGATCTGACTCAGAGATAGGTAGCTCAAGCACCTGTGTTACGGATATCAGAACCAACAGCGGAATTACATATACATACATTTAATGATTTTCATTTGTAAAAACATAGAAAATACCCAGACCAATACCATCAGACATGTTCAAGCACACAAATGTTTGGATCGAACCCGCAACCTTTGCGCCAGGGGCAGCATTCACTACCACTGTCTCTAGCACCACATTTCAAATGCATCAATTCTTTGTCTTTCCCGGGCCAAGATTGTCCACGTCTCGATAGCACTAAAAAGAATATTTGCGTGAGGAGTGGCGGAGGATTGTGAAGCGAGCCTTAAATGCTGATGTGACAACAACGACTACTCTACCAAGAGTGTGACGACAAAGAATAAAGAAAGAAAGAAAACTATTTATTGACGACAACACATACCTACATAAAACAGATAATAAATAAAAACGGCACAGAGCATAAAAGTTGCGGCCAACAAGGCTCAGCCTCAGCATATGTATTGACATGCAATCAAGGAACTATACAGAAGATAACAATCATCATCATCATCATCAACAACAGCCCATTTAAGTCCCCACTGCTGGGGCATGGGCCTCCCTCCATTACATGAGGGGTAATTGCCATACTCACCACGCTTGGCAGACGGGTTGGCGAGGGTTTTGATATAAATGCAGAGTTTTCCTTCTCTGGGGGCTGATGATCATGCCAGCAGCTTTACCTTAGTGGCCTTTTACGACACCTCGGTAAGAGTGAGGGTGGCCTATAGGCCACCCTCACGCACCCGGCAGAGTAGAATACTACTCTGCCGGGGACCACACGGCAGGTAGATAGCAATACAGATACAAAATTATCCAATACATAAAGACCGACCAAGATCAGAAAGCACTTCAGTGCCATTGAAAGGGCGTAGTACAACGTATTTTTTAAGTACTTTTTTTTAACCTGCGTCGTCCCACTGCTGGGCAAAGGCCTCCGCTAAAAGCCGCCATTGGACTCTATTTGTGGCGATGGCCCGAGAAGTGGTTAAATTCATCACGCCATCTCTTATTGGCAATAAATAAATAATAAATGATATTTATAATTAAACTAAAAAACAAAGATAACATTAAAAGAAGTCCCAAAGAAGAATCCATACTAATATTATAATGTTGAAAGTGTGTGTATCTGTCTGTCTGTTTGTCCGTCTTTCGCGGCAAAATGGAGCGACGGTATGACATGACTTTTAAATGGAGATAGTTGAAGAAATGGAGAGCGTCATAGGCTACTTTGTGGTAAACCGAATTTCACGCGAGCAAAGCCTCGGGCGACAGATAGTTGTGTGGGCAATGTTTTACCTCACTACTATTACACCGTGAGAGAGCCACGCTTCAGCATGAATGGGCCGGCGGAGTGATACCACGGCCTCACAGAAAACCGGCGTGAAGCAGCACTGTGCTGCGTTTCGCTGCGTGAGTGAGGGTGGCGCAATCCTCGGGAAAGGGGGGTTTAAAGTTTGGCAGCTCAATTGTGACTCCACTGGTGTCGTGTGGTCCCCGGCAGAGTAAAATAGGCCAGCCTCACTCTTACCGAGGTGTTGTAAAAGGCGACTAAGGTAAAGCTGCTGGCATGATCATCAGCACCCAGAGAAGGAAAACTCTGCATTTATATCAAAACCCTCGCCAACCCGTCTGCCAAGCGTGGTGAGTATGGCAATTACCCCTCATATGATTGAGGGAGGCCCGTGCCCCAGCAGTGGGGACTTAAATGGGCTGATGATGATGGTGTCGCGGTTGTCCATGCTCCACGCTTACCAACAGGTGATCCGTCTGCTCGTCTGCCATCTATCACATAAAAAAATATCTTCACCTATATTCTGCTTAAAAATTCTAACAGTTTTTAAAAACCGTCTCAAAATGAAGTCATCGTTCTAAATTTAAAATCTGTATTGGCAACACGTGCCAAGATAAACCCGGTTTAATTGACAGTCCGTAGACTTGCCGGCCAGACTGTAATAATAAAATTAATGTTATGTCTGCATTTTTGGGTCAAAGTCGCTAACAGTTGAAAGAAAAACGGTAGTTATTAATGTCAAATGTATGAAGATTGATAGTAGAACTAACCGCTATATGAATGAATGGAAGTTTTATAAACTCGTGGGAACTTATTCTGGCGGAGATATTGTCATCATCATTATTGACATTTTTGAGAATATATCATCGTCAGCCCATTTAAGTCCCCACTGCTGGGGCACGGGCCTCCCTCAATCACATGAGGGGTAATTGCTATACTCACCACGCTTGGCAGACGGGTTGGCGAGGGTTTTGATGTAAATGCAGAGTTTTCCTTCTCTGGGTGCTGATGATCATGCAGCAGCTTTACCTTAGTCGCCTTTTACGACACTACGGTAAAAGTGAGGGTATATAAGAGAGTAAAGTAAGATTTTCAAACAGTTTCGTATCGCGACGCAAATAATACATGCACCTTTGATGGCAAAGAAAACTCCAATATTTTGAAATAACAGAAACTAAACCAAGATTTTTAATTCGAGTCAGTAAATTGACATAAGCAGTATTGCTAGTTTTTCGTAATTCGTAAATAGCGATGTAATCGATTTTTTGAAATCGATTTTTTTGTTGACCTAGTAAAGGGGTATGTCGCCAGGAAAAACAAGAATTTTGAAATAAATGAGGTTAAAAGTTTATTTGAAGCAGGAATTAAGGAAGTGACACCTCAAAGATGGAAGGATAGTGTTGATCACAGTTTAACAGTGGGATAGCCACGCTTTGGCATGAATGGGTCGGCTCGACCGGAGCAATACCACGTCCTCACAGATAACCGGCGTGAAGCAGTGCATGCGCTGCGTGAGTGAGGGTACCGGAGGCCCAAACCAGGGGAAGGGGGGTAAAAAGATAAGCAGCGCACTTGTGACACCACTAGTGTTGCAGGTGTACATGGGCGGCGGTAATCGCTTACCATCAGGTTGTCGGCTCGTCTGCCACCTATAATCATAAAAAAAAAGATCACACCATTAAAGATGAAGACAAAATGTGCCAACTCGACCATATAGCCGACAGCATTGTGGACTCACTTATTTATTAATGTGACCGACCCTGAATCTGACACGAACTCCTCTTCCTTTGATTCTGACCGACATAGATGATTCTGAAGAATCATCTAAATCGGTTCATAAATGGCAAAGTTATCGGCGAACAAACATAAAAAAAAATTACATGTCGAATTGAGAACCCTTTTTATTTGAAGTTGGTTAAAAAGATGTTAAATTTTTAAATAAATAACGAAGTATTCGCATAAAAAGGGTTTTCCTCAAACATCCCGACCCACATAGATATGAAAAATCTAGAGGTGCGTGGATTCGACCCGCGATCCCGTACGGAAGCCGCGTTCTTATCTACTGAGCTATCATCGTTCTACTGTCACCACAACTCATTTTTTTTATATTGAACAAATCGTGCGATTCCCGAATCGAGCAAAAAGTATGTTTCGAATTTTTCGAACATAGCTCGGGTTTGTGATCACAAATCCGCATTTGGCAAACGTGGTGACTAAGCCTAATCCCATCATAGTAGCAATGACTTGATTTCTATGATGGAGGCCATTGCTCTGCAGTGCGACAGTATATTTAGGCTGTTACTTTACTTTATTGAACGAAATATTCTACCAAGATTATTATCGTTTAGTAGATATTAATTTATAGCTCCATTGTTTTAATAGTATGTATCTCATTAGTATTTGATTTTTCTTCTCAGTAGATATATTTAGACACAAATGTAAATATTATATACCCACATTACACACATACACGGTACACAAAATACACTAGACAAGCGACCGAGGCACTCACTCGACTGGTCTGAAATCCAGCGTCATGGCCTTTGTCTGGGCTGTGACATAAGCTGAGTGAGGGCCATTTATACTAGACGTCATAACACACCATAATATTCATTTGGCACTGTCTGGATAATGATTGAATAATATTTTTGTTTTTTTTCCTTTATATGGATTTAATTGTTTTATGTTTTGTTTTCTGTTTGTGACAAATTTTGTTCTGTTTACAACTATATGTATTGCTATAAGTTCTGTGTTGTGATGTCTATAATAATAAATATTTTCTTTCTTTCTTTCCTTTAACCTCTAACAAAGAATCACTATAATGTGAAAGATATTATCCCCTTTTGACTTATGTATGACACAAGAATAATGGCTTCCCATCATAGCCGTTCGCAAAACCAAATAACAAAACAATTACAAGAAGACATTCCTCAAAGACTTCAACAAAAAACTACAGTCGAGCAGAAAAGCGTTTATTCGCAAACGCCATAACGAGCTAAAGCCCGAAAATATAGCCTATATTCTTCGTCACATCCTCTCCCCTCTGTCAAAAGGCCATCGTTATCCCAAAGAATGGTCGAATATTATTTTTATTAGCTATAAGCACTTTTGTATTAGAGTGTACCGGGTGAAATATGAGCCCATTTATTAGAACCGAGTGGACTACAGTTTTGCCCTTTTGCTTTTGGCGAGCGGTCATTTTTGGGGTTACGAAGTGAATAAATTAGGGTTGAGCAGAAGTTCCCAAAGTTTACCGGATCCAGACCCCCTTGGGTAGGAAAACAAAGTCAATAAATATAAATTAAAAAAAAATTAGGCAACTTACTTTCATATCTTCAAATGCATTTTTTTTATGAGATAGGTGGCAGACGAGCAGACGGATCACCTGATAGACACCTGCGACAACCCATGAAGATGAGAAGAATAAATTAATGAGCCGTGATTGCGGGGGGTCCGGGTTCGGATTCTCCGGGTCGGGGCGAAAAGTATGTTTCGAATTTTTCGAACATAGCTCGGGTTTGTGATCACAAATCCGCATTTGGCAAACGTGGTGACTAAGCCTAATCCCATCATAGTAGCAATGACTTGATTTCTATGATGGAGGCCATTGCTCTGCAGTGCGACAGTATATTTAGGCTGTTACTTTACTTTATTGAACGAAATATTCTACCAAGATTATTATCGTTTAGTAGATATTAATTTATAGCTCCATTGTTTTAATAGTATGTATCTCATTAGTATTTGATTTTTCTTCTCAGTAGATATATTTAGACACAAATGTAAATATTATATACCCACATTACACACATACACGGTACACAAAATACACTAGACAAGCGACCGAGGCACTCACTCGACTGGTCTGAAATCCAGCGTCATGGCCTTTGTCTGGGCTGTGACATAAGCTGAGTGAGGGCCATTTATACTAGACGTCATAACACACCATAATATTCATTTGGCACTGTCTGGATAATGATTGAATAATATTTTTGTTTTTTTTTTCCTTTATATGGATTTAATTGTTTTATGTTTTGTTTTCTGTTTGTGACAAATTTTGTTCTGTTTACAACTATATGTATTGCTATAAGTTCTGTGTTGTGATGTCTATAATAATAAATATTTTCTTTCTTTCTTTCCTTTAACCTCTAACAAAGAATCACTATAATGTGAAAGATATTATCCCCTTTTGACTTATGTATGACACAAGAATAATGGCTTCCCATCATAGCCGTTCGCAAAACCAAATAACAAAACAATTACAAGAAGACATTCCTCAAAGACTTCAACAAAAAACTACAGTCGAGCAGAAAAGCGTTTATTCGCAAACGCCATAACGAGCTAAAGCCCGAAAATATAGCCTATATTCTTCGTCACATCCTCTCCCCTCTGTCAAAAGGCCATCGTTATCCCAAAGAATGGTCGAATATTATTTTTATTAGCTATAAGCACTTTTGTATTAGAGTGTACCGGGTGAAATATGAGCCCATTTATTAGAACCGAGTGGACTACAGTTTTGCCCTTTTGCTTTTGGCGAGCGGTCATTTTTGGGGTTACGAAGTGAATAAATTAGGGTTGAGCAGAAGTTCCCAAAGTTTACCGGATCCAGTCCCCCTAGGGTAGGAAAACAAAGTCAATAAATATAAATTTAAAAAAAATTAGGCAAGTTACTTTCATATCTTCGAATGCATTTTTTTTTTATGAGATAGGTGGCAGACGAGCAGACGGATCACCTGATAGACACCTGCGACACCAGGAAGATGAAGAAGAATAAATTAATGAGCCGTGATTGCGGGGTCCTGGGTTCGATTCCCGGGTCGGGCGAAAAGTATGTTTCGAATTTTTCGAACATAGCTCGGGTTTTAGATCACCAACCACATTTTCTTTTTATATGATAGATGGCAGAAGAGCAGACGGATCGCCTGATGGTAAGAGATTGCACCGCCTGATGGTAAAACACACGCGACACCAGTGGAGTCACAAGTACGCTGCCAACCTCTAACCCCCTTTTACCCGGATTGCACCTCCGATGCCCTCACTCACGCAACGAAACAGCACAGTGCTGCTTCGCGCCGGTTTTCTGTGATGCCGTGGTATCCCTCTGGTCGAGCCGGCCCATTCATACCTGGCGATCCCTCGGTGCAAAACATGCACATTACATTTACAATGCGGACGGCTAAGTTATGAAACTCCCTGCCGAGGTCTGTTTTTCCTGACCACTATAATCTGGACATCTTTAAGCAAGAGGGGCTCTATCCGTTCCCCGTAGAAATCCCCGCAAACCCTTCATCATCATCATCAGCCCATTTAAGTCCCCACTGCTGGGGCACGGGCCTCCCTCCATTACATGAGGGGTAATTGCCATACTCACCACGCTTGGCAGACGGGTTGGCGAGGGTTTAGATATAAATGCAGAGTTTTCCTTCTCTGGGTGCTGATGATCATGCCAGCAGCTTTACCTTAGTCGCCTTTTACGACACCTCGGTAAGAGTGAGGGTGGCCTATTCTACTCTGCCGGGGACCCTTAACTCCACTTTATTCTCCTCACTCACTTACTTTCACTTTATTCGTAGAACAATGTTAGGTGCCAATTCAACTGTTCCTAGGCTTAGCAAACTACTTAATTGTTAAAGTGACTTGATCGATATTCACGCCGACTCATTTGCAAAACTTGTGTAAGACCTGGCTACTGTAAATTATATTAATGTGTTTTAGTGTTTTGTATAAGTTTAAAAGAAAAAAATGTTTAGTTTTAAAATAGTACTCTCCGTACTCTGTACGTGGATATTGTGACCTATACCTGGGTCAAAAAAACCAAAGCTTAAACCAGCAACCATCCTTCCATAGACTGGCTAGATGGTGCATTTGGTAGTGACCCTGCTTCATACGCCAAAGGTCGTGGGTTTGATCTCCACGCGGGACAAACTTAAATGTGTCAAACGCTTGTGTTTTCGCTGTGTCTGGGTGTAATGTGTATATGTGTTTTAGTGTTATAATATTTTAATTACTCTGTCGTCTGATATCTGTAAAACAAGTGCTTAAATTATGTTTTTTTTGATATATGGAGCAGACGAGCAGACGTATCGCCTGATGGTAAGCGATTACCGCCGCCCATGGTCACAGGTGCGCTGCCGGCCTTTTTAAAAGAAAGTTTGCTCTTAGTCTATTTAGTACGGATTAGATTATTATTTACACTATTTATTTCGAGATTAATTCAACAGACAGCGGCATTAATTAATAAGTAATCCGAAAACTCTTAACGTTTGCGCGATGTAATCGACACCTAGCGCCATCTATTAGTGTAAAGTGGAAGTAATTTCTCGAAACGAAGTGAAGGCGGGTCACTAGTTAATAGTATATAAGGTGAGTTTTCTTCTGCACTGTTGAGAACCTATGGGCTAGTTAAAGTGGCACTGATGAGGGATGGTGAAGCTCACCATAACGAGCGGCAGTTTATACGGGAAGTGCTCTCTATCCGCCAGACTTAGCGCGTCAATTATCGCGCTAGCCATAAGTCCGTTCATACACATATAGACACAGAATGCCAGCTGCCTGCATTGCGTGCTAAAGTTCAAAGTTCTTTATTTGCAGTAAATGTGGTAACAAATGATCTTATAACGTAAACTAGAGCACACACTTAACTGTATAAAAGCATGCAAATTTTTTTACTTGTTATTGAAGTATTTGAATAAATCTAAAATCAAATCAAATTGGTACCTACATTGGTCAATCAATACATATTAAATCAAATTTAAAGTATTTAACAATCATGCCAATTCAATAATTGTATTAGGACATTTAAAATTTGAATTCAATATATTCATTAATGGAGTAAAAACATTTTTCAATTAATACCGTGCGCAGTTTGTACGTAGTATTAACAATCATGCCAATTCAATAATTGTATTAGGACATTTAAAATTTGAATTCAATATATTCATTAATGGAGTAAAAACATTTTTCAATTAATACCGTGCGCAGTTTGTACGTAAACTTGTGGTATGGTAATTCTTTCAACTCATCTGGTAAATGGTTAAATATCTTAACACACATTGTATAGCAGTTTCTGCGGCAAATATCTGTTAAACTGTGTGGCATCACAAAGCGATTTGGATACCTTTGATTGAAAGTACAGACTTCGTTCCGTTTTTTAAACTACTGGCTACGCATACATACATGTGCGCGTAAAGTTTTGACAAGAGAAAGAGATAGATTATGCGGGATGTGTGCGGGAGAGACTCAATATGGTATTCTGCCTAGCGCGTAAGTCAAAAAACTCCTCGATCTCATTATCAGTTGGAACTGAGATTTTTTCCCTCACGTCCGAACTAGTGGTAGAAATACGCGCATTGATTTTTGAAGAACAATTTTGAAAAACCCAGAGTCGCGTGCTTGAACTCAAACCTACGACCTCCTATTTAGGCGGTGCACGTTGGCTCTAGCACAAACCTACCTACCTACACATTGTGTGTGTACCTACCTAATTGCACAGTGGCTTTTACACATTCTTCTTCTTATGGTGCCCTCTTCTTCCAAAAGTTGACCATTATTAGGATTATTGCAATCTGGACAACGATGCACAAAAGAACTATAGCATGTGCCGTACCATTCACGTAGATTCCGTAGCCAAGAAATTCTACTTCTACCAGGCTTTTTTTAACTTTCTGGCGGACAAACGAACAGGCGGCTCCACTGATGGTAAGTACCATCAAGTTCCCCATGGATATAAGCAACACGTAGGGCATCACAGATGCGTTAACGGCTCATAAAGGAGGAATAAGCTCTTCTTGTAGATCTGTTCGGAAACATCATCGTAGTTAGCTGATTCCACAGTCTTACTACGCGCGATAGGACGTGCCATGAGAGACGCATTGTGGTGGAATAACATCCATCCATCCAGGTGGCAGCCGCGTGGTCCCCGGCAGAGTAGAATAGGCCACCCTCACTCTTACCGATGTGTCGTAAAAGGCGACTAAGGTAAAGCTGCTAGCATGATCATCAGCACCCAGAGAAGGAAAACTCTGCATTTATATCAAAACCCTCGCCAACCCGTCTGCCAAGCGTGGTGAGTATGGCCCGTGCCCCAGCAGTGGGGACTTAAATGGGCTGATTGTATGATAAGCTGGAGAACATCATACTTGTTATTTCTCATAAGGTTTTTGAGGTTTCATGATGTTAACGCACCTACTGTGCGAATTACCCCGCGCGCGCGCAGGCGAGGGGTTCTCCTCCCCGCGGACGGGAGGGGGGGGGGGAACCATCAACGGCTGTCCTTTTGGTGCAAGAGCCACTTTTGCAGCGGCAGGCACTCAACAAAGACGGACAGCGGACGGACAACCGCAGATCAACGGACGGAATAGCATCGGTGATAAAAAATCAGCGAAGTAAGGAACTTTCACCATTTGACATTTTGGACGCCGGAAATACATGACGAATATACCAAAGAAAAAATGTATATTTCAAATAACTTTTATCTAATACAACTTTTGATCAATAAATCGTATATATTAGTAAATACACACATCATCGTATCATCGTCAGCCCATTTAAGTCCCCACTGCTGGGGCACGGGCCTCCCTCAATCACATGAGTGGTAATTGCTATACTCACCACGCTTGGCATACGGGTTGGCGAGGGTTTTGATATAAATGGAGAGTTTTCCTTCTCCAGGTGCTGATGATCATGCCAGCAGCTTTACCTTAGTCGCCTTTTACGACACCTCGGTAAGAGTGAGGGTGGCCTATTCTACTCTGCCGGGGACCACACGGCATACATACACACACTATATATATGTTAGTACATAGTCATCGACATTGCTCACCGGATTAGCAAGCTTAAGTGGCAGTGGGCTGGCCATATTAGCCGCAGAACCGACAACCGATGGGGTAAACGAAATAAACGGGTAGGGCGCCCTCTGGCTAGGTGGAGGGACGATCTGCGCAGGATGGCTGGCAAGAGCTGGGTACGAGAAGCCTGGATAGATCACAGTGACGAACAATTGGAGAGGCTTACGTCCAGCAGTGGACTGCGATAAGACGATGATGATGATTAGTACATATATTTAACATTTTGCCTGAAGTAGGGTGCCTTGTGTTTCAGGCTAGAAATAGGTCTTAGAAACTTTCATCATCAGAGCGTACTCAGTTTTAAAAGGGCCGGCAGCGCACCTGTTACCTTTTTGACGTATCAGGTGTCCATGGGTGGCGGTAATCGATTAGCAACGGGTGATACGTCTGCTCGTCTGCCCCCTATATCATGAAAAAAACAAGAAGAAGGAAGAACAAAAAAACTTATGGCTGCTAAGAACATCTAGCACAAGACTTCAATAACAGAAGCTCTTAAAGTAATTCTTGTTTTATTATTTCCCATCACAGCCACACTTGCTACAAAGCGTTTTATTACAAAAAACCGTCACGCCAGAGCTCAAAATATCTCCAACACGCCTTGATTGTAAAAAGAGAATAATTTTACTCATTCATATTCCTCGCTTGTTGCTTCCAACCATATTTGTAACGGTCCTGAAGTGCCATGACGATGCGATTTGTCGCGAAGTTCAAAAAAGGGATTTATACCCTTTTATTATAGTGAGGAGGAGGAGGGCCCCTCCTTCAAACCCGTTAAAACTGCCTCACCCAGCAGCTCAACGAAAATTTAGGAACTGAACTTCAACAAATCGGTACAGTGTTGGCTCAAACAATAATTGCAAACGTTTCTTGCGCTGTCGCATACATAGATTTCGCATTTGGCAAGCGTGATGATTAACTATAATGTATCAATACGGGGATTAACACGATATTTATTATGTGAAACAACATTGTATGTTTCGGCTACGTTACAGCAGCCGTGGTCACGAGCGGACCACGTTGACTCCGCTCGTGACCACGGCTGCTGTAACGTAGCCGAAACGTCGAGCCAAATATGTGAGTACACAATGTTGTTTCACATAATAAATATCGTGTTAATCCCCGTTTTGATACATTATAGTTATAATTCAACGTGGTGATTATGCCTAATCCCATCATAGTAGCGATAACTTGATTTCTAGGATGGATGGCCTTTGCCCTGCAGTGGGACAGTTTATAGGCTGATACTTTATTATAGTGAGAGTTGCGGCGTTTCAACGGAAGCCACTTTGTGAACCAGTGAATTTAAGATTACATATCCTCAACCCAATAGTTGTCAGGACTGTCACTATTAGCGATGATACCACCAGTATTTTGTCTTCGTCAGCGTGTAATTCTCAATAACGTCCAAAGCTGTCACTTCGGAGACAGAGGTACGATTCGACCTTGATGCAGGATTCGGAAAGATTAGTCAGGTAATAACATTGAAGCGACTGCCGTCTGACCTTCGCAACCCTTAGACAGGGGAACCAGACCCACTCAAGGATCAAGGAAACTTTTTATTTATTAAGATTTGTACCGCTTGAATAAGTGACATTTCTTAATAATAATATATCACAGAACAGATCTTGTATAACTACAATTACAGGAGATTACAGCTTGTTTAAGGATACAGTCTTGACAAAGCTTAAATGAAAATACTGTCTTTAAAGGTAGATATAGAGTCCAGGAAACAAAATCATACCAGACCCTTTTAACATTGCATGTTGGAACGGGATGACATGGGCTTTACTGCGGTAATAACTTTAGATTGCGATTTATAATAAGGTGTCCTATGTCCCACCAAGCAATGTATTCAAATGTGTCAAATTTCTTCATTCGTTCAACTGGATCACGGTTACACGATCAGGAGACCTATTTTTGATTTACTCGTATGACTTAGCGTCGTGACGAGCGTACGATTTCTACTGATTATCCTTCGACATACGAAATTCCGCATTTTGAATCATTCGTCTGCAACCAACTCGTTGGTCGAGTGACTTAAAGCGAGCGGTAGAAGCAACGTCAAAATAGTTGTCAATAGCAACAAGCATAAACAAAATATTATACATTTCAAAACTTTGATTTGACTGATTTTGACAGTTGACCTAATGTGACATTCATAGGTTTTTGTGACAAAAAAGCAAAGATTTTCATATTCAGCCAATAATCTATGGTTTTTGCGTTCCGTTTGCATTGCGGAAGTTAGCGGTTTTTGTAAAATTCTGCATGGAAGGGTTAGGATGTCAATTTACCGTATTATATTCAAATCAAAGTCAAATCAAAGTTTTGAAATTTATAATATTTGTTTATGCTTGTTGCTATTGAGAACTATTTTGACGTTCTTCTACCGCTTGCTTTAAGTCACTTGACCAAAGAATACATATACTTTTACGAGCACTTGACCAACGAGTTGGTGGGGACACTCGTTGCAGACGAATGATTCAAAAATGCGGAATTTCGAATGTCGAAGGAAAATCAGTAGAAATCGTGCGCTCGTCACGAAGCTAAGTCATACGAGTAAATCAAAAAAGATCTCCAGAATCATTCTCTCAAATATTTTAGATATTGTATGGATTGAAAACGACACAAGTTCCTCACTTGTTTTTATTTCTCTTTCGTCACCTGCAAAATCTACAATATAATGGTTACGCGAAACGTACGGGCGCTCACTATCTTAATTTTTTTTTTATATGAGAGGTGGCAGACGAGGAGACGGATCACCTGATGGTAAGCAATTCCGCCGCCCGTGGACACCCGCAACACCAGTGGAGTCATAAGTGCGCTGCCAACCTTTTCCGTATCCCCCCATTGGGCCTCCGGTAAACTCACTCACTCACATTTACATTACTTTGCAATTTTCACTGTGTGCCGACTGTGCGCGCTCAATTCCTGGTCAAAAACTACTACGTCGGCCGCGGCGGTGGCCCTCTCCAAGTCCTCCTTAAACCCTTTCTTCACACTTTCGTCAGGAGTCCATATTCAAAAGCAAAAACTTTCTGCTAAAAGACTGACACTAAACCGACAGCCAGCACCAAAGGAGTTATGCATCGTTACAATATCTATGATTTAAAAAAAAATCCGAGACGTGCATGTTTCCTCGCGATGTTTTCCCGCCGAGGTTAAACATTTGAAAATCCAGAGTTCGATTCGATTCGAACCACGACCGCATGGATGGTCTGCTCTATCACACAAAAGAGGGATCTTCTTTCAAATTTCTCTCTCGACGTTTCATGATAAGGGAAAAGTCGCAATTTTACACAGCTATCTTTTTATTCACCCAGAATCCAGCCTATAATTTGATTCGAACCGGCCACTCCCAGGCGACGTCGACGAGATAGTAATTAAACTCGAACTCAAAGTGACTTGTGCTAAAGTGAAAATTTATAGGATTCGCTTTGCTTAGACCTTGTATCATTAGAACACTATTTGAAATTCTATTTGTCGATGGTCTAGAAGACAAACTTGCAAAGTTTTTTTTTATGTTATTGGTAAGTACACCTAGCATCACACATAAAAATATATATATAATAATATACAGATTAATTAATTGCATAGGTAGGTAGCAGACGGGCAGACAGTAACTACCTGAAAGGCTAGCGCTAATTTCCGAAGAATTGCGTATGCGTTTCGCAAGCAATTTGTATAAAAACTGTACGTTCGTAAGAATAACAGTTATCTTCATTAAGAATAAGAATAAGAATTTATTTATTAAGATACCAATAAAAAACATAACAAAAACATAAAGAAAAGCAATTATAATGTTGGCTCTTAAAAGGTCTCCGCTCAGCATTGGCCACGAAACGTGAAGTCTTCGTAGCGCTGGTATTCTGCGGAGGCCTTCCTTGAAAGGCACTCGCGGTACATACACACGGACATAAATATTTAATAGTAAAAAGAAATATAATAAAAATTAAACAAAATGTAAATAAAATAATTAAATGTAAAACAAACAAACTAAATCTAATTAATTATAGGAAGAGAAAAAAATAAAAATAAAATTATAATAGAAATTACAATTAAAAATATTAAGATAAATTAAATTAAATTACATAAGTACATTGTGCGATAAATAACACTATTACATTAATTAATTTCATAAAATATAAATTAATCGAAGGAGAAGTGGGAGAAACCAAATTTCAAAAAATGTAAATATGATACTTGAAAGAGAAAAATATAACTATGGTACGCGATAGTGGCGCCACCATTTGTACGACCTCCAAAGATAAATATAAAGTAGAGAGACAATTCATTCTCACTTGAAGTTAAAAGGAATAAGCGCACTGGTTGTTTTTTTTATATAGAAATGCCAATCAGGATGACCCCACTCCGCCTGATGGTAAGCGGCCGTGAAATCCAAATATGAGGCTGAAAGGCACAAAAGATCTAACAAAGTACCCATTGAGTCTGCCATCCTCACCCTGATGGCCTGCTGAGATGCCACTTTACGGGCTTTGTTTTTATGTGATAGGTGGCAGACGAGCAGACGGATCACCTGATGGTAAGCGATTGCTGCCGATGCCCCCCATGACCAGTAGAGTCACATTTGCACTGCCAACCTTTAAGCCCCCCTTTCCCCCGGATCGGGCCTCAGCTCCGGTACCATCACTCACGCAGCGAATCACAGCACAGTGCTGCCTCACGCCGGTTTCTTGTGAAGCCGTGGTATCACTCCGGTGGAGCCGGCCCATTCATACAGAAGCGTGGCTCTCCCACGGTCAAATGGTATCCCGAATCGAACTGACAGTATCTTCTTTTTAGTTTGTAGAACTGATTAGAGCTCAAGGTGTTAATTTCTCTGATGCTCCCTGTACGTGGCCTCCACTCGGGGACCTTTCCACCCCAATGGCCGTCTGTTCTCCTCGCTATATGCCCTACCCATTGCCACTTGAGGCTATGTCTGTGACCTTAGTTCTCCTGCGGATCTCATTATTTCTCAATTTTTTTTCAATTTCAATTTTCAATTTATTTTTCCAAAAACATGATGTTACATTAAATCAGCTTGTGATTGGAGCCTTCTTTTAAGCATAATAATGCCTGTGCCAGAAGACTCCGCTCTTCCATATCGTTCACACATTTGATATGATTAAAGAATACAGATTTTAAATAATTATATTCCCAATGTGTGAAATTGTGACTACTTATATCATGTTTGTATAATATTTCTGATTCTAATTTCTGATACGATCACGCAGGGATACTCCGAGCATAGCCCTCTCTATTCCCCTCTGGGTGACATTAAGCCTCCTTAATCGGCACATTGTAAGCGGCCACGTTTCAGTTCCTTATGTCATCACTGGCAACACACACGCATTGAAGACTTTCGTCTTGAGACACTGCGGTAGATGGGCCTAAAATATGCTGCGTAGCTTCCCGGACGCAGTCCAGCTCAGTTGGATTCGTCGATCAACCTCTTTCTGGAAGTTGGACTTACCAAGCTGGACTTTTTGCCCGAGGCAGATGTACTCGTCCACAACTTCCAGTGTAGAGCTTCTAATCTTTACAAGAGTGGGTACGACATGGGAATTCAACATAATTTTCGTCCTGTCCATGTTCATTTTCAGACCCTCTTGTAGACACCCGTTACAACAATGGAAACTCAAGCGCACTGTTAACGTTCAGTTTAAAGACATTTATTCTCATAAAAGACATTTTGTCACTTACATGAGAACTTAAAGCTAATTAAATTTAAACATATAATTAGGTACATTTCCGCCCTAGAGATCTTCAGCGATCTAGATCCAGTTTCTTACTGGATAGAAATTTAAAATAACATTATCAGAAATTTTAAGTTATAGTACAGTTACATGTAGTTAATTTTGTTTTTATATATATTTTTTTTTTTTTTTTTTTAATTTTATTTTATAGTTTTTAGTTATTATTAACGTTAGCCTCTATTCTCCCGCGATTGGGCTTCCGGTACCTCCTACCTTGAGAGTGAATCACGCTGGTACTCTGTAAGGCCGTGATATTGCTCTGGTCGAAGCGTGGCTCCCCAAGGTTATTCATACCAAAACGGTGCTCTTCCACGGTGATTCCTGGCAAAGCAAGGGAATCAGTCATGACTAATCAGTTTTGGTTTTTGTTGGGTTCATCATCATCATCATCATCATCATCAGCCCATTTGTCCCCACTGCTAGGGCACGGGCCTCCCTCAATCACATGAGGGGTAATTGCCATACTCACCACGCTTGGCAGACGGGTTGGCGAGGGTTTTGATATAAATGCAGAGTTTTCCTTCTCTGGGTGCTCATGATCATGCCAGCAGCTTTACCTTAGTCGCCTTTTACGACGCCTCGGTAAGAGTGAGGGTGGGCTATTCTACTCTGCCGGGGACCACACGGCGAATTGTTCATAAAAGTTGGGTTCATAAGCGTTAAAATTCAAAATCAAATTATTTATTTCACTCATGTTGCAGGTCACATGTCTTAAGGCGACGGGTAGCCCTAACTAGCGACAATACTCGATTTGAATTGCTAGCTACTAAACCGGTTCAATTTTAAACAATGTTGGTTTTTCAACCTCTCGGCAAACTATTTATTAAATAACCATGAACAAATGTTGGGTCCAACGCGTACGCGAAAAATGTATTCACGCCAAAAGTGGCCACTTTTGGCGTGACTCATTTTTTTGCGTACAAAAACGGAATACATTTGTTGTTTCACCAGTTCGTTGTTGCCGTGGGAAGCCACACTTCGGCATGAATGTGCCGGCTCGACTGGATACCGTGGTCTCACAGAAAAACGGCGTGACGCAGCACTGTGGTGTGTTTCGCTACGTGAGTGAGGGCATCGGAGGCACAATCCGGGGGAAAGAGTGGATTAAAGGTTGGCAGCGCACTTGCGACTCTCCTATTAACATAGTCTCCCCAGACCACAATACAGCTCCGAACGGGGTCGAACAAGGTCGCAAACTGGGCCAGATTTGATTTTTAGACAATTTTCCCTGTTTATTTTGTCTTTGAGATTATTCGAAATCACGAACTTTATGATATTGTTTGCGACGTCAATTGCGACTTTCGAAAATAATTTTGAGATGGCAAAGTTCGAGGGTGATCAAGATATTTATGACTATTGTAAAACTAAGGCATTATATTTTA
This sequence comes from Marasmia exigua, assembly GCA_019059595.1. Classification (NCBI taxonomy): domain Eukaryota; kingdom Metazoa; phylum Arthropoda; class Insecta; order Lepidoptera; family Crambidae; genus Marasmia; species Marasmia exigua. The sequence continues at coordinate 4,715,100 of CM032486.1, read as the reverse complement.
ATTTTCGATCATCCTCCAATCGGTTTTATGAAGAAATTTCATGAGTTTCAACAAGAAATCACGTAACCCCATACCTCGGAAAGCTTGTTTTTTTTTTCACTTTATGGCAGATAAACGAGCAGACGGCTCACCTGATGAGCGACACACGGGACATCACAAATGCGTTGCCGGCTCTTAAGGAAGGAATAAGCTCTTTTCTTGAAGGTCACCAGGTCGTATTTGTTCGGAAACACCATCGTTGGTAGCTGATTTCATATATATACTACGTGCGATAGGAAGTGACGTGAGAAGCGCACTGTGCACACAAATGATGTGGGTGAAATTTGGAGTTCTGGCGTGAAAATTTGCAGCTGAAATAAGGCACGAACAGCTCCTCGGAATAATACACATTGTTAAACCGTTGGTCCTGCTTTGAGGTACAAATTTTAGTCCTTGCCGGGAAAAGCCCTGAATCTTAAGTGCAGTTGCCGTAGTAGCTACTTAACAAGCAAGTGACGTGCAGACCAGATATTTGATGGGGTAACTTTCGAGTTCCATAAAACCGTGAAACTGTACATACACTTGTGGTTGAGTACATAGTGATGGGGTTAAGTTCCAATAAAGACTCGAGTGATATCCGTAAAATTTTGTCGTCCGCGTGTCATTCCTGGATAAATTCAACGCCAGAGCAAGTCTTTATCTGGAAAGAGTAGGTGACCTCACAATGGTTTCCATTGCCGCCGAGAAAATGGTAGAAAATATGCACATAGATTTGAATTATCCTGAGGTGCATGCTCGGATTTGCACCTTCGACTGTTTAGGGTGTGTCCTTACCATCATACCGTAACAAGGAGCTACCATCACTCTTACCGCGTTTTCTATTTGAGTACCTTTTAATAAAATTGCAAGCTGACTCAAATGATTCGAGTGAAAAATATGACTCCACCTGCCGCACTAAAGTGCCGAAACGCCAGCTGATAAATAGCATAACATTAGAGCCGCCATCTTAGCCACCATCTTGGCCGCCATTTTGACAATTTATTTATGACGCAGCATCGTGGAGGTTTAGAATTACTTTGACGATATTAGCTTCTTTAAATACAGGTGATAAATGGTTTAAGACACTTTGCTGAAGTGCTGATAAAAATTTAGACTGAAAATGTTGTTTGCAGGCTTAAGATAGATGAGTTAACATTTCTCTTTAAGTCATATTGTAATTTAGAATATTAACGTATCAACCTTACTACAGGGTTTTAGCGGTAACATTTTATAGAGGAAAACCGGCAGTGACTGGCAATGTCATAAATAGGGTGGTGCCCAGGCACAGAGTGTAGACTCAAAAATGGCTAGAAAGACTATTTACTCCTGATAAGTTGCGCCCCTAACATTAGCATAGCGTATTGGCGCCCCGGTTTTAAGGGGCGGGAAAAATAAGTAATCCTCGTGTTTCCCGAGGGGATCCCGCATGGCTTAATCGTAGAATTTCGCACAGAGCACAGAAAAGGCAATTATTTCCGACTCTGGTGACTGGATGAGGAAAGCCTGGAATAGAACTTTGTTGCGGAGCATAAAATGATGCTGTTTTCAGCTGTGGAATAACATAAGCTGTTGTCAAGTTCTAAACTTAATGGTCATTCCTGTATGGATATCATCTAGGTTTTTTAAAAGTACCTTCGCCTTTGGGTGCCTCTTCAGTTCTGAAAGTAAGCCGTCAGCTTCTTAAAATCCTGTGTGTATTGTGAGACGAAACAACCACTCGACAGCAGATGCTATGCCCGTCCACTCCTCTATATTTCGTAGCTACGACTTTTTTTTTCTTCGAACGCGTCACCTCCTCTCTTTTTACCCATCATAAAAGTTCTAACCTAAAATTTTCTTCTGAGTATCAAAAATGAAAAAATCTTTTGGTAGTAACTATTTCATAACATAATAGTTTAAGCAATGCCAAAATAAATTGCAAAAGGATTGCTAATGGCAAAAGGCCAGTCGGCCGTCCGAGATATCGCTAGAAGGATGAGGTCGAAAAAGACTTGCGCGGACTCTCGGCAGATGACTGGCAGGAGGTGGCGCAGGATCGACCAAGATGGAGGCTCTCATTATCCAAGACTCACTATGGGTCGCTGCGCCAACCTAGTTAGTTAATAGTTTAAGATTTTTCAACCATATTTACATTTATAGTACCAAGTAAGTGACTTAATTCGTTTTTGTCCTCTTCTATTTATTAAACGTGAAATGATTACCTTTTTAATACGTTTGGTTATATTTCTTGTAAACAGCTCTATAAAAAACTATAACAAGGTTACCCTGAACATAAACTCATGTAACAGACAAAAACACCGATGGGCTCAAATGAGCACGTCCCGAAAAAACTCCAATAACACTTTTGCCAGAAAATGCCAAACTTTTCTCATATTGTTTTACTGCTCAAATATGCAAAACAAGCATAAACCCACGTCCAACATGCACAATATAAGTACTTTAATTAAAACAACCAAGCTACGGAACCGACACGTACAATTAAGTCAAACGCAACAAAAACACTCCCATTTGAGATCAGGGTAGGCTTTTTTTATAATTGAAGGAGTCACACACGCCATGATCTTGATAGCTACAGATTTGCTTTCGTCACCTATCTGAAGGATGTTTGCAAACATATTGAGTTCAATAGAAATATTCATAATTATTATTTTCTCATCCCAAAAAATTGTAGTGGTGACAGACACATAACAGTAAGAGTTAATTAATAGCATTCGCGAGTGTTTTAAACCAAGTTATGTACAGTTTCATACACTACTTACTCCTCACTCATGTTTTAATTTTCAAAGTAAGAAATGAAGGGGAAAAACTTTAACTTTCGTGGCAGCTTGATGAATATAACTTCCCTACACGGCATCGCTTTACAAAATGCATCTTGTTTGATATCAAACTTTTAATGGTCATTATAATATACTTTCTTTTTCTTTTAAGCTTTGTATAGTATAAATCCTGACAAAATATGATTACTTTTGATTTATTAATTTGAAGATTATGACATGAGTGTAGATAAAATCATTTAATAATTCTCACAATAATAATTCTCACAACATCTCATACGTTGACCTGATTCCGTACTAAGTAGCTTAAGCACTTGTGTTACAGATATCAGACAACAGAGGAACACAAATATATACTCAAATACATATATTACACCCAGACACCGAACAAACACAAGTGTTCATCGCACGAATGTTTGTCCAGGGTGGGGATCGAACCCACGACCTTTGGCGTAAGAGGCAGGGTCACTACCAATTGCGCCATACGGTCAGTCAAATTTACATCATTAAACAATGTACAATAGCAGTCGTTTGTATAATAATGAATATTTATCTTGTAATATTTACACTGTACAGGTTCATTATAAAATACATTCTGCAAGTAATGTTTCACTTGATAAAACAAGACCAGAAACGTTGTAACGACTTTTCAGTCGAGAACATGTACGAATAAGTCAAGAATATTAAATTACATATTTACGGCATCGGATGAATACGAAATAGACTAGAATTCTAGATCCTGGATCCAACCTTTAGTTCCTTTATTTGGAAAAAAGAGTTTTATAACTAGCTTTCAGTTTTTACGAAAAATTACTAGCAACTAAACTATATTTACCAAAGCCTATAGGTACCTCTAACACTAATTAAAGATATTGATACTCAGTTTATACTTCTAGTATCAGGATGGGGACTTAGTAATCATGTTATATGCCATAAAAGGAATTGAATCAAAAACTCCTACAGAATTACAGCTTGCTGATAAAATCTTTAATTCTAAAGGCAAACAGGCGACAAGAGCGAGCCCAAACGAAACTGTTGATTATGCAAAACAAAGCTCCCGAGTTAGAGGTGCTATTTACGCGGTGGTCTTTTGGGTGTGGTGTAAGGGAAGCATGTTTCCCCATGAATATTTTAACATTTGTTTCCTCAGTTGCTAAAGTTAAAACAATGCCATATAGGGGGAAAGTCATTTACTCGTTGTATATTAAAAACAGTATAAACCCCAATATTGAGCCCTGCGTAACTCCTATTAATGGAAACCCAACAAACGCTATTTCAATTAACATGTAACTTCAGATTTAAATTAAAGCGATATAATCTAAATGGAATATTCAGAGCACCGTGCAGTTGTAACTTTATAAGCTGTATTTCTAGTTTAAAACAATCAAAAGCCTTTTATAAATCATAGGTATTTTTGTTCAATACATAGTTTTTTGTACAGTTTGTTTTTTACTAGAAAAATGATTTGATGGTAAGTATAGTAAGGGAATGACGCCCTGTTGGTTTAGTGGTTTAAGTACCGGGCCATGATCTCGGGGTCCTAGGTTCGATTCCCGGGTCGATCCAAAAGTATGTTTCTAGTTTTTCGAACATAGCTCGGATTTGTAATCACCAAGCTGCATTAGGTAAGCGTGGTGATTAAGCCTGATCCCATTATAATAGCGATGACTTGAAATCTATGATGGAGGCCTTTGCCCTGCAGTGGGACAGTTTATAGGCTGATATTAATGTGATCAGAATAAATAAGGCTTTGAGAGACCACAGGCCTGATGCCCGATGCCCGCATCAGCTATGAATCTACCTCATATGCCACAGGTTTGATTCCCATTCTGGACAATCATTCGTGTTATAAACACTTGTGTTTTTTCTGTGCTTGGGTGTATTATTTGTTATTTTTTTATTGCTTTAAGTTGAAGTATACAGCCTTTTGACCTAATACGGGCTTAGAAAACTCAATATAATTGCACTATGCGGCTAAAGACATCCGCTTCTGCTTATACCTCAGACTGGATTGCTGCATAATCACATTACCCTCTGCGAGGCCTTCCCACGCGACTGTTCATATGAAAGGCTACCAAATCAATGCTGGTCCCTCTAAACTTATCCATGTCCTGTAGTTGAGGCCTATCAACTGCGGCTTTAGAACAACTTTGAATATGATGAAATAGCAAATTTGTGGAAACTTCTCCATCAATTAATTGATCGATTGATCTGATGGCTCATTTGATAATGACCCTGCCTCATACATCAAATGTCGTTTGAGTCTATTTCGTTGTTTTCGTTTCCATAGTGCAAGGGAAAACCTTAGTTTGGGACCAGGACAATGTATGTGATATTGTCTCAATTTGTTGTTTTTTTATGCTAGAGGCGACAAACGAACAAGCGAGTTACTTGATAGAAAGTAATGAACACCGCCCATGAACCAGAGTTAGCTCTTCTCTTGAAGGCTATTTGCAATAGTTAGAAGGCCGCCTAAATTGGACATAGTTTCTCTACAGATATTTAGGCGGTATATGTATACACTGATACCAGCTTTAAAATGTTTATGTCATAGGTGGCAGATGAGCAGACAGATCACCTGATGGTGAGCCATTGGAGTCACAAGTGCGCTGCCAACCTTTAAACCCCCCTTTCCCCCGGATTGGGCCTCCAGTACTGAGGGTACTGCACTCACGCAGGGAAACACAGCACAGTGCTGCTTCACGCCGGTTTCCTGTGAGGCCGTGGTATCTCTCCGGTCGAGCCGGCCCATTCATGCTAAAGCATGGCTCTTCCACGGTCGAAATTGATGAAAAAAAGAGCGCTTCATACTCACGAAAATACTGCGCCAAATAAACGTACCTGGGAACAAAAGGAAATTCGTTTTTTTAATTATTCACTTTATGTTTAAGTATTTACAATCACCTGCACTAATAAGTACACAACCTCATTCAAATATGAACCATATTGTTCAGTCTTAAGAGTTGAGGTGATTACGTTCCATTGAAGGAGACTGTACCTAAGTTAAATTAGTAAATACAGCCTGTGTGCCCTGTGGCTACGGGCGTTTAAGAATACTGCCAAGGTGTTCCCGGCCTGTTGTAAGAGGCGACTAAACGGGCCTTCGGAGTACGTGAGCATACCCACTGCTGGGGAGTGGTTGGCTCAGCATAATACTCCGCGGGCGACGACGTTACCGGATGTCCTGGTAGGTCGTACAGCAATGAAGGGCTGCATTGCGCCAGGTAGGGGTGAACCGGCGAGCGCGATCAGCGGTGCGCTCTAGTCCCGGGATTGGGGATGTGGGATTTCCGACCGCTATTTCACTGAGATTTTGGTTAGGGTTCGAGTCCCACACACCACCTTGTTCCCTACACGTAGCAAGGTAACGGCCGTGATGGTTTCCCTTGGGATAAAAAAGTAAGTACTGCCTGTTAGAATTCCATGCAACATCAACTAGTAGTGTAATGTAGCTCTGCATTGAAACCACTGGATTGAAAATGCTATACTCGTCGAAAAATTTTGACAATATCATAAAAAAAAGGTAAAATAACAGAAAAACAGAGATTTGGCGGGTAGGGCTAAAACAAGCCGCATGGGCTGATGCAATTCAAAGGTTTTAAATTAGTGTCTAGTGGTTTTTAGTGTACAAATTTGGTGTTTATTTGTGCAGTGAAGTGCCGCAAAGTGATCCTAATAATAAGAATTGTTAAATTGTATCGTTTTTAACACTGCTATTGTGTATCGAGTGCGTTGTCTCGTGACAACTTGCTTGCACCTAATAGAGTCTTATAACCCGCGATTGCTTTTAGAGTGATATCCGCTGAATCCGTAGGTCGATAAAACGTAAAACACCGGCGTTTTATTGAGTGACTGTGACTTTGACTGACTTCGACTGTTAACTACCTACTTATTCTCAATAAGTTACTTGACATTGGCGAATTATCTTCGGGTAGAGTCATAATAACAAAAAAAAATAGAAAATATATTTATAAAAAAGTGACCCCCTTAAATGCCTTAAAACGGTCTTTATTTTATTTTAATCCAAAGAAAGGGAAATCATTTATTATTAAATATTTTCACAGATTAATATGAGGAAAGAGGTTAAACACATATTTTTAATGCCTCCAATTCAAAATAATGAAGTTATTTTAGTTTCAATAAGTAAATAAAAAGACCCACACTTAAATCCCCAAAAAACGGCTTTGGGACTGTGTACATATTTTTTGGCTAGCAAACCAAGACAGGCCTGCCAAATTTGACACATCAAGCCAAGCTGGTGTGAGTGGCCACACCAGCTTGGCGTTAGCACCACTTTCATTTCTAATCTAGATAGTCCCGTGTTTATTCAGCGGCCATAATATTTGGAGCCCTATTCTCGGAATTTTCGATATGAAAAACATCGCGGATATCGCATGAAAACCATACAAAAGCTTTGTTTTTGCGATGTGGATTTTCAGAAAATATCACAATCACGAGAATTGAGCTCTTGGTATAAATTATAATTATTACTCTGTCTATGGTAACATAACAATACCACATGAACAATGACAATACCAAGTCTTGGAACTTTTTTCCTGTGCAGCAAAATGTAGTCTCAAATGTATTTTTTATAGAAAACCAATATTGAAAACTTATAAAAAAAAACCATAAAAACTTTAATAATAACCAATTCATTGTTTAAGATAGGAAAGTACATTTTTAAGTGACAAATGACACACATGATTGTAAACAATTGCGCTGCCAACCCAAAGTACAATTATACAAAAATAGTCCCTACTACAAATCAATACAAATATACAATAAAATTCCACCTTAAATAAAAAGCAAAAAAAATATTAGTACATACGAAAATGTAATAACTCCAAATACCAATTATTTTTAATGATTGAAATATTTACACTGAATTTAAAATGTACCTAATCCATTATGTACTCCGTATGACATTAAACTTATTTTAAAGATTTGACAGTTTTCTTGACGTGACCGCCACAAAAAAATAATGAAGTTCCAAATTATCTCCACGGAAAATCCGTCGCGCATCCGCGGCGTGAACGCTGAGTAGCCGCGATGTGGTCACTGTAGTGTCGCTCCGCTTATAAAACGCCCGTAATCCGCCACTGTAGTAACTCCCTAAAACTCTCCTTCCCTCCGGATTGAGCATCCGTTACCTCATTCATTCACGAAGTTTTCTTTGAGTACGTGATATCACTCCGATCGAGCCGACCCATTCATGCCAAAGCGTGTCTCCCACCGTTAAGTTTTACTTAGTTTGTAGCCTAGTGTATTTCTTTTTATAGATGATGGGTTTACTCTTGGCATCACACTGAACTCTTATTAGAGTTGCGAAATAAACTACAATGCAGCGAGTTTACCTAAAAGTAGCCTATTCATTCATCATCAGCCCATTTAAGTCCCCACTGTTGGGGCACAGGGCCTCCCTCAATCACATGAGGGGTAATTGCCATACTCACCACGCTTGGCAGACGGGTTGGCGAGAGTTTTTGATATAAATGCAGAGTTTTCCTTCTCTGGGTGCTGATGATCATGCCAGCAGCTTTACCTTAGTCGCCTTTTACGACACCTCGGTAAGAGTGAGGGTGGCCTATTCTACTCTGCCGGGGACCACACGGCGTGCCGGGGACCACACGGCGTTTCATTAAACGGCTATTCATTCACTCAAGCTTTAAAAATGTTGGGTTTGTAACGACTGGGAAAAACAGACGCTGACAGGGCGTTCCACTCCTTGGCAGTTCGCATCACGAAGGAAGAGGAAAAGGGCTTTGTACGATCGAGGAATATTCACCAAGAAGTTTGTCTGCTCTCTCGATGGTAGAAAGGGGATGGAGTTATGAGTTCATGCAGCTCAGCAGCACACCCCCCGAAGTACAGTAAAAAACAGACAGACCAGCAATTTTGCGTTGTGGGGCTAGACTGTGAAGCTTAGTTTTTACTAGCTCCACGTCACCAATCAGTTTCTTGGCTCTGCGTTCCTACTGAGTCAAGTGCACTTAGCTGGAATTTAGCTGAGCCATCCCATAGGTGAGAGCAGTACTATAGAGTACTGCTCTGTCACGTGCATATTACCACCGGATTTTTGCGTCGGTGGTGGACGTTTGCAACTCCAGTAGACCTGCATACGCGCAGCCGATCCCTTAAAAACTTTTACATTCCTTTTTTTGAACCTCTATGTATTCCCCGTGATAACCTCTGATGGCAGCTCAGTTTTCACAGCCGGATCGTTCGCGTTCGCTTGTGCTTTGTATTTTATTATTTTGCAAAACTTCTACATACAGTTTACACGTTTCATCACAAAGCGAAGGCCTCTTTAAAAAGAAAACCTTTTTATTTTAATTAACTCGAAATTCTCTCATTTTTAAGCTTTCACTTAACAAAAACCTGGGACTAAGGTTGAACAAGACAAAGCAACGTGGTTCCGGTCGCAAATGTGGCACGTCCTTTGTAGGGGTATTTTATAGTGATGTACAGACGGCATCAGGCCCAACCCGCGAGTCCAAAAATAGTACCTACATATTTAGTGTCTCAGACATAAGGACAGTCCAAAGTCCAACAAGAGTTACTTGACGTGACGCTGTGTACAGTAAATCAAAGCAACAAACCTTTTTTTTATGTGATAGGTGGCAGACGAGCAGACGGACCACCTGACGGTAACCTGAATGGATGATTTAACTCCGCTTCTCTCCGGAATAGGCCTCCGGTATCCTCAATCACGAAACAAAGCGGAGATGCAGCTTTACGCCGATTTTCTGTGAGGCTGTGGCATCACTCCGGTCGAGGTAGGATTGAGCATAAAAATGTTTAATATGTTACCTCAGATTATTATTGACTTGCCTACACATAAGTTTAAATTGTATACAAAGAACTGTTTAATGAAGAAAGGCTCTTATAAAATAGACGATTTTTTGAATGACAATAATTTAGGGACATATTAGTAACACAATAATTGTACTATATTTTTAAGTTAATGGTGACATTTTGTAAAACATTTTTTTTTTTAAAAGAGTAACTGCTGAGTTTCTTTCTGGTGCCTTCTTGGCAGAAAACTACATTCCGAACCAGTGGTAAACATGTTGACATTCATAAGTGTTCTGTATGGACCTAAATTGAATAAACAATTTTCATTTAATTTCATTTCATTTCAGGTAAATCAATCATGCCAAAGCATGGCTCTGGCGCCCTGTTGGTCTAGTGGTTTAAGTACCGGGCCGAGATCTTATGAAAATTGCTCGGGTTTGTGATCACCAATCCGCGTTTGGCAAAAGTGGTGATTAATCCTTATCCCATAATAGAAGCAACAACTTGATTTCTATTATGGAGGCCTTTGCCCTGCAGTGGGGCAGTATATAGGCTGATACTATGGCTCTGACACGGTCACTGAGCTCTAGAAAAACGCATATGGAGTATGTAGTCCTCGATCGTTGTACTGTCAGTGAACGTAGCGGTGTTCCATTTAGCCAGCAAAATCGCTTCCACTGCGCTATGCGTGAGCGCAGGGATTAGCTTCGCCCAATCCGCTGTGTGTGCAAGCGATTATCGTCTAGCGCTGGTACACCGGAAAATCTCGTCAACTGTACATCACTAGGCAAATGGTAACCTGAGCTAATCGAAATAAACGGGCCCGGAAAGATTCCCGCCCTCTCATTCCAGATGCTTGTGGATTGGCCCAAATTGGGGACAGGAGCGATTAGAGAAAGCTAACAGAAGGTTTTTTTTTTATGTGGCAGACGGGTCAGCGATTTCCACCACCAAATACACCCGCAACACCGGAGAAGTTACAAGCGCTACCAACCTTTTAACTCCCCTTGATTGGGCCTCCAGTACCCTCACTCACTCGACGAAACAGAGTGCAGCTCAGGTTTGTGGAACTACAACTAAACGGAATTCACGACAGAATTTTTATCCCCGTCCTTTCCACACGCGCTGTGCGTCTCTTTTTTAGAAGCGTGTCGCTTCTAAAAAAGAGATGGTAGATGGTAGAAGGCTATGGAGATGGTCGAAGGTATGTTTTCGTTTGTTAAGGAGGGGTTTCACTATATGTTCCTCCCGTAAGTTCGGTACCTACTCATAGAATTGATGACAACAATTTGATGTCTAATTATAGCTTTTTAAAAAGTTGAAAAAAAATTGAAGTTTTTTTACCCGCTATCGCTCCCGCTACCTCTAGTGCCTTGCCGTGCCCAAAACCCGTCACACAGCTACACACAGATGATAATTATACAGGGTGGTGTTATCTTCACGCGCGACAGGCGGAGCCGGGGAATACGCCTGTATTACTCCGTTATCTTTTAATAGAAGCTGTTGGCATATGAATAAATATTACAGAGGGAAAGGTGTATTCAACGCTCGGATATAGGTACTACATGCGAATGGCACAGATTGGTCTGACTGTATCATACAGGCATTAAATTCTATAGAGCTAAGCTTTTTCAAGCTTTGTAAACTTGGCTTCATATTTTAGGTGTTAATCGTACATCAACTCACTGGTGGCAGCCACTAAATGCAACAATATGAAGATGAACCTTCTCGTATATTTTGTATAGCATTTGTGCAAACTGAGCGATGACTAAAAATATAGCTATTATTCCTTTACTCCTCCATTAGTTTTGCAAGTAGAAAAATATTTAAAATTAATCATTTTAGTAAAGAACATTGGATAAACAATTTAACATTTTTCGTGGGATTAGTCTGGTCATTTACGTCTGGTCATCTACTTGTTATTTTATTTGATTTAATTTTTTATATTAGATTAGATTGGACTTCTTTTTGTTATTTTATTTGATATTCATCATCAGCAACACACACTCGTCCACTGCTGGATATAGGTCTCCCCTAATGCACGCCACTAGCTCCCGAATTTCGGCCACTCTCATCCAGTCCCACACCAGCCAGCCTTCGAATGTTATCATCCCATCTTGTCGCAGGGCGTCCTACACTACGCTTTTCTAGTCGCGGTTCCTGTTGCTTTTATTTTTTTATGTTTTTTTTGTGGGATTAGTCTTATCATTTATGAAATTAATTTTTTGTTTTATTTGATATTTTTTATATTAGTTATTGCTTTATTTTTTTTTTCATTTGGATGAAACCAACAAGACGTCAATAAAATTAACAGCAGTGGACAGTCAACGTTAGGTCAAATTATCGTTCGTCCCCCTCCCCCCTCGCAGTGAAAATAGCACTTTTAGGTCTCGAAATAAGGATAATCCAAAGTCCAACAAGGGTAACTTGACGTAACGCTGTGGTACCCATCGCGCAGTGTTCGTAGGTACCTATCACTCTGTATTATTTTATTCATCTAAGGTGTGTACTGCCCGAGTCCCTTGAGACTTAAAGGGCTATGGCCAGGTAATTTGTAACTTTGATAATATAATAGGTAGGTAAAGTTTTTAACGTTGAGTGTGATTTCGAAACTACCATGTATTGTGATGTCTAATTGTGATTAGAGTTTTGTGTATGATTAATTATTGTGTTTATTTAATATACAGTTCATTTCTGGCAACATTACTAGAAATTAACGAAGTTATTTAACTACTTGTCATAGCAACTTATTTCGTTTGTTAATTTGACTGACAAAATGAATAATAACAATGTTTTTACAAATTCCAAATCTGGTGACATTTAAACAAACCGGTGGACACACAGGTGGAAAACAATCATCGCCGCCCATGAACATCCGTGAAACTTATCGCAAAATGAGCTATACATTAAATAGACACAGAAGGCCGACTTTAGCTAATAACAAAGTGTTCGTTGACATTCGCGCTGGGCAGTGTATATCGTATCGTCTCGGTGACTGCCTCGGTGGCGTAGTGGTTAGTGGGTCGTTGGCGGTCTTGGCCCCAGCCGCGCTATGTCGGGAGGCCTCCCATTCCAGGAGGAACGAGCACCATGCCGAGACGGGCATGAGAAGATGCCCGAGTAAAGGGTTTACCCCAAAGCCCGAACCGCACAAAGTGCGAAGATGACAAGGAACGAACAGATGACGCTTTATATATTTTTTTTTACTGTAGATAGGCTAAGCGTTTGACCATATTTCACCTTGATGGTAAGTGATAATATGGTCTAAGATGTAGCACGATTACCTAGAAGATACCTATTCACTCGCGCTTTGAAAACCCCCAAATTGTAGCCTCTAGGGAACAACTCTTCAGGCAACTGATTCCACTGTTTCGCAGGTACGAATAAGGAAACAGGATTCAAACCTCTTTGTTAAATAAATATAATTTACATAGTGCAATTACCTATAGCATTTTATTATTATTTATAACAATATGTTTGAGACCATATAAATTACCCGGGAACTGAAAGTCCCGATCCCGGAGAACTAGCCTTTGACTAAAAATAAAAGCAAGACTTAAGCTTATATAATTTATTACATTAAACGTTTCCCTAGCTCCCTTATTCAGTCTCAACTAATCCCGTTTTTAGTTTATATCCAACTGAAAAGCAGATAGAAGTCCTCCCTAACGCGGTTAGCCATTCTTCGTCGGGAGGAAATTACTTTTAGCCCAGCAAAAATAGGCTTCGCTGGAAATTATCTGGTTTTATTCATTTTTCTCCAGCGTTGGAACTCTCGTATTTCTCTTTTGAATAATTGATGGTTTTTGCGTCTGCATCGTTGTAGTCTGATGTTGTTCTTATTGCCCGCTAGGGTTGCACTACGAAGAAACTTTCACATACGTGGGAGAGCCACGATTCGACTTCAGAGTGATAATCATAATCATGAAATCTTTTTTTAGATTTTCGCGCTTGCATTATAACTATAATGTATCAAGACGGGAATTAACACGATATTTATTATGTGAAACAACATTGTGTACTCCATATTGGCTCGACGTTTCGGCTACGTTACAGCAGCCCGTGGTCACGAGCGGACAATGTTGTTTCACATAATAAATATCGTGTTAATTCCAGTCTTGATACATGAAATCTTTATTGTGAATCAGAATTATGCCGTGTGGTCCCCGGCAGAGTAGAATAGGCCACCCTCACTCTTACCGAGGTGTCGTAAAATGGCGACTAAGGTAAAGCTGCTGGCATGATCATCAGCACCCAGAGAAGGAAAACTCTGCATTTATACCAAAACCCTCGCCAACCCGTCTGCCAAGCGTGGTGAGTATGGCAATTACCCCTCATGTGATTGAGGGAGGCCCGTGCCCCAGCAGTGGGGACTTAAATGGGCTGATGATGATGATGATGATGAATCAGAATTATACATGAAATGAAGGTGTTACAATTAAGATACAATAGTTTCACTGTGTTCCGCCTCATACCACGGCCCCACAGGAAACCGGCGTGAAGCAGCACTGTGCTGTGTTTCGCTGCGTGTGTGAGGGTACCGGAGGCCCGATCCGGAGGAAAGGGGGTTTAGAGTTGGCAGCGCATTTGTGACTCTACTGCTGTCGCAGGTGTTCATGGGAGGTGGCAATCGCTTACCTCTCCTCGTCTGCCACCTATCACATAAAAAAAAACCCGTTCCTAAATTCTAAATCCGATCATCATCATCATCATCAGCCCATTTAAGTCCCCAATGCTGGGGCACGGGCCTCCCTCAATCACATGAGGGGTAATTGACATACTCACCACGCTAGGCAGACGGGTTGGCGAGGGTTTTGATATAAATGCAGAGTTTTCCTTCTCTGGGTGCTGATGATCATGCAAGCAGCTTTACCTTAGTCGCCTTTTACGACACCTCGGTAAGAGTGAGGGTGGCCTATTCTATTCTAATCCGATCAATGGACTGTTTGTGTGATGACATAAACAAACTGGTACGAACGCTTTTTGTAAGATCTATATTCTTTTTGTACCACCACAATTTTAAATAAACTTTTTACTTACGTAAAAAAAAGTGGGCGTCGAATTGACTACCTCTTTTGTTTTATTTTCATTGGTTAAAAAGTGTGTAATATTAAATTTTTTCTTTGTCCTCATCTTTTTTTCAATTTTATGATTAACATCATCATCCCATTTAAGTCCCCACTGCTGGGGCACGGGCCTCCCTCAATCACATGAGGGGTAATTGCCATACTCACCACGCTTGGCAGACGGGTTGGCGAGGGTTTTGATATAAGTGCAGAGTTTTCCTTCTCTGGGTGCTGATGATCATGCTAGCAGCTTTACCTTAGTCGCCTTTTACGACACCTCGGTAAGAGTTTTATGATTAACAAATTTTAATAAAGTCGTGAATAAATTTCATGTACCAAACATGTGTAGGTAATAACCAATTTGGAATTTCGACCTGAAAACATGCAATTTTCTTGACTGTGCAAGCCAAAGCTCTTCTTTGTACATAAATTAAGTTAAAAAAAATCACTCTTTCAGTAATATTTCTCTGTATCGCAACAGTAAAAGCAAACCAATTCCCAGCTTTTATTTCCATTTGCCGCTTACAATTCAATTCAACCAACCATTTTCCTGTAAAACCGCAACACACTAGTGATGTGACTTGAATCGATATTTCACTCTAATCACATTAATTAAAAAAGCTTCCTATAGATATTGCATCAAACAGCTGATCATTAGAATAGTTATTTACGAGGATTTCTACCATGTTACTCCGAAACCATCTGATGGCGCTTGCGACAGCGCCGAAACATCGGAAACTTAAAAATAAGGTACATGGTAGAAATATCATAAATAACTATTCTAATGTTAGTGACCACGAAAGTTTATAACAATCAGCTGATCACTTTTGAATGGGAAAGTGTTTTTTTCTGAAATAAACGACCCTAAGGTATTCCTTGGGTAATCTTTGATACGAAAGTTTATAACAATCAGCTGATCACTTTTGAATGGGAAGGTGTTTTATTTTCTGCAATAAAACCCTTAGTATATTCCTTGGGTAAATCTTTGATTTCATTAATATTATACTGTACAACCTGTGCAGATAAAGAATGATGTCAGAAATGGCGGCGCATCTATTCACTTCTCGCAAACTATTTAGGTCTATACTCGCACCCCACGAGTGCGAGTATAGACGCAAATAGTGTGCGAGCGAGAAGTGAATAGATGCGCCGCTATTTCTGATCCCATTCTTGATCCGCACAGGTTGTAGTGTGTGACTCACCTCGCCCTTAAGTTAGGTATAGTAAGATATATTTAGTTTTTATTTTTTTTAACTGTCCTTCTTTTATTAAAATTGTCTGTATTTTTTCCACAATTATAATTTAAAATTAGTCCGACACACAATTAAAACTTTCTTTTTCTATACTGTACCCGTGCGCAGCGCCGCCAAAGGCAGTACTGGCAGGGTCGCCATGCAATGATGGGATTTGGGGACGTGTAACAGAAACGAGTGATGTTATAACTGTGTTTATTAGGAACTAAATATATCTTATATACTAACTTAATGGCGAGGTGAGTCACACACTAAAATACTATCGACCACGTACCTCAGTTTTGTGGAACGGTTTGGCTGCAGGAGTATTTCCGGACGGCTACGACTTAGGGATCTTCAAGAGAAGAGCGTACTCTTTTTTTAAAAAAAGGCCGGCAACACATTAGCGATCTCTCTGATTTCGCAGATGTTCATGGGCGGCGATGATTACTTTCCATCAGGTGACTCGCTTGCTCGTTTGTCCGCCTCTAGCATAAAAAAAAAACTATCGATAAACTAAATAAATAATACATAAATCATTTATCATTCTCTTCACAATATTGGTTTTCATGTTAATTGTAGATTTTAAAACTAATGTTACGGTCAAAGCGCCGTAACATTGTGAGGGACTGATGTAGGTTCAGAGCCAGGTCACCAGTTCCCTCTCGCAGTTGAATCGGTGCAACTGTTAACTTACCAATTAATTAGTATAATTAGACTACAAAACTCCTACAACGAACTACAAGGTAGGATTCAGGATTTGGACATTTTCAATGACTCCCACAGGAAATTGAAAATTAAAATACTGGATGGTTTGCTGAATGAGTAATCCCTATATACTACTTACTTAAATAAATTATACATTGTTAGAAAAAGTAGAAATTATGTACCTACATTTTATATTATTAGTGTTGTGCTCACTTCTAAGTGACATACATATCAGACGCAGTACAACTTAACTATAACCTAGCATAAGTTTTAATATGTATTGTTGCTAGTGAGACTGAATAAATAAAATAAATAACTATATATATCACAAACTTTAATTATTTTAAAATATTTTTAAACACCTTTATATTCATACAATTCACATAACTACCTACTGTTTACTTTTTAGAATATGTTTGTGATAGGATTGCAGCGCGTCTGGGGCGTTGCACGCGCTTAAGCTTTCGGATGGTTGCTGAAAATCAGCTGTTTGCTTTTGCAGTTTATGTCTTAGCAAAACATCGCTGAACTATCGCCCTTTCGCATTGCTGTGACACACATGATCCGTACTTTTGCATACTTTTAATGTTTGTTGGAGTTTCTCTTTTTTTTAAATTATTGTTTTTTTTGTACATTGTATCTTTGTATACCTAGCTTTTGCCGTGTGGTCCCCGGCAGAGTAGAATAGGCCACCCTCACTCTTACCGAGGTGTCGTAAAAGGCGACTAAGGTAAAGCTGCTGGCATGATCATCAGCACCCAGAGAAGGAAAACTCTGCATTTATATCAAAACCCTCGCCAACCCGTCTGCCAAGCGTGGTGAGTATGGCAATTACCCCTCATGTGATTGAGGGAGGCCCGTGCCCCAGCAGTGGGGACTTAAATGGGCTGATGATGATGATGATGATGATACCTAGCTTTTAAGTTTTGTATATTGTGCAAGAAAGAATATCTATCTATTTATCTATCACTTAAGGAAGAATTTATTTAAGACGCGTAAGTACGTATAGACGAGCCAAACTTGACGAGCCACATTTGACGTTTCTAAATTTTAGTTTCATAATGAGGTGACCTACTAAAAAACTTCAATTAAAGTGAATAATCGAGATGTACTTCAAACAAGCGTGAATCGAATACTATAATAATTTAAAAGAAGTTATTAGTACTTTTATTTGGAGAAATTGTGAATCAAAAGTGTTGAAAAGAAAGAGGAAAGTAGGTACTCATCCTGGATATCGATACGGGCCAGTTTATTTCTTTTTACAAAGTTATTAATGTATTTATATTTTCAAACAAGAGAATAATACGCTTTATTTTATACTGAATGTGGCTTTTCATTTTTAGATGAATATTCCTACACGATTAACATTGTATTCATTCGATTATTTGGGTTACATCACTGAGCTTAACAAGAAAATGGGTAAGTAAGGAAAAAGTATTTTTTTAATAAGTTTATAAATAGTTTAACAAAGAAAGTAAATTGTGAAATTATCTTTTTTGTCTTTATTGAAATAAATAAATGCAAAAGCTAATATTAAAAAGTTAAGAAATTTAGCTTTATTTACAAAGAAATATTGATAACAGATTCGGCGGGTAAGGCTAAAACAAGCATGCGTGGGCTGATGCAAATCAAAGGTTTTAAATTAGTGTCTAGTGGTTTTTAGTGTACAAATTTGGTGTTAATTTGTGCAGTGAAGTGCCGAAAAGTGATCCTAATAATAAGTATCGTTAGATTGTATTAAAAACGATACAATCGAACGATACGATACACTGCTATTTTCTATCTATCTATCTGCTGAATCCGTAGGTCGATAAAACGTAAAAACACCGGCGTTTTATTGAGTGACTGTGACATTGACTGACTTCGGCTGTTGACTACCTACTTATTCTGAATAAGTTACTTGACATTGGCAAATTATCTTCGGGTAGAGCCAAAAATAAAAAAAATGATAAATTCAATGACCGTTGTTAGAAGGTTACGTTTTGTTGAAGTGTCAAATGTGGCCTTTTCATTTTGGCACAACTATAGTGACTCAAATCACTTAAGTAAGTATTTATTTAAGACGCGTCTCTTCAAAGTGCTCGCTACATACAAACACGTCTGAGACAAAACTCATTTAGTAAGTTGTGGTGCGTTTGCAAAATTAGTCTTATTGTTAAATGTCTAACTTTATAATTGATCGTTGTCTCTTGACGAGTTAAGTGATTAGGTTCTGTATACATCGAAAGCTATTTTATGCTACGTCTATTATAGAATTTTCGGACTACGTTGGCTCGGCTATGTTGAGGTAATGGAATCGGATCTAGCTGTGAAGAGAGCTTACCTGGGTCGATCATCAAGCGCCCAGTAAGGCGCTCTAGATATCGCTGGATAGACCAGGTCGAGATCGAAAGCGGAGCGCGAGTGCGTCTCCTTCCCCTGCGTGGAGCAGGTCCGCTGGTGCGTGGGGCTGTAACCCCACCACCGGCATTGCACGGACCTCCTCCTACACCTCGTGGGGACGGCACGACTCTCTCGGCTGTCCCCATCCCTCCCCCCGGGGTCGGGGGGAGGGATGGGAGAAGCGCCGGGCCCGCCGTGTAGGCGGGCGTCCCTGTCCGGGGGGTGACGTGGTGAAAGGCTCCGAGCTTTGGCCCCATGTCACTCGCCCACCCATGGACAGATGAGGGAGAGTCCCAGGAGTTAGAGTCGGTATGCCTCTGGCCGGCTTCTCGTCAGGAGAAGCCGTCGCCAGAGGACAGTCCGACATAACCCATCCGTTTACAAGACGGATGGGTATGCGTAACGCATTTCTCCTGGTTCACCAAAAAAAAAAAAAAAGGTCGAGATCGAATAATCTCGGTTACCTACAAAGACCGGATTGGCGACAGGTGGCGGAGAACAGAACAGATGGCGAATTCTCGTGTCGGAGGCCAAGATCCTACTTCGGGTCCGCTGAACCAGCGTAGCAAGTAAGTATATTATAGGAAATTTATAAATATATAAGCGACGTCATAATAAACTGCCAATAAAGAAGGTTCCATATGTGCTAATTTTAATAGAAACGATAGTATTGTTGCTCATAAATAACCATTTTTTTTAATGTAATGTGGCAGACAAGCAGGTGGAATATGGGATGGTAAGCAATGGGGGCTTTCGCGTGCGAAAAATCCGCAAGATGGCGTACTATAGACCTGAGGTCCAATACAAGGTGATTGGGTATTTTCAGAAAGAAAGAAAATATTTATTATTATAGACATCACAACACAGAACATATAGCAATTGTAAACAGAACACAATTTAACAATTAAAAATACATAAAAATAAAACAAAAGGAAAAGAAAAAACTACAGTATATAATACATAAATATAAAACAAAAGGAAAAAAATAAAAAATAAAAAAAAAAAAACTTTTTAGACGTGATATGTCAAATTGTCAATTATCGAATAAATCAGCCAATGATGTTAAAGTTGCTCCTCGGTTCAAATCTAGCGGATATTTCACACACGACTTATTGCTGCCGCCCATAAACACTCGCGAAACCAGCGTAGTCACAAGTGCGCTGCCAACCTTTGAAACTTCTTTTCCTCCGGGTTGGGCCTCCGGTACAAGGATACCGAGTGAATGAGGATTCACTCGGCGAATCATCAGAGACGCTGCTTCACGCTAGATTTCTGTGAGGTTCTGGTAGTAACATTCCGGTCGAGCTGGCCCATTCATGGCGAAGCTTGGCTCTCCCACAGTCATGAATGTATGAATGTATAAAATGGGCATCATTTACATTGCACGATAGTAAATTAATATCGCAATAATTAATTGGCCGTGTGGTCCCCGGCAGAGTAGAATAGGCCACCCTCACTCTTACCGAGGTATCGTAAAAGGCGACTAAGGTAAAGCTGCTGGCATGATCATCCGCACCCAGAGAAGGAAAACTCTGCATTTATATCAAAACCCTCGCCAACCCGTCTGCCAAGCGTGGTGAGTATGGCAATTACCCCTCATGTGATTGAGGGAGGCCCGTGGACCAGCAGTGGGGACATAAATGGGCTGGCGATGAAATTAATATCGCTTCCCATTGCTTTACTCCAACTGTACTTTAGCTTTAATATCTCTATCCCTTTCTAGTTGAGTGATAACTCTGTCTTATTCCTCTAGTTAGCATTTAAGGACGTTAATTTGAGTAACACTGGCATTAACAAGTTTGACTGTTTGACGTGGATTAGTGACGGTTCTGTTCTAAAGTTTGAGATGCGTAGTTTGTAAGTACAGGTATTAAACCTTTTAGGGCCGAGTTCACCAACTTTAAAACAACGGTAATCACACTTTAACCGTGCTTGCTATTGGTGCTTGCATGGTTAAAGCATGATTACCGTTGTTTGAAAAATTGGTGAACTCAGCCCTTAGGCATACAGTATCAGCCTATATACTGTCCCATTGCAGGGCAAAGGCCTCTAACATAGAAATCAAGTTATCGCTAATATGTGGGATTAGGCTTAATCACCACGCTTGGGCTTAACTTAATATAGATTGGTGACCACAAACCCGAGCAATGTGCGAAAAATTCGAAACATACTTTTTGCTCGACCCGGAAGTCGAACCCAGGACCTCGAGATCACGGCCCGGTAACTTAAATCACTTGACCAACAGGGCGTGTTTATAACGGTTTAGTTAGACATATACAATACTATAGTGGCCCGCCCTTATTTCGTTTCGAAACATTAGTTCCACTTTATACCAATAGAAGGCGCTAGGTGTTAATTACATCGCGCAAGCATTTATTGTTTTCGGATTACCTATAAGCGATGTCGCTGTCTGTTTATCTCTTTATAAATAGTATAGACCACATTTACAAAATAGATGTTTATTTAAAGGGCAAAATAATAGGTAAAATATCTTGAGTCTATAAAATTTCGATCGGTCTATTTGAACCAATGAATTCATCAGCAGTATCAGTTTACTGCTGGATATATTATTTCTGACTGTAATCGTGTGCATTTAGTGGAGGGTGCCGTACACTAGCAACGTCATTGATTTAATTCTTTAACTAAGTAGGAACTACACCTCTATGCTTTCACCAGCTTAACTCAGTCTTGACGAAATGATAACACCTTCCAAGATTGAAACTATTTAAATTTATAACGTTGAACATCGACGAACAGTAATTGACACGACCGCTCAGTGCAGCGAACAAAGTTAGAATGCCCCGAACTGATCGACCGTTTTCGTTCAAAAACTCCCACTCCTCCTGACTCTATTTGGACGTTTGATTCTTTCAAGTGTTGCCATAATATTAAAATATTTATATACTAAAATTAGAGTGACTTTTTACTTAATATTGCTTAAGCTTTGTCTAATAATTTAAGGATGTTAAAACTGTAACGTTAAAAACCTAACACTACTAAACTGGATCTATTTTACTAATTGTGGAGCTTCGGTGACTCTTCAATCTGTATACTATTTATTTAATCATCGTGCACAACTTTTTCGTCTGTTTTTGTACTTGAAGCTTCGGTTCCAAAAGTGTCCGCTTTTGGCGTTTTCATTTCAGCCAGTAGATGCCCACTGCTGGACATAGGCCTTCCCCAACGTTCTCCACATAATTGTGGCCTGTGCCGCCGGGATCTAAGGGAGTACCGCGACCATCACCAGATCTCCTTGTCATAAGGTCTGCCACTGTTAACGAAAGTCTGGCCGTCGTTAACTCTTGCTCTAATAAGGGTGTGTGGGATTCCCAGAGGTTTACCCACTAAAAACCCTCCGACGCTCGCTGTTGATTTATAAGCGAGGCCTACGGTGACTCAACAGTCCGTTTGACCTCGCCAACGGCCAACGTCTGCCAGACCAAATAGGCAGGTCGCCTCAGGGGGGTGCTATAATAGGACCCACTCCTTAACTTTGAACATTCGCGCCCGCGTGCAGCGCGTCATTCTCCCCATGTGGTGTCTCATTATGGGACAGCCGGTGCCCCCGCACCTACCACCCGAGACCCTCCAGACAGGGGGGCGTTGTTGTGACGAGCTCCTCTTCTGGCGCGTCCGCCCCGTCCGCGACGAAGCCGGAGTGAGAGCGGATCTCGCTCCCTTTCCCGCTCTGCAGTCTCCTTCTGCAACATCACCTCCTCACAGAAGGAGGCTGCTGCCACCCAAGCACTCTCGCTACTAATCTTCTCTAGGACGGTCGATAGAGAGAGGTCCCCATCTCCCAAAGCCGCAGTGTTGGAGGCCCCATGACAAGGAGATCTAGTGATTAGTGTTGTTCGTGGTCTATCCAGATGTTAAATTTACTACCAGAACTGCAAGAGTTACGAGTAGCTCAGCCTTCAATATAAAATTAAAGTAACATAATCTTGTAGCCATAAGTCATAACTTGTCAGTGCCAAAGTCAGCAGCCGTAAAAAAATGAAGAGTGCGCAAAACGACCTTTTTACGAGCGTACAGACTGACCTCCTTCCATCACAGAACGCAGTTTAATCTTGGAGGTTTACTGCTGGCACTATTTTTTATGGTTTAAGTCCCAGTAAAGTAATATATGCTCTATGATATCATGGAGATTGCAAAGGAATAGACGTTTTACGGCCGCACTCAGAGACGTCATTTAAGCTTATGTTCATTAACTTTAGTATCGGTAGTCTTTATGCGTATCAAAATAAGTGTCAATATTTTTTCGTAAGTAGCTAACTAAGTTAATCAACGACTCTGAGTGTGGCAATTAACTTCTTAATCGTGTACTAAACGAAATGAAAAGCATAGAAAAGTGTCAAACGCTGTAGATTTTTTTGTAGACTATAAATAATAATAAATATTCGCCGTGTGGTCCCCGGCAGAGTAGAATAGGCCACCCTCACTCTTACCGAGGTGTCGTAAAAGGCGACTAAAGTAAAGCTGCTGGCATAATCATCAGCACCCAGAGAAGGAAAACTCTGCATTTATATCAAAACCCTCGCCAATCCGTCTGCCAAGCGTGGTGAGTATGGCAATCACCCCTCATGTGATTGAGGGAGGCCCGTGTCCCAGCAGTGGGGACTTAAATGGGCTGATGATGATGATGATGATGATGAATAATAATAAATAAATAAATATTTCACAACTTCACATATATTGACCTGACTTACGAGATAGGTAGCTCAAGCACCTGTGTTACGGATATCAGAACCAACAGTGGGATTACAAATATATACATATAATACTTTTTTTTTGTAAATATATACTTATAATACATAGAAAACACCCAGACCAATACAAATCAGACATGTTCATGCACTACAAATGTTTGTACTGTGCGGGGATCGAACCTGCAACCCTTGGACCAAAGGCAGCGTTCACTAACACTGTTCCAAACGGGTCGTCTATAATATAATATCCTCCAACCGATTTCGGCTAAGGCGGCCACTCTCATATCTATCAGCCACTTACGCAGGATAATGGTGCTCAAGTGTGTGCGCAAACACAAGTGCACTCTCTTTTCCCTTGCCCTCATGTTCCGATGGGACACAGTGTGACCCGACCGGAGAGGGATCGGGTGCCGGACCAACGGCTTAAGGTGCTCTCCGAGGCACAGGGGTAGACCGCCAATTTCCAGGCTCCGGGCTGACACTGACTCAAGTACAAAATGTTGACCCGACCGACCCGGGGATCGAACAAGGGACCCCAAGCGCAACCGTCGCTTTAAAGTGCGACCCACTACCCACTGCGCCATCGAGGCAGACAAATTGTAGATAAGTAACGATTTTGATTTCCGATGTAACTTATAAAAGTTACATCGGCAAAATTCGTCTACGCAGAAAAGCAAGTTAAATCCGATTGATTACGATTGCGAAAACAGTTGAAATACAAACTTTATTGCGTTACATTAAGATTAAATACATTAAATCCAGAGAGGTATACTATCTCTCTCTTGGCCGCACTCGCACCGAACATGGCGCTGACGCATCAACCAATAAGTAATTGTAATTTTTGGCGCGCGTAAATGGAGCGTTGTGATTGGTTAAGATTTTGCCGCAGTATTCGAAAATAAGACTTCTCCGCAGGTACATTGGTGTAACTTATAAAATTGGTAAAGCTTTACATGCTCGGATATGAACCAACCACGTATGGGGGGCGCACGTTTTTATCCAATGAGCTACAATCGCTATTAGAATTCTGTGCCATAGAATTAAGCAAAGATAATAATATAATGTACCCTATGTTTCTGTCTATTGATTTATTAAGCATGTGGATGCCACGTCTTTTTGAATGTCCGACTTTTTACATATCCCTAAAGTGAGCCGTAACCCTTAAAGAGTAATGACCGATAGAAGCCGCGTCCAACAGGTTGATGTGATCTCAAAAGCTGAAGTCAACAGTCTCTACAGTTGGTTAGAGGTTGGGCGTTGTTGGATCGAGAATTTGTCCTATTTGTATATTTATGTCATTCGTGTTTTAATTTGTGTTCTGTGACCAATAAAGATATGTTTATCTTTTTTTGACGATCCTTTTGGAACAGTGGTAATGAACGCTGCCTCTGGTGCAAGGGTTGCGGGTGTCATTCTCTCAACATGTCTTGCCCATCTGAGACGTTGCGACTTAATGAATCTGACGATCACACCGCACTGTATGTATGTATATGTCACCGGAAAATAACAAGATCCGTAAGTTTATCAATTTACCAGGAAGTTTATAAACTTTCGTAGGATTCTAAACGGGAGATAAATTGTATTATTTTACGTTACACATTTTCGTAAAATTATCAATTTCCGATGTCACACGGTAAATTTATAAACTATTTTATATGGTCCGACCAATCACAGAAACTCTTTTAAATATACGAATCTTTGAAATACGTAAAATAACACACTGCTCTCTGATTGGTCAATGTTCACAGTGGCAATGCCAATCAGATCGCGAGTAGCGTTTGGATATTGCTTACTTATTATTTTACAAGTTCAGTAAGTTTATCAATGTACGAAAGTGTCGACGTAAAATAATACAATTTATCTCTCGTTTAGAATCCTACTAAAGTTTATAAACTTCCTAGTAAATTGATAAACTTACGAATCTTGTTATTTTCCGGTGACATATATATATATTTATCATTTATTTGCACGATAGTAAATTAATATCGCTTCCCACTGCTTAACTTCAACTATACTTCTACCTTAATATCTTTTTCCCTTTCTATTTGAGTGATAACTCTGTCTTATTCCTCTAATTAGCATTTAATCAGCAAGTAGTCCGGGTGCTAATAATTATGTTACTCTCACGTACACATTAGTAAAGATCAGATAAAATAGACCGGAATGAAAACATAATCTCCCTTCACGCGATGGGGTAAATGGACGAAATATCTTGATGATAGGAGATTAGCTGGCTTAACGCAAAGATCCCAGGTTCGATTCCGACGGGGAAGGGAAGGGATTAAGGCTCGGTAACACTGGGACGTTTTGGCCCAAAAGCGTAATTTCTTATTTAATAAACTTAAGACTGATAATGTTCTGTTCTTTTTGCTGACTAGTCCAGCATGGTAACGCGTCGCCTGATGCGTAAGTAATTGCCGTCAGCCCATTAAAGTCCCCACTGCTGGGGCACGGGCCTCCCTCAATCACATCAGGGGTAATTGCCATACTCCACCACGCTTGGCAGACGGGTTGGCGAGGGTTAGATATAAATGCAGAGTTTCTTCCTCTGGGTGCTGATGATCATGCCAGCAGCTTTACTTTAGTCGCCTTTTACGACACCTCGGTAAGAGTGAGGGTGGCCTATTCTACTCTGCCGAGGACCACACGGCTAATAGCGATCCAGTCGCCCATAGACACCCTAAAACATATTTTGACTAACTATTTTCATTTCATGTCCTCAAACCAGTGATCGGATTTAAGTGTGAAGTTTTGGATGAAATAAACATGAATGAAAATTTCGATAACAATTGCTTAGTTATTAATTTAACGTTTAACTTACTTAAATTCAGATTCATTCCTATTTCGCTTCCGCTATTTTCATTTAATCTAAGGATTAAATCAAAATAGTGGAAGATACGGCACGTCCCTTCAATGAGCAGTTTTCCAGTAGGTATTTTTTACGTTGAAGTTACTCGCTGGATGATGTTAGCAGTCTCTGTATATTTTAGGTGTGGGATGATATATCCTGTGCTCCCTAATTTATGGGAAAATTTCTCAGTGCTAAGTTTTTCACTTTTACCTAATATTTCATAGCAACCTATTTTTTACAAGGAGTTCATTGTTGTTGTTGATTATTCAACATATTTTAGAATAAAACTCTAAAATTACTCATAAACCTTCATTCATGGGTGAATGAAAATGAAATATGGCAACACTTTAAATGCCGCGACCAATCGTTGTAATTTTTTTTCAGGTACGGGTAGCGCCATCTGTTATCACTTTAGAGACAGCGATTGACTAATGTAATTGGAAAACTCCTCATTAGACAACTGAAAGCGGGCATAATGCACAACCACATGCACACATACTCACAGCTTTATGACACATTGTACAAATGGGGACTCTGTCTTCCAACCATAGAATTTCTGAGCGGACCACGCATCAGACTTCAGTCCTGTCAAAAGGGACCTTAAATCGTCACATCTTAATATATCGATATTTCTATTCTCGCTTGCAAAAAGGTAACCAAAAAAAATGAATTAGAAAGAAATGACAAACAACAGGTTCTTTCTATTTAGAGTGAAATGTAATTCCATAATATTTTGTTTTTTTTTAAATAATTGTACAACAAGTAAAAGCGCACGAGGAATTTTGGAACCTTTATCACACTAAAAATAATTAAAGAATATTTTGGGTGACACGACCGTTTTGTTCAGGACTCGCCAATTGCGACTGCGTGCAATTAGGCGACGGGGACATAATTTGAATCGTCAACGCGGTACAGACGAATCACATATTTTCCGTTATTTTGATTAAATCTAAGACTTAAATACTTGTTTTAATTTCAATTTCTGATAACATATTTTTTTTTTTTTATTTGGGTGTCCACGTATGAAAAAGGTTTGTTCCGTTCCGGCATTTCACGATGGCAACAATAACAAATGCATTAAATTGTAATAAGTAATCTTTTGAGCGTAATCTTTCGGGTGGAAATGAAGGGCCTTTATCAAATTTTATAATAGCCTTATTCCAGACAAAAGCCATAGATTTAAGAAGCGCGGCTGTTTCTAAGCCAACGGATTAAGCAATGACGTCATCATGATTCATATTTGTTTCAGACGCCGATTTTGAAGATTGATTTGAGCGATGGTAGCTCAGTGGATAAGAACGCGCCTTCCATATGGAAGGTCATAGGTTCGAATCCGATCCGAAATTAAAAACAATCGATGTTCATTTTTAATGGTTTTTCTCAATTTTCATTTTGTGTTATTTCTTGCCATACCACAAATTTACCGCGTCTGACCAGAAATTTTCATACTACTTACATATTTTTTTTTTCGAAAACTTCAAAAAATTGCGGATTATAGCATAGTAGATGAGTTCCAGTTTTAGATGAGCCTCGTTGTAAAGCATCTAAAAAAACTGGGTCACTGAAAATGGGTCAAACTTTATAAATAATAAAGATATTTATAAAGTTTGGCCTACACAAAAATCTAATCCAAAAAGGTAAATGCATAAATAACACACAAGGGAGTTTTCTTATAGAGGTAATATCTCAAAACGCCATACAGCCCCATATGAATTCATAAAATCTCAACCCCATACCAAACCCTATAAATTTAGACCCGAAAACCATAACTTAACTCTAAAGAATGAGCCGACACAGTCATGGAATCAGGTAGAGACGTTCCATTTAACAGGAAATGTCGATATTATTTTGTGAGGGGTATTTTTCTTTTTTTATAACATGAAGTGGAACCAATTCACCGTACCTTGACAAAAATAATTTAATATAAATGAAAAGTAGAGCTTCAATATACAATATTGCTTTTTGGCATTGCATGAGCTTTTAAAATTGTGAGATTCTGTGCGTATTTTATTTAATACCATTGGAGAACGCCGCTTCGGCATTAATGTTCCGGTTCGACCGGAGTGATACCACGGCTTCACAGAAAACCGGCGTGAAGCAGCACTGTGCTGTGTTTCGCTGAGTGAGTGAAGGCACCGGAAGCCCAATCCGGGGGAAAGGGGGTTTAAAGGTTGGCAGCGCACTTGTGACTCCACTGGTGTTCATGGGCGGCTGCAATCGCTTACCATCAGGTGATCCGTCTGCTCGTCTGCCAACTATAACATAAAAAAAAAATTTGAGGCACACCTATGTAATAATTTCTTCTTGTAGGTAAGTAAGTTTAATCTTGATAATTGCTAAAAGTGTCCACTTTTAGCAATCATAGAAATTATTGATACTTGTTGAAAGAAATGATTAAATAGGTGGGTCGCAAAAAAATATTGATCATTTTCTTTCAATGTATTTGTTGCTTACTTTAAAAATAAGGTCTGTTTCGGAAAGAGATAATCGAAGGACCGCGATAATTTGGGAAAGCTTGACTAACCTGGTCATCCAAGCATCCGCGTGGTGTGCTGTCTCAATGAGACTGTAAGTCCAAAGGGGCTGGTTCTTGTTGCTATCACCGCACCACCGTACTGAGTCCAGATCATCGAATATTTCCGCAAGTGTATTGTCTTTATTTTAAGTATTGAATTTGGAATCGCGTGCGCGGCGACCGTGTCGATCGGTAGATGTCGGAAACTAGTGTTTGAAAAATGATGCCGTTGGCAGCACTGTTGCGGGCGCGTTCCGTTCCAAGGATTTGCAATACATTACCCAAATACTTTAGAATTTAAAAGAAACGAAAACAAAAAGGCAAAATATTATTGCGCTATATACTATTTAACCAAATTAGGCTAAATACGGAACAAGGTTTCTTGTTCGCCACAATCAATTAAATCACTTCGCGGCGCTAGCTACTATATCGTTGCAGTATCGCCTTCAAGGGTTGCGAAGATCCGACGGCGGTCGCTTCAAAGAAATTTAATAACTACATTGAATCGACTGCCGTCTGATCTGCCGATTGCTGACTGAGTCTGGTAATCCAAATTCACTTAATCCTGAATCATGGTCTAAAGTACACCCTGGGCTTTAAAGCGACAGCTTTGGATTCGACCGGAAATAGCACGCTGAGATGAAGAAGAATAACATTGATAGTAAGAAAGATATATTTTTTATGTGATACGTGGCAGACGAGCAAACGGATCACCTGATGGTAATCCATTCCCGTCACGTATTGGCACCCGCGACATCAATGGAGACACAAGTGCGCTGCTAACCTTTAAACTCCCCCTAAATTCGTGGTATCACTCCGGTCGAGCTAACCCATTCATGCCGAAGTGTGGCTCTCTCACGGTCAAACTAACCGAAAAGTGCAGGTTTCGTCGTGTTCTCTCACTGCTGAGAGAATGGTAGCAAAATACGCACGTAAATGTTATAAATCAATAGTATGCAATAACCATGCTAGTACTAAACCAAGACTAAATCTACGACCTCCCGTTAAAAGGTGCACGTTCTTATGTATTGAGTTAACACGGTTCTATTGTTTATCGATACTAGTCCTATCGATGTTCTCCCATCTCTAGAATTAGGGTTATAAATCCGCCATCTTGTATAAGAAGGGTTCTTGCCTCAGTTAGAAGAACAGAGTTCAAAGTGACTATTTATAATGTTCGCCGGTTGAGTGTGCAGCAAGGTACCGAAATTCGAATAATATGACGCCGAATGTTTGCAGCAGCGATAAACGCGACAACGTAATATCAAAACCACGAATAATAATAGCACAGGCGAATGTTTGTGAGGGCGAATCGTGAAGCACCAAATGCACGCCATGCCGAATATCTTTTCATCCTATTGAACGCAGTTACGATGAATCGCATAATTTAACTTACTGTCATAAGTAACCATTCTGCAACGAAAAATCTCAAAATAAAATAACGCTAATACGGATAATGTATCAACTAGCACTCTGCATCGATGCATCTTTGAGGGAGTTACTTAGGATCGCTAGCGCCATTTTCACTAAAGAATACTAATGTTTAGGTAAAATGTATGTGGGATGGGGCTCCAAATAAAGCCAGGGATTTGTATTTAAGAATTCTATATTAATCATTTTCTTCAAGCGTCGTCTTCCACGTCTTTACATCGTCCGCTATACGTCGTCTCTCTCACTCTCTCTCTCTCTCTCTCACGAACGTCATTCTAATTCAAACATCGAACTCATACACGTTCCTTGGCATGCATCTACCGATCACCAATCCCACATGTATTTTATTCTTTATGTGATTGAATTGACATCCTAACACTAACTCGGCGAATCATACAGACCAACAAAGATCAGAAGGCACTTCAGTGACATTGATATGGGGGCGCTGTACAATATTTTTTCTTTGGAAAAATGTCAAAAGCACTGACACTTATATAGGAAACAGCGTTAGTTCCGAGTTTTGCGTGCAAGTGCAGGGGCCTTAGGGTGAACCGGAAATTACGACCGAATCGGAGTTTCCCCTCCCTTTCACACGTGCTGTGTTTCTCCTTTGTTTAGATGAGACTGGTATATTCTGGTCCCTGCTTACGAATAATTCTGTGTGTCCTGTGAAAAGTGGTACAAGTCGACTTATATCGAATTTGATTTTCTTCTTGCTACCTCATCACAAAATAACCCTCTATTTTTCTGTCTGATCAGACATGCAAAAAAATCCTCCTTTTTCGGTTATACTCGGTCTTGTGACCATTGAAAGTAATTATAAAAACAAAACCAGCGCTAGCGAATCAAGACACTTGTAAAAGACTGGAAGACTGGTTTCTTAGCCAATTTTCTGGTGATGCTATTGTTAAATTTTATTTTTTTACTGGTGTTTCTAGAATAAATATATTGTTTTTCGAAAATATAGGCCATTCGACTTCTCTCGTTCGGCCACCTCGGATAATGGGGAGGATCATGCAGTAAAAAGAACGTATCTTGGCCTGCCAAATAGTTGAAGGCCAGTTGGCCACCCAGGATCTGTGGATCTGTCGCTTTTTGAGACCCGGGTTGGCTTAATCCATGATTCAGGATTTAGGGAGTCTGGTAACAATGTGCCGATTAAGGAGGCTCAAAGTCACCCAGAGACCAATGGAGAGGGCTATGCTCGGAGTCTCCCTGCGTGATCGTATCAGAAATGATGAGATCCGCAGGAGAACTAATGTCACAGACATAGCTTAAAGAATTGCATGCCTCAAGTGGCAATGGGCAGTTCACATAGCGAGGAGAACAGACGGCCGTTGGGGCTGAAAGGTCCTCGAATGGAGGCCACGTACAGGAAGTCGCAGCCATGGCAGGCCCGTGCAAACAAACACCGATACTGTTAGTGTAGGGTGTCGGAGTAGCTTCACTGACAGTTCATTTAGTGGCGAAAAAATATCGGAAAATGTGAGAGTGTCAGAAGATTCACAGCCTGGCCCCTGCAGACGACGCCGTGCTCCGCCAGTCCGCTCGTGACCACGGCTGCTGTAACGTAGCCGAAACGTCGAGTAAAATATGTGAGTACACAATAATAAATATTCCGTCTTGATTAATTATAGTTATAATGCAGTCTGGTAATAAATTACAATGAAACAAACAGGGGGACCATACCAACTAAATCATGGTTACACGTTCTAGAAACTATCCGAAACTTGAAGGTTTCCTCACCGATGAGCTAATGGTAGAAATATGCACATCGATTTTAACTTGGTCTCTTTGGAGTCTGGGGTACGCTTGGACCATGTTTCAGGATTTGGCAAATATGGTAATAGCAATGAGGTGACTGTCGCCTGACCTTCGTAATTTTTTAACTGGGGAACCAGACCAACTGCATCATGATTACACGTTTCAGAGACTATCCGAAACGTGCAGAGTTCCTCACTGCTGAGCTAATGGTAGAAATATGCACAAATATTTGAAAAATCTAGCGGTCACACATGTCACACATATAAGTTAAACACACACACGTGAAACTTATGAGTTATGAAAAAACGACGGCGTGTTTTTCTAAGTTTACTAACACCTTCGTTTTTCTTCGGTTTCAAATGGCCGAATGATTCGATTCGATGACAAATAAAAAATATTAGACTGAATGAATCTATTCTTACTGAATATATTTTTATTTTTGTCGTTTACATTTCTTTACTTTGTCTGTATTGTCCTGTGTGTTTGTTTTGTTTTTGGTGATGTGAAAACTCATCAAAATTAAATCCGCTCGTCACATCGGTCAATCTTTCAAAATACGCGTGTTTCTTTAATCACTCGACATTGACAGAATTATACAGAGTGTCGCAAGACACATTAGCAGCCGCTATTTTAAAATAAATAGAAATGAAAACAAAAGACTTCAAAATTAAGTAAGTATTGTTCCCGGGCATGTCACAAAAAAAGTTATAATGCGTCAAAAGAAACTTTCTCTAATACCAATGTGTGAATTGAATCGTTCTTTCACCCACCCTCAAAGGGCAACCCTTTTACAGCTTCCGACAGGTGCTACGGTGGAGCTTTGTAAATTCAATCATGGCTTAAAGCTCTCCGTGTCACCACTTCTTTCAGTTCTGGCGAACTCCCGAAAGGAAAGTCACATCTTTTGATTTGAGGGTCAGAACTTTAGGGTTTCGGGCGCCCTGTTAGTCTGGTGGATTAATACCGGGTGATCTCGCAGGACCATGAGATCACCCGGTCGAGCAAATATTCGAATTTTTCGAACATAGCTAGGGTTTGTGATCACCAATCCGCATTTGGCAAGCGTGGTGATTAAGCTTAATCTCATCATAGTAGCGATAACTTGATTTCTATGATAGAGGCCTTTGCCATGCAGTGGGACAGTTTATGATGTTTTACTTTTTTACTATTTTTTTCACCTACATATTTAGGTGACAAACCAACATGGCGCTTTAACCAAACTCGCCATTAAAAAATAGTGAAATTCCAACATTTTTTTGTGATATGTGGCAGACGAACAGACGGATCAACTCATTTTTGGTAAGTGATTGCCGCCGCCCATGGACTCCCACAACACCAGTGGAGTCACAAGTGCGCTACCAACCTTTAACCCCTCTTCCCCCGGATTGGGCCCCGGTACCCTCACTCACGCAGCGAAACACAGCACAGTGCCGCTTCACGCCGGTTATCTGGGAGGCCGTGGTATTATTACTCGGGTCGAGCCGGCCCATTCATGCCGAAGCGTTGGTAAAGATAACTCGAATCCAATAAGCAAACGATATTCTCATTAAAAATATCAAAATAGTGTTCTCCTAGAAGCGACACCAAACCGTAAAAAAAATAAATGTAAAAAATGAGACGAAATTTAAAAGTTCAGTCTAACTAAATTATTATTAATGACGGACGTGATTAAATTTTAGCGGTTGGCTGCCCACGGATCTCTAAAAATGTTGAAAGAGGAAAATTGCTGAGAAAATCATTTTGACATTAAACTTTTAGATGGAATCGTATCAGATACGATTCCATCTAAAAGTGAGATTCTCAGTTGATAAGAACACGACTTCCAACAATGGGAGAGCCACGCTTCGGCATGAATGGGCCGGTTCGACCGAAGTGATACCACGGCTTCACAGAAAACTGGCATGAAGCGGAATTGTGCTGTGTTTCGATGCGTGAGGGTACCGGAGGCCCAATCCGGGGGAAGGGGGTTTAAATGATGGCAACGCACTTGTGACTCCACTGATGTCGCGGGTTTCCGTGGACGGCGGCAATCGCTTACCATCAGGTGATCCGTTTGCTCGTCTGCCACCTATCACATAAAAAAAGAAAAAAGAATGCGACTTCCATACATTCGTATGTTCGAATGTTGGGGGGTTCGATCTCAGGGCACGGAATAAATATAGCCGGGTTGGACCAAAATTTGTACCTGAGTTTTTCTGTTAAGAAATTTCTAGTGTCAGTCCAGAGTCTGGAAGTTGACGGTCTTGTCTCCAACCGATTACGGCTAAGGCGACCAATCTCAACGAATAGCCACTTACACAGGATATAATTTAAGTGCTCAAGTGCGCATACTCAAGTGCACTCTCTATTCCCTTGCCCTCATATTCCGATGGTACTAGTGTGACACGACCGGAGAGGGATTAGGCGCAGGACCAACGGCTTAACGTGCTTTCCGAGGCACAGAGATACCAGACTGCCAACTTCAAGACTCTGGGCTGACACTGAGAATTTCTTAACAGAAAAACTCAGGTACAAATTTTGGCCCGCCCCGTGAATCGACCCGGGACAGCAAGCGCAACCCTTTAAAGTGTAACGCACTATCCACTACACCAATGAGGCAGTCACCAACAAATAAGTGTTGTATGATGAAGAGTCGTGCCGTAGCCGTGTGGTCCCCGGCAGAGTAGAATAGGCCACCCTCACTCTTACCGAGGTGTCGTAAAAGGCGACTAAGGTAAAGCTGCTGGCATGATCATCAGCACCCAGAGAAGGAAAACTCTGCATTTATATCAAAACCCTCGCCAACCCGTCTGCCAAGCGTGGTGAGTATGGCAACTACCCCTCATGTGATTGAAGGAGGCCCGTGCCCCAGCAGTGGGGACTTAAATGGGCTGACGATGATGATGGAGAGTCAACTTATACCCAATTTCGGTCCTAATTCATCAACAACCGACGTATTGGAACAAGAGGAAATAAGCTAGCGATATATTTTTCTAAGAAACTAATATCTATTTTATGACCATCCATCCTTGTCATTATAAGTAGACGGTATGTTTTCCTGGTATACGATAAAATGTATAAGCTACATCATTATTTTAGACTTAACATGTAGGTATTAACTTTGTTCAAAGTAGGACAGACAAAGAGCCAACTAAGCAAAATGTTCTTACAATGTCCTCACAGAAAACTGGCGTGAAGCAGTGCATGCGCTGTGTTTCGCTGCGTGAGTGAGGGTACCGGAGGCCCAATTTAGGGGAAGGGGGTTAAAAGGTGAGCAGCGCACTTGTGACACCACTGGTGTTGCAGGTGTCCATGAGCGGCGGCAATTGCTTACCATCAGGTGATCCCTATATCATTTATTTATTTTTATTTATTTTATTTATTTATTTAATATAATTATATATATAATCATAACTGACCTATATCGACTGACCGGATGGTGCAATTGGTAGTGACCCTGCCTCTTGCGCTAAAGGTCGTGGGTTCGATCCCCACCCTGGACAAACATTCGTGCGATGAACACTTGTGTTTGTTCAGTGTCTGGGTGTAATATATGTATTTAAGTATATATTTACTGATTTCTGTGTTATTTGTATTTGTTTTAACTTAAAGCCAAATGTAATTGTATGTTTCCCAAATAAATAAATAAATATTTGTGTTCCTCTGTTGTCTGATATCTGTAACACAAGTGCTTACGCTACTTAGTACGGAATCAGGTCAATGTATGAGCTGTTGTGAGAATTATTATTATTATTTTTCGTTTCATGCTATTTTTCAGCTCTGAAGCTGGTTTAAAGTACAGTTACGGGTATTACGCCAAGCAACTGAACTTAGTGTGTGATTACATTTGGGAATCTGTATGTGTGTCTGTTGGGTTTGTGTGTTCGTATGGTTCGTCTTGAAGAAATCGCCGTACAATTCGGCAGGTGTTCAGTATAGCAGCTTTCTGCATTGTGAAAAAAGAGTTTTCCGGAAGATCTAACAGTTTAATGCTGTGATGTAAGTGTTTCGGTATCACTCCTGTGCTGGAAAGTACGAGTGGCACAATACACCTTGTCTAAATTCTATATTTTTAGGATTTCTTCTTTCAGCTCTGAGTATTTTTATTATTATTATTATGTTCTTTATATGCTGAGTATCACAGATATTTGCTGGCTTTTCAGAAATGTACGGGCCTAGGCCAAGTACAGTTCCTACACTACGGATCTGATTGTGATGTGGTGGGGGTAATGATTATTATTGTGTTTGAAATATATAAATATATTCTCCCATTTTGGGGTACGCTAACAAAATGATTATTATTATTATTATTATAAAACAAAATGTCTTATTACAAGGCAAAATGCTGGTGAAAATGTTAGTGACAAAAAATAAAGCCACGTGATTTTGCCCATCATCATCATCATTTCAGCCAATAAACTTCCACTGCTGGACATAGGCCTCCCCCAATGTTCTCCACACAGATCGGTCCTGTGCCTCCCGCACCCAAGGGATTCCCGCGATCTTCGCCAGATCGTCAGTCCACCTTGTGGAGGGCCTGCCACGGCTTTGACCTCCATTCGGGGACCTTTCAGCCCCATCGACCGTCTGATCTCCTCGCAATGTGCCCTGCCCATTGCCACTTGAGGCATGCGATTCTTTGGGCTATGTTTTTGTCCTTGAATTTTGCCCGCCAGTGTACAAAGTGTTCGTTTGACAAGTTCGCCAGACGAACCGAGCAGCTCCGACATATAAATAAATTATTTGCTAGAGAAAAATATCAACTAGTACTCTTTTGCAACAGATAGTCTGACTTTCATCACATAAAAAAAAACATCTATAATTATCTAATGCTTCTCTTTATACTGAAGAAATAATAAAGCCACTTGCAAGACTGTCAGCTTGTGCACCAAAATTCGAAGCTAAATATTATATTAGTTGCTTCGCAGTTGAGGTGTAACTGTCCTGGTAATATCTGGTACATGAATATTCAATTACTTAATTGAATTAGTTTACTCGACCGCCACCAGATGTCGCGGTTAAACCAGGTGAATCATACAAAAGTTTCGATGTAGAAGTCTCATTTGAATATGTTTCGAAAGTTATGCTTAAAGTTAGGAAAAAGAGAGGTATTTTTTTGTTTTTTTTCTCAAAACAAACTAAAAATTTTACGACAATGTTTTCAAAATTTTTGGTAAAAGAATAGGCAAGTTGCCTCATGTCGCTATTTATAAAAATAACTTTTAATTCAAATATTATTCCGTACAAGGATCCGAAATAGATAAACTTCAATAAATATAAATAAGGGATTGCTGTAAAAATACAACTTAAACCGATTATATTTTTACTGTTTCTTCTCTTGATTGAAAACACCGTCCGCCATGGTTCTACGTCACCATTATTGTAAACAACAAAACGTCAAACGCCAGTTTCAGGTTATTCAAGGTTTTTCATTGACGTCACGGCACAGATAATTAATAGACCATCATGGCGGACGGATTTAATTCTCTTGTAGATAATAATATTAGGGCTAAAAGTATGAAATTGCCGATTTGTATGGAGACTTTTTGAAAAGCTGTGTTTTTCATACTAACTTTTTTTTAATTGTCATAATAAACATTAATGGTACTATTTCATATTTAACTCTGCTTTAATGGACAACGTTTAGGTTACATTTAGAAGAGGTTATCAGAAAAAAATCGTTTATTTAAAAAGTTATGAATGCTGAAAGCGTCAATTCTGGGTAACAAAAAAAGAATCACTTTCAAGTTTTTTTTCTGCATCGATTTGCACATTACACACCTTAGAAATATGGTCTTTAATCAAAATAAAAATATACCAGAGTAAATTTCCGGGTTTGTATAAGAATTATTTATCTTCTTGAGCTTGAATGCAGTGATACCGCGGCCCCACAGAAAACCGGTTTGAAGCAGCATTGTGCTGTGTTTCGCTGCCTGAGTGAGGGTATCTGGAGCCCAATCCGGGGGAAAGGGGGGTTTAAGGGTTGGCAGCGCACTTGTGACTCCACTGATGTCACAGGCGATCTGTCTGCTCTTCTGCCACCTATCACATAAAAAAATAGAAAATTTCTTGATTTAACTTAATTTTATGGCTGGACAGTACCAATACAACCCTAAAGCACTCTCAACAGGAATAAGTTCCTAAACTAACATCGAGTCTTAACAACACATCCCAATCCGGAAACACAAGAAAACCCAATATAAATATACGTAGTATAGTGTCGGTAACTTTGTTATAGAGTACGCGCCACCAAAGAAACCTCATGAAAACCGCGTTTCAGTCGCCATCAACAACGTTCAAATTTGTGCTCTATTTCCATGTACACAAGGAATCTAAAATTTGACTTCTATGTTTCGCCGCTGGACTTCTTTTGTGGCGCGAAATCTATTTCTGTTGTTTTCGCATCTCTAGTGATGCGTCACCATGTTAAAAATGTTACTATTATTCAAATCACTTGTTTTTGTTCGATAGGTAACTAACGTGCAAATGGAGCTTGTGATATATTCGAATGGAAATACCAGGAGTCCAATTCTCGTGCTCGTGACATTTATTTTCGTACGACATATATCACTAAAACATAGTTATTTTGTATGGTTTTCAAGTAATATCCGCCATGTTTTCAAGATGTCACGAGCACTAGAATTGGGGTCCAGGTGCCTTATTTTGAAGCCGTTCCGTAACCAACGAGAATATACCTGAAGCGTCCAAACAAAGGAGACACCCAGCGCGTGTGAAAGAGAGGGAAACTCCGATTCGGTCGTAACGTCTGCTTTAAATTAGGCTCTCAGATCCACAAGTGCGCTGCCAACTTAAAACATATTTTTTTATACTGCTCAACGAATTAATATTTTGTTTATATTTAAGTTCTCATGTAAGTGGAATATGCATTTATGAGAATAAATATCTTTAAACCTTAAAACCTCAACCTTTTTATCTTCCCCCGAATTGGGCATCCGGTACTTTTACTCACTCCACGAAACTCAACGTAGCCTATTAGGTAGAATGAACCCTGTGTTGTGTGAATTTTGCTGCTTTCACGATTTATTTATAATAATCCATGCAAATAAATTCATAATAATCTCGTTACCATTTATGATGCTACCCTAGGCTATTTGCATGTAAATACTAAGTATGTAAAATATTAGTGGTAATATAAAACGTGACCCGACTACCGATACAAAATAGCAAGTTAAAATATTAGCTGCATAAATATCTTGTTATAGCTTTTGTTTCTAAAACGAATGACGGATAAACTAGTGATGTGAAACGAGTTAAATCCTACTCGAGTGACTCTGTAACAAAAAATATTGACTGCCTCGTTAGCGCAGTGGTAGTGCATCGCACTTCAAAGCGATGGCTGCGCTTTGGGTCCCGAGTTCGATCAACGGATCAGGTCAAAATGTGTACCTGAGTTTTTCTGTTAAGAAATTATTAGTGTCAACCCAAAGTCTGAAAGTTGGCAATCTTGTATCCCCGTAACTCGAAAAACACGTTAAGCCGTTAGTCTTGCGCCTGTTCCCTCTTCGGTCGTGTTACACTAGTGACCAAATAGAAATATGAGGGTA
The DNA here is from genome assembly GCA_019059595.1 of Marasmia exigua. Classification (NCBI taxonomy): domain Eukaryota; kingdom Metazoa; phylum Arthropoda; class Insecta; order Lepidoptera; family Crambidae; genus Marasmia; species Marasmia exigua. The sequence goes on along the minus strand of CM032486.1, from coordinate 4,675,311 downwards.
AGGGAATAGAGATTGAATTTGTGCGCGTATAGTCCTGCGTCGATGTCTGATTTCTGAGTTGGCCGCCATGAATGAAATATTGGTTTGTGGTACATTATTACATAAAAGAAACTGAGGGCGTACAACAAAATCCTTATTGTCTTTCTTTCAAGGCGTCTTTCTTATTTGGATGCTCAATGCTTTGATTATTTTCTAGTTCGTTACGGTTCGACGGTTGTTGTGGGCCCATGAGCGAACAGATCACTTCATGGTAACCGATTTAAGGTTACCCGTAACACTAGTGTACTCGCTCACTCGGCGAAATAGCACAGATACTGCCTGTTTTTTGGAAACCCAAATCACACCGGTCGAGACGGGCCTCTCACGCCGAAACATGGATCTCCCACGTAACTCATTTTTATATGAAGGTTGCAGGTTGTAACACGAGAATTCGCTGTAAATTAGTTATAGTAGGGACCACCTCGGTGGAACAGTAATTAGTGGGTCGCACTTTGAAGCAACGGCTGTGCAAGAGGTCTCGGGTTCGATTCCTGGGTCGGGTCAAAAAGTTTGTAACTAATTTTTCGGTAAAAAATTCTTAGTGTCATCCCGGAGTCTGGAGATTGGCGGTATTGTACCCCCGTGCCTTGGAAAGCACTTTAAGCCGTTGGTCCTGCGCCCAATCCCTCTTTTTTGTGGATCACCTAATGGTAAACGATGATGAAGGTGTAGGACGGATCACCTAATGGTAAGCGATTGCCACCGCCCATAGACACCCGCGACACAAGTGGAGTTATAAGTGCGCTGCCAAACTTTAAACGCCCCTTTCCCACAGATTGGGCCGCCGGTACCCTCACTCACGCAGCAAAACCCAGCGCAATGCTGCTTCACGCCATTTTTCTTTGAGGCCGTGGTCTCACTCCGGTCGAGCCCATTTATGCCGAACCGTGACTCTATCACGGTCAAGAGTCGGTCTCCCCTCTTTGTTCGTGTGACGTCCCATCGGAATATGAGGGTAAGGGAATAGAGAGTGCACTTGTGTTTGCGCTCACACTTGAGCACTATAATATATATATCCTGTGTAGGTGGCTGATCGTTGAGATTGGCCGCCGTAGCGTAATCGGTTAGAGGACATACATAATGCTTGATAGATAATCAAATCAGAATCTAGTAAAAGGTAAAAATTACTCGAGTCACTTACTTGCGTTACAAGTACAACACTAGAACAAAACATTCCACCACAAATGATGTTACGCCACAGATTATATAAGTAACGTTTGCGTTGGTGAGAAATATTCGCTTTTTATGGGTCGCGAAATTATGACACATGTTACGATTCGAATACACATAGGTACAGTTATGGGTTTTGTATGCGAGCTTCTATGGAGTTATGAACACGCTTATGGTTTAAAACGGCTACAATAAACAAACTTATAATACTTACTTACCTAAGTAATATCTAGAGAGAAATATTCGTCCATGGTAATAAAAATCGTGACTTTTTGAATACCTAAAAAACTTCTCAAGAGCATTGTGCAGTCATCTTCAAAAATATCATTTAAACTTACCAAAAATATATGAGCATTTGGCAAGAGTTAATCTGTACCCTTACCATGAGTTTGAAAAACTGTTCTCGCTATCGTAAACTATCGCTCTGTTCCTTTCATTGTGGTGCATGTGAAAGAGACAGAGCAATAGTTTTGGATAGCGAGGATAGTATTTCAAACTCTAAGATATATACAAACGCTAAGATATTTTTGTAGATGACTGTAAGTAAAGTATCAGCCTATACCTGGACAGGTAGTACTGCAGGGCAAATGCCTTCATCATCATCATCATCATTTCAGCCAATATACGTCCACTGCTGGCCATAGGCCTCCCCCAATGTTCTCCACACAGATCGGTCCTGTGCCTTCATCATAGAAAACTAGTTATCGCTACTATGATGGGATTGGGACATGGGCGGCGGCAATCGCTTACAATCAGGTGATCCGTCTGTTTGTTTGCCACCTATTATATAAATAAACCTATTAATCTATTTTTACTCTGTTTATTTTGATATCTATTACAAAATGAAATGTTTACCCATTTACTCAATTAATTGACTGCCTTGTTGGCGCAGTGGATTGTTTGTCGCATTTCAAAGCGACTGCTGCGCAAGAGGTCCCGGCTTCAAACCCCTGGTTGGGTCAAAATTTGCACCTGAGTTTTTCTGTTAAGAAATTTTCAGTGTCAGCCCGGAGTCTGGAAGTTGGCGGTCTTGTACCCCCGTGCCTCGGAAAGTACGTTAAGCCGTTGGTCCTGCGCCCGATCCTTCTCCCGTCGTGTCACGCTGGTGTCATCGGAATACAAGGGTAAGGAAATAGAGAGTGCACTTGAAATATTCTTAATATTCTTCGGTAAATTCATTTTGAAAAGTGTGTTATTTACATTTCTTCAATATAAAATAAAGCACTGTTGGTTTAGTGGTTTAAGTACCGGGCCGTGATCTCAGGGTCCTGGGTTCGATTCCCGGGTCGAGCGAAAAGTATGTTTCGAATTTTTTGGACATAGCTCGGGTTTGTGATGTGATATGATGGAGGCCTTCGCCCTGCAGTGGGACAGTTTATCATCATCAGCAACCCACACTCGTCCACTGCTGGACATAGGTCTCCCCTAATGCACGCCACTGCTCCCGATTTTCGGCCACTCTCATCCAGTCCACACAAGCCAGCCTTCGAATGTCAAGAGTGCACTTGTGTTTGCTCACACCTTGAGCACTCTAATATATCCTGCGTACGTGGCTGATAGTTGAGATTGGCCGCCGTAGCCGTAATCGGTTGGAGGATATTATTATTATGGAGTCCTTTTCTCACAAGATTTCCGGATTGAGTTCGTTGAAGTTGAATTTCCTTTGCGCAGTAATTTAATCTTTCCATCAGTGTAAAAAGAATTAGGAAAGGTGTCTCGCTCCCATGGAGGCAAAGTGCTTTTATACGGGCTGAGTCGCCTTGTTTGACTCACCATGTATAAAAGCACTTTAAAAAAGATCTTCCCTTCTTAGCTTAATCCCTTTTTTACAAGGTGTAAAACAGGCGTGAATCAGTGTCTGTGCTGTTTCGCCGAGTGAGGGTACGAGAGGCCCATCTGGGTGTGAGTACACTTGTGTTACGGGTAGCCTTGGGCGGGAGCATCGGCAATCGGTTACAATGAAGTGATCTGTTTGCTCATGTGCCACCAATGACAAAAAAAAGCAAATTTTATATTTTCTCACTCAAGAGGTCTTAAGAGGGCTGCAACAACCGTCCCGTAATGAACTAGAAAATAATCAAAGATTCTACTCGAAGATCTGGCAAAAACGTATCTTTCAAAATATTGAAACATTAGCATCTGGATCAGTGCAAAGAACAGTGAAACGCCTCATTTATGGTTTATGATATTTATTTCCTCAAAAGATTAACAAATCACTTACAGAGAAAATACAAGTTAAATAAAAACATTTAGCCGATTGGCGCAGTGAGTGGGTACTTACATAACAATGATCATAGATGATACACCAAAACTTATTTACTATTAAATGCTTAATAATAGGACAGGTAATAATCAAGTAAAAATAGGGTAGTTACAAAATAATCTTCGCACAAAATCAAGCAATGCATTACTACTTCGGGCAAGTGTGTGTAAGTGTGGCGAGTTGTTTATTAAGGCCTATGTCACATTGATCGTTTGATTGTGTTGGTGATGTGATTTTGTGATTGTTGTTATTGTATGTGTTTTTGTTGTTGTGGTTTTACAATTGTTTTAAGGTTTTATGACATAATAATTAGATAAGTAGTATTATATATTGTTGGGTATAATATGGGTAAGTATATATTCTATTTAAATGTTTAGTACTTTAGTAATTAATTTATTCGGTAATAACCATAAAAATGTGTGTAAATTAAGTGGACTGTAGTTTTGGCGAAACTAAAAACGAAAACAAAAAATGGTTGTTTGCTCTGCTAGACCGGGAATCGTAATCTTGTGCACTACTTACATGGAATCCCTGGAGCTTGTGGAACGGGTTCACACTAAAAGGTTCAAACCTAGCACAGCTGAGACTAATGTTATCTTTACCCAAAGTGGAACACTCCTCCTCGTAGGCTGCCAGAAGACGATGCGGTGGTTGCAGGCACAAATTAGTTATGCTAATTTCTATAGAAATTATTGAAAATAAACGAAAAACGAGAGCAACGAAAAATTGTGTGTGCTGTAGCGCGAATTCGAAAATGGAAGAGGAAGTGTTTAATTTGGAACATCGACTCAGATAGATACGTGATTCATTCTGCTCATTCGGATCATTCGGCTCACTTAGATCATTCAGCTCATTCGGCTCATCGGATCATTCCGCTCATTCAACTTATTTGGATCATTCGGCTCACTCGGCTTATTCGGATCATTCGGTTCACTCGTCAAATTGATCTCGTGTCCGAGATCCATTTGACTCGAATGATACATTCGGAGCGAACATAAGAGATTCGGAACAGTGTATAATTTGGCTGAGTCGAATCACTGAGTCATTTCAGAAAAGAGTTACATACTTCTAGCATCGAGCATCCGAACAAAAATGACGCCCCAAAGAATGTAAGGACTTCGTTGTACCTATGAAATGTATGCTCATTCGTATGTACATTCGTATATATTAGTGTATGATAACGTGTTTATTTATTTATTTATTATCTAGATATATGTATTTGTACTATAAATTTACTTAATCAATATTCAAAATCAAAAGGATTGCACCACCCTCCCCTCTTCTATCTAATGTCCTTTACCTGAAGGTTGTCTGGTAGAGATCGCTCCCAGCGATAAGACCGCCTAAATTGTACATTGTATCTCTGTATACCTAGCTTTTAAGTTTTGTATGTTGTGCAATAAAGAGTATCTGTCTATCTATCTATCTCATATCCCCTGAACTATCGTATCGTAGTTTTAGCGGAACAGTTTAAAATCTCGGCGAAATATCCTTTCTAATCAGACCCTGTCGTAAGTTCCTGGCGCCTTAGCGCGAAGACGTTTCTTTATGAACGAGAACATACCTGTCGCATCCAAATAAAGGAGAAACACAGCGCGTGTGAAAGGGTGGGGAACTCCGATTCGGTTCGCGCCAAGGCCCCTGCATAATTCCAATAAGCCGCAACACGGAGGTTCAAAACCTCGTTACGGGAACTAGCTTCGATCAGTCTGCAGCCGAAATCGGTGAAGCTTGTACTTCGTTCATGCGCCAGTGATTGTACTTGACGGGGGGTGAAGTAAGGTTGCCAGCATATAGTAATTTATACAGGGCAAGACTATCTATACAATTTATAAAGAGTCTAAATCGTCTCGAGGGGTTTCACACGACTCCCATACGAGTGAGGGTATAGGTTTTTTGGCAAGTTGCCATTTAAGCGGAGTCAGTCGGTCAGCTTTTTTTTTAAATAAATAATAAATAAATATTTCACAACATCACATACATTGATCTGACTCTGAGATAGGTAGCTCAAGCACCTGTGTTACGGATATCAGAATCAACAGCGGAATTACAAATATATTACATATAATACTTGTCTTTTGTAAATACATACAAACACCCAGAGCAATACAAACAGACATGTTCATGCACACAAATGTTTGTACTGTGCGGGGATCGAACCCGCAACCCTTGGACCAAAGGCAGCGTTCACTACCATTGTACCTACTTGCACAATAAAAATACTAATTGCACTTTGAACTATGATTTTGATATTCGATTAGAAAAGTTATTGCTGCTTGCTTGCCGAGAGGTTGTAACCCCGAAATTGTTTTTCACCAAGGGTTCCGCCGGTATCTTTTGATTGCGTTAACTTTTGTTTGATTTTTTCACAGCTTAAAGGGACAGTAGACCTAGGTATTTGGTATAAATTTCAATTTGATACCTTTATTCGTTCGTGAGAAATAAAGTAGTAAATTTTATTTTATTAAAATATTTTTATTATTTTATAAAACTAAAAAAATGTGCTTTTCGTAATTTTTCCTATATTTGCATTATATGACAACGCTTCATGCCAAATTTCAAGATTCTGAGTTTACGGGAAGTACCCTGTAGGTTTTGATTCCTTTGCGAGTGTCGAAAATTTGATGAAAATATCGATATAATCGGCTGTATCTTTTGATTGCGTTGGCTTAGAAGTTTGATTTTTTCACAGCTTCAAGGGACAGTAGACCTGAGTATTTGATATAAATTTCAGCTTCATACCTCCACGCGTTCCTGAGAAAAAGGGTCTTGACAGACGGACGGACGGACAGACGGACAACAAAGTGATCCTATAAGGGTTCCGTTTTTTCCTTTTGAGGTACGGAACCCTAAAAATCGATTAGCGTCGCTAGTGTGCCCTACCCGTCACCTTAACAGAACTCTGGTACAAATTTTGGCCCGACCTGGCGATGGAATACGGGAACCCAAGCGCAGCCATCGCTTTAAAGAGTGGAACTACCCACTGCGGCGACGAGGCACTCATCAATATAAAGGTATCATATCACAAATTTATATTTGCACACGTTAATAATGAACAAGTAAATAAAATTAAATTGAAAATTTAAAAAACCCCCGACACAACTAAAGCTCTTTCATTTGATACCTATATTCAGGCAGTTGGAACAATTAATAGGTTATTCGTCATTTTCTGACGGCGGCCATCATGGATTTGAAATTTTTCACAATGAATATATTTTGCTACTCAAGCCCTTTTATATGATACCCATATTGTGGGAGTTGTGTTAAAACATAAAATCCAAATCTTTGTGACGGCGGCCATCTTGGATCGATTTTTATCCAACGTAGCTAAGAACACTCCCTCCTTATTCATCTTTCAAACAAAAAAATCAAAATCAAAATCGGTTCATTTGTTCGGGAGCTACGATTCCATAGACAGACACACAGACACGTCAAACTTATAACACTCCGTCGTTTTTGCGTCGGGGGTTAAAAACAAACATACTAATAACTTTTATTCACATTATCCTGAAAAATGTACCACGTTTGTTCTATCTTTCATTTTTAATAAACAACCAAAAATACTGAATTTAAGCTCAATGTTCGATAGTAAATTTGCTTTGGGGTATTCATATAATTGATATAAAATGTTGAAAATATTAAACAAATGTGGCAAGTGAGACCAGATTTTAACATATTTTTTGGGTTGGAAAAATAATAACGTGAAATATTGAATAAAACTGTCGAATGGTTTTTTTTTTAATTTATTTATTCAAGAATAATACAGAAATATTAATAACATGCTTTCTGCCGTGTGGTCCCGGCAGAGTAATGCCACCCTCACTCTTACTGAGGTGTCGTAAAAGGCGACTAAGGTAAAGCTGCCGGCATGATCATCAGCACGCAGAGAAGGAAAACTCTGCATTTATATCAAAACCCTCGCCAACCCGTCTGCCAAGCGTGGTGAGTATGGCAATTACCCCTCATGTGATTTAAGGAGGCCCGTGCCCCAGCAGTGGGGACTTAAATGGGCTGATGATGATTAATAACATGCTGTCTGCCAAACTTTGAAACAGTTTGTCGGCAGTAGTTCTGGTGGATTCATTATTACAAGAATCTTACAGACACATTTTTATTATAATAATTATCTTAATTAAAGCTATAATATAGCGTAATATGTTATATTATATTTAACCCGCTTAGTTGTATGAAAGTGAAAATAATCATAATCATTTATTTCCATAAAACATGGTATACAAGATATTAGTAACAGTTTAAAATGTTTTGGTGTTCGGGTATAAAACTAAATTAATATCCTCCAACCGATTACGGCTACGGCGGCCAATCTCAACGATCAGCCACGTATGCAGGATAAATTATAGTGCTCAGGTGTGTGCGCAAACACAAGTGCACTCTCTATTCCCTTACCTTAATATTCCGACGGGACACTACTGTGACACGGCCGGAGAGGGATCGTGAGCAGGACCAACAGTTTAACGTGCTTTCCGATATGAGGGTAAGGGACCCTCATATTCCGATGGGACACCAGGGTGACACGACCGGAGAGGATTGGGCCCAAGACGTAACGTAACTATAAAAGTCACCCTCGAGGTTCAGGCAGCAAGATTGAAGAATAAACCCGCCTGTTCTATTCTATCTGATTTCTTTAAGATTTATTGTCAGGCGACCTCTAGACAGGCGGCTCGACGTTTTTGTTCCGATAGCACGCTTTGCTAGCGCGATGTAATAGTGCATAGTGACATCTACCGAAACAAAGCCGAACCGCCTACTTGATTGCTTTCAACAAACAACTTTCTACGAAAGATAAAAAAACGCCACTTTTGACGGCAGACCAAACAGTTAACTATAAGTATTAGATAAATAGTATAGGTGTTTGCCGAGAGATTTTAACCCCGAAATTGTTTAAAATAGATCCGGTCTTGTAACTAAAAATTATATCGATTGATGTCGCTCTTAGACAATTTAACACTTGTCAATATAACACGAGTGAATGAACGAATGACATTATAATAATTAGCAGTCTAACGATTTACTATTGTAATTAGGCGTTGACTGTTCGATGAGTAGTTTTTAGAACGGATTTTTATTTTGCACTGGATATAACTGTGCTATACCATAGATTTATCGTTGGATGAAGATTGGTCGAATCCACCCTTAGTAAGTTAATTATGTGCCAATTAGCAAAACTTTGCCAAACAGATTGCCAACTACCTCAGGTATATAGAAAAGTTTATAGACATTTTCGTTAGAAGTTTTCCTTTGGGAAATAAATTTCTTCCGTCGAAGGCTGAAAGCAGGGTAATCGGTAAGTAAGCCTTTAGAACTATCGATTTTTTTTTATGTTATAGGTGGCAGACTAGCAGACGGATCACCTGATGGTAAACAATTGCCACCGCCCATGGACATCTGCGATGCCAGCGGAGTCAACTGCGCTGCCAACCTTTGAACTCCCCTTTCCCCCGGAATGGCCCTCCAGTACCCTCACTCACGCAGCGAAATACAGCACACACACTGGTTTCCTGTGAGACCGTGGTGTCACTCCGTTTGAGCCAGCCCATTCATGCCAAAGCGTGGCTTTCCTACGGATAATTCATACTATTAATAAAGAGGTAAATCCTAAAGACAGCGGTAACGCTATATTTAAATATAGTTAAAATATGTACAAAATAAATAATAGCGCTTATAGGTAATCCGAAAGCATGAAACGGTTGCGCGATGCAATCCACACCTAGCGACATCTATTGGTATAAATTGGAACTAATGTTTCGAAACGAAATGAAGGCGGGCCGCTTGTGAATTGAAAAAGTAACTAATATTACTATCAATATCTTTCTTTATTACTTTCTCTTTTCTCAGCTGAAAAGGCCTATTTTCAAAGAATGCCCACGGACATTTTCTCTAGGAACCCCTAATGATAACAAGTGCCTTCAATTACAGGACTCAACACAGAAAAATCTCTGGCGCAGGTCACAAAAGACTTTTAACGGAAGCACTACGACGCATTGTCTTGGGGAATTCTTTTCCATCCTCTAGCTATTCTGTCCATTTTAAACTCTCTCGTTACATTACCTATACTAAAATTAATATATCGGGGCTAAGCGCGACGAAAATAAACAAGTACATTGTAATAGTTTTTTAGATTTTCGCGTTGCATTATAAGTATAAAGTATCAAGACGGGAATTAACACGATATTTATTATGTGAAACAACATTGTGTACTCACATATTTGGCTCGACGTTTCGGCTACGTTATAGCAGCCGTGGTCAGTCCGCTCGTGATTTCACGGTTATTTGGCACATGGAAAAAAATCCGGCCAAGTGCGAGTCTGACTCGCTGAAGGGTTCCGTAGCAGCAAGTAAGATATATGGAAGGTAAATTGCTGTTCACGGTTTATAACGTATAAAAAAAACTACTCACTATATCTACTATATCTAGCTCAAACCAATTTTCATTGTTAGTTTTCATGATTATGTACATCATATATTTTTTTTAGTTTTATAATTCATTTATTATAGAAGTTAGGCCGGGACACGCACAATTTACCACTTTGGGAGCGTCTCTTGCGGAAAGTATTGTGTTTAGAAAAAAATTATGTAAAAAGCTTCTACATCATTTTTAAAGACCTATCCATAGATACCCCACACGTATAGGTTTGATGAAAAAAAATTTTTTGAGTTTCAGTTTCAAGTATGGAGGTTATTTATACGAATTTAAGTTTTTTTTTTATATACTGGCGGTGAAAACACTAAGCACTGAGTAGTGCTCGAGTTACAAACTATAGATCGAGAACTCACCCTAATGGTTTGGCCAAGCTTCAGTACTTTACGTAAGGATAAAATATCCATGTACTTAAATTACTGTAGTTCATGTTAGTGTTGTTTAAAGATAGTCGACTATCGATAGACTATCGAAAGTGAACGTATCAATAATATCGATAATCTATCGATAGTATTGCTGGTTGTCATTAGTATTGATACTATCCATACCATCGATAGTAAAATATATCAATACGCTAATACTATCGATACTATCCATTGTTTATGATAATAATAATTCTCACAACATCTTATACGTTGACCTGACTCCGTTTTATGTAGCTTAAGCACTTGTGTTACAGATATCAGACAACAGAGGAACACTCGCTCTTTCATTATATTTTTGGTCCAATGTGTAGGTAAATGCCGACAAAAAAATGTTTGCTGCATAGACTTGGGACACCGTTTATCTACTATATATACTTAAATATATATATTACACCCAGACACTGAACAAACACATATGTTCATCGCACGAATGTTTGACCAGGGTGGGGATCGAACTCACGACCTTTGGCGTAAGAGGCAGGGTCACTACCAATTGCGCCATCCGGTCAGCTATCCATTGTTTAATGTCCAATACTATCGTACACATTTAATCAGGCAGCAATACCTTAGAAACTTAGCTTACTATCAATAGTACAAAACGTTTAATACCAAGAGCAATACTATTGATAGTACCATCGATAGTCTGAATGATTTTTTAGGTCAACTATCGATAGGATATGGATAGTTTAGCAACACTAGTTCGTGTTGTAATTATGACTTTGGATACTTAGTTTTGGAAATGGACTAGTTTTAGATTAGAATATTTCTCTGCTCTCTCTCTGCGAATTTGCGATCACTGATCATAAACCTGAACTATGTTCGAAAAATTTTATACATTACCAAGTTGACTGACCGGATGGAGCAATTGGTAGTGACCCTGCCTCTGACGCCAAAGGTCGTGGGTTCGATCCCCACCCTGGACAAACATTCGTGCGATGAACACTTGCGTTTGTTCAGTGTCTGGGTGTAATATATATATTTAAGTATATATTTGTGTTCCTCAGTTGTCTGTTATCTGTAACACAAGTGCTTAAGCTACTTAGTACAGAATCAGGTCAACGTATGAGATGTTGTGAGAATTATAAAAAAAAAACAGACTAAATTGCGATAAGTAACTTAAATTATTTAAAAATACCTGCTATTTGTTCAGCCAAAAACTTCACACTTACCTGAAAATAAAAAAAAAGTAAATTAAAATTATGGTAATATCATCAATAGGTATACTTTTGTTCAAAGTATGAAAACTTAAAAACTGGGTATTACAGGATGTGAACAACGAAGGCGGTATTATCACTATGAGCGATCTCTTCCAGGCAACCTATCCAACGTAGCGTGGGAGGTTCGGAGGGAGTTGGGCGAAGAGAAAGGCAAAACAGTTTGCCACTGCATTTTACCTAATATTAGTATGGAAGTATAGATTTGGTGCCGTGTGGTCTCCGGCAGAGTAGAATAGGCCACCCTCACTCTTACTGAGGTGTCGCAAGAGGCGACTAAGGTAAAGCTGCCGGCATGATCATCAGCACCCAGAGAAGGAAAACTCTGCATTTATATCAAAACCCTCGCCAACCCGTCTGCCAAGCGTGGTGAGTATGGCGATTACCCCTCATGTGATTGAGGGAGGCATGTGCCCCAGCAGTGGGGACTTAAATGGGCTGACGATGATGATGATAGATTTGCCTTCTAATCACCCAGGCTGTATGTCTCACACCATGCCGGAATTTATTTCCTGGAAGTCCCAATTACTAGATTTCCACCCTTTCAACGGCGCGAATTGATCTAATTAAGACATTTCACTTGATTATCTCCTGTAATTCAGTTCCCTATTTTATGTTAATGTTTTACACAAGTATAAGAATTACACGCGGTTGGGTAATTTTATTTCTTTTGAGTACTTATTCAGGTATCTGATAAAATGTAGATTTAAACACATTTGGTTATTATTAATAGAATAAAATAAATATTTCCCAACATCACATACTGGTACATTGATCTGACTCCGAGATAAGTAGCTCAAGCACCTATGTTACGGATATCAGAACCAACGGCGGAATTACAAATTTTCTTTTCTTTTATAAATACATACTTACAATACAAAGAAAACACCCAGACCAATACAAACAGACATGCACACAAATGTTTGTACTGTACTTGCACCAGAGACAGCCTTCACTACCACTGATCCAAACGGGTCGTTAAAATCCATAAAGGAAAGTATTAAGATCTTTCTTTACGGATTCACCTTTGCACTTTTTGAAAAAAATGAAATGAAATGATAAATCTTTATTCGGTCCGGCATTACATATAAATACACTGAATTTAAAAACGAATACACTGAATTTAAAAATGAAAGTAATTGGACCAAAATGGCGCCCACTCAGCATATGGCACGGCCGGGGGGAGGTAGCTCCGATCACACCGCTGGTATTCTGTGGAAGCCAGTTAGTTGAGGGAGCGTCACCAGTCGTATCTCATAGTCGCCACAATTAATACAAATCTGTTTTCATTTTTTATTATGGCTCTACCCGCAGATATTTTGCCAATGTCAAGTAACTTATTGAGCATAAGTAGGTAGTCAACAGTCGAAATCAGTCAAAGTCACAGTCACTCAATAAAACGCCGGTACTTTACGTTTTTTTGACCTACGGATTCAGCGGATCACTCTAAAAGCAATAGCAGGTTTTAAGACTCAATTAGGTCCAAGCAAGTTGCCGAGAGGCAACTTACTGGACACACAATAGCAGTGTAAAAAGCGATCCACTAGACACTAATTTAAAAAAAATGAATTGTAAAAGCCCACGCGACTTGTTTAAGCCTTTCCCACCAAATCTCTAATACAAATCTAGCGGCACCTTAATTTCATTACAATAAATTAAAACCTGTTGCTGGCGACACCGTTAAGGTGACGGGTAGTGCACATTAGCGACGCCAATCTTTTTAATTTTTTTGCTACTATTTGGACTTTTGGATCTATTTTAAACAATTGCGGGGTTACAATCTCTCGGCAAACACCTATACAATTTATTTAATACTTATAGTTAATATATATATAGTCTGCTTTCGCAATCGAATTTTGGATTACCGCCAAAGGTGGCCGCTTTTGGCGTAAACCAATTTTTCGCGTACTAAAACAGAACCAACATTTGTGCATGGTTATTTAATAAATAATGTAAGTGTTTGCCAAGAGATTGTAACCCCCAAATTGTTTAAAATACATCCGGTTTAGTATCTAAAAATTAAAACCGATTTGCGTCGCTAGTGTGCCCTACCCGTCACCTTAAAGGACCCTAATTATTTGTTTACATTAACTCGCCGAGGTAATTAGACGTATCAAATACTGCCCAACACAATCTCCCTAGCTCGGTTGCCCTGACACCTCTTGTAATTCGATCGACTCACCGAGCTGGTAATTGTGATTGGTCCTCGCACAAGCGTTAATTGAATCCTCACATAAAGGAATGCTAATAAATGCCTTTTATTTGGTGACACACGGTCTGTGATACCAGCAATCTTCCGGTTGGATCTCTTTCACACTCTGTGGATAATTTCGTTTCCTAGTTCCATGTAAAATATAGCTAAATTAGAATGACAGCTGTCATTGACCTTTATTTCCATAACCATAAGATTTATCATTATATCAAGTTTCATTACATGTCATCATCACCATAATAAGGTAATGTGAGATACTTGTATACTTGTATAACCTTTAAATCCAGTTAGGTTAGGCAGCATTTGGAAAACTACGTCGTGTCTTCGTATCGTCGATACCACAGTGCCTAAAGACGAAAGTCTTCAATCAGTGCGTCCTACCCGTCATGACATACGGAGCCGAAATGTGGACACTTACGGTACGGCTGGTCCACAAGTTAAAGGTCGCTCAGCGGGCTATGGAACGAGCAATGCTCGGCGTCTCTCTCCGAGATCGAATCCGAAATGAGGTGATCCGGCAGAGAACTAAAGTCATCGACATTGCTCGCCAGATTAGCAAGCTTAAATGGCTGTGGGCCGGGCCATATTAGCCGCAGAATCGACAACCGATGGGTTAAACAAGTTCTAGAGTGGAGACCGCGTCTTGGCAAACGTAATGTAGGGCGCCCTCTGGCTAGGTAGAGGGACCATCTGCTCAGGATGGCTGGCAAGAGCTGGATGCGAGAAGCCATGGATAGATCACGGTGGCGAACAATTGGACAGGCCTACGTCCAGCAGTGGACTGCGATAGGCTGATGATGATGATGATGACGATGTAGAACCTTTTGGAAAACCATATTATGCAATAAATGATTATGATTATGACCATCATCTTTCCCTGGCCGATTTCGGCTACGGTGACTAGTTGGGACTCAGGTGTTTTGCCCTAGTGTGGCTTACGTACCCAATTTTATGGGTAAATATGCGAGATCAGTTTGGACACGTCATGATATTGTTAACGTAGTTATAAACAATATTTGGAGGCGGTTTACTTGTTACCCGACTACGGCAAAGCAAAAAGGAGGGTTATGATTTTGACCTGTATGTATTTATGTATGAATGTTCATCTGTTCCCTCATAACTTCTAAATTAGTAATCATATTTGAATAAATGAGGTGTCGTTAAAAGCGTCTTGATTTTCTTCTGGTTATAGGCGACATGATGTCACGTTGATTTGACTATAGCGCCCTCTAGGAGACTTAGAGTAAGGAACTAAAAAAATTGCTTGGCGGTACCGTGTGGGGTATCAAATTAAAGAGCTTTTTGAGCACATTTCTAATATGTAATTTTATTCACATAACTAAAAATGTGCTTAATAACAATAAAGTTTAAAAAGTAAAAACTGAGTCCCTAAAAACACCCTCTAAAAAGTACGAAACTAGAAAACTGTCTCTGCAGAAATTATTATGACATATCGCCGTGGTCGTATGCCACCTACTGTAGCAAAACAGATTCATTATAATATCTAATAAAATAAAATTCAATGCCTCTTACGCCAAAGGTCGTGGGTTCGATCCCCACCTTAAACAAACATTCGTGCGATGAACACTTGTGTTTGTTCGGTGTCTGGGTGTAATATATGTATTTAAGTATATATTTGTGTTCCTCTGTTGTCTGATATCTGTAACACAAGTGCTTAAGCTACTTAGTACGGCATGAGGTCAACGTATGAGATGTTGTGAGAATTATTATTATTATTATAAAATGATATATTATAATGCTCAAGTGTGTGCGCAAACACAAGTGCACTCTCTATTCCCTTAATCGAGTACAAAAGCAGACCCAAAAGTTAAGTGTGAGTTTTAAATAAATAGTTTAAGTGTTTTCCGAGAGGCTGCAGCTTTGAAATTGTTAAAAAGAATTCCGGTTTAGTTGATAACAATACCCGACACCATCAGCGTATGCTCGTCTGCTTATTATTCGCTATAAAAAAAAACCTTCGCACTACCCACTGCGCCTGTGGCCGTGTGGTGCCCGGCAGAGTAGAATAGGCCACCCTCACTCTTACCGAGGTGTCGTAAAAGGCGACTAAGGTAAAGCTGCTGGCATGATCATCAGCACCCAGAGAAGGAAAACTCTGCATTTATATCAAAACCCTCGCCAACCCGTCTGCCAAGCGTGGTGAGTGTGGCAATTGCCCCTCATGTGATTGAGGGAGGCCCGTGCCCCAGCAGTGGGGACTTAAATGGGCTGACGATGATGATGACGATGACCCACTGCGCCAAGGAGGCAATCTAACCATATATCGGTGGCGTTTAAACCCCGTCCTAATGATTTAATTAACGCTTGTGGGAGCTGGCCACAAATTACACTGACTCAATGACTCCATCGAATTACAAGAGGTGTCGAGGTAAGGGTGAATTGTGCTCTATTGTACGGAACCAATTATATGAATTGAATATAATGTTCAGTAATTTGTAGACGATTTTGATACTTAAATTTATACACCGTCCTTTTAAAACGTCTTGGTCTCTTATTGAGGGCATTATACTGATGAAAATTAACATATTTCCACAAGGATCATAGGGTCTTAAAAAAAACATCCTTCCTATACAAAAGTGATCAGCTGATGAGTGCAAATTGTATGGGATGGCGAATTTTTTTCTAAAGTTTGTACCCTTTGTTCCTTGGGGATTTTTTTGTTTTCTTCAGTAAGACGGTTAAAAAAGCACGATGTAAATTGGACTAAACGCGACGATAATACACAAGAACATTCTAGTATATTTGACCAACGGAGAGCCATGCTTCGGCTTGAATGGGCCGGCTCGACCGGAGTGATACCACGGCCTCACAGAAAACGGTGTGAAGCAGCACTGTGTTGCGTGAGTGAGGGTAAAGGAGGCCCAATCCGGGGTGAAGGGGGTTTAAAGGTTGGCAGCGCACTTGTGACTCCACTGGTGTCGCGAGTGACCATGGGCGGCGGCAATCGCTTACCCGTGGGTGATCCGTCTGTTCGTCTGCCACCTATCACTATCACTATTAAGTATGTATGTATTGCTTATTATTATTAATGTTATGTAATATTATTAATATATAAGTATGTATATTTCTGCCATTTTCAATGTCATTTGTTAGACTGCTTTGCGCTGCCTTCCCCTATTACGAATACGTTATTTCTTTCCTCTACCCAAATGTTGTCTGGGATAAATCGCTAGAAGCGATAAAACCGCCTTGTTGTAGGGTCTCTTGTTGTTGTAACACACTTGTATTTTGTTTTTGTGCAATGAAGAATAGCTATCTATCTATCACATAAAAAAGGTTTGGCCAATTAGATGATTTCACTCGATATCTAGATATAATTACCTAGGTATAATTTGTACGCACTACTGGCTACAAACATTACCTTAATGTATTTGAACTATTTAAAGACAAAAATGTGTTGAAATACTCAGTAAGGATGTGATTCATAATGAATGAATTTTGTTTTGGCGGATGCATCTCTTGTGACTCAACGGCATGGCAGGTGTCTATGGGCGTCGGAAATTGCTTACCATCAAGTGATCCGTCTGCTCGTCTGCCACATATTACATAGAAAAAGTTTGGCCAGTAAAATTATATCATCTAGGTATAATTGGTACGCACTACTTACTGGCAACAAACATTATCTTAATGTAGTTGAACTATTTAAAAAAGAAGATTCTTATTTATTTTATTTATTTACCGTGGGAAAGCCAAGTTTCGGCATGAATGGGCCGGCTCGACCGGAGTGATACCACGGCCTCACAAAAAACCAGCGTGAAGCAGCACTGTGCTGGGTTTTGCTGCGTGAGTGAGGCTACCGGAGGCCCAATCCGGGGGATAGGGGGGGTTTAAAGGTTGACAGCGCACTTGTGACTCCACTGGTGTCGCGGGTGTCCATGGGCGGCGGAAATCGCTTACCATCAGGAGATCCGTCTGCTCGTCTGCCACCTATCACATAAAAAGTCGCTTTCAATAAGGAAAATCTGACCTGATCTCAGCGTATAAATAATAAATAAATAAATATTTCACAACATCGCATACATTGATCTGACTCCAAGATAGGTACCTCAAACACCTGTGTTACGGATATTAAAATCAGCAGTGGGATTACAGATATATACATTTAATACTTTTCTTTTGTAAATACATACTTATAATACATAGAAAACACCCAGACCAATACAAACAGACATATTCATGCCCACAAATATTTGTACTGTGCGGGAATCGAACCCGCAACCATTGGACCAAAGGCAGCGTTCACTACCACTGATCCAAACGGATCGTCGTATCATTCCCGGTTGCGTCCAAAGCCGTCGCTTTGGAGCCTGAACTTGGACCATGATCCAGGATTTAAAAGTCTTGTAAGTAAGTTGGTATCTGCTTATATCACACCTATAAGACGACCCGTTGGGAGCAGAGGTAGTGAACGCCGCCTTTAGTCCAAGGGTTGCGGGTTCGATCCTCGCACAGTACAAACATTTGTGTGTATGAACATATCTGTTTGTATTGTCTGGATGTTTGTGTTAATTATAAGTACCTATGTATTTACAAAAGAAAAGTATTAGATGTATATATTTGTAATTCCGCTGTTGATTCTGATATCCGTAACACAGGTGCTTGAGCTACCTATCTCGGCGTCAGATCAATGTATGTGATGTTGTGAAATATTTATTATTATTGTTATTATTATATGACGACCCGTTTGGAGCAATGGTAGTGAACACTGCCTCAGGTGCAAGGGTTGCGGGTTCGATCCCCGCACAGTAAAAAACATTAGTGTGCATGAACATGTTTGTTTGTATTGGTCTGGGTGTTTTCTATGTATTATAAGTATGTATTTACAAAATAAAAGTATTATTATGTACATATTTGTAATGCCACTGTTGATTCTGATATCCGTAACACGGTTGCTTGAGCTACCTATCTCGGAGTCAGATCAATGTATGTGATGTTGTGAAATATTTATTTATTTATATACTGTCCCACTGCAGGGCACAGGCTTCCATCATTGAAATGAAGTCATCGCTACTATAATGGGATTAGGCTATTAAGCCTTACTTAGGCTTATTAAGATATGATTATTACACCACGCTTGCCTAATGCGGATTGGTGATCACAAACCCGTGCTTATGTATGCATGTGTGTCCTGTGATGCAAATAAATGTATTATCAATGTATCTATAAAGAGGTAAATTTAACAGACAGCGGTAACGCTTATGTAATCCGAAAACACAAAACGCTTGCGTGATTTAATCGACACCTAGCGCCATCCATTGGTACAAAGTGGAACTACTGTCCCGAAAGGAAGTAAGGGCGGGCCACTAGTAAATAATAAAGAGGTAAATTCTACAGACAACGACAAAGCTTTAGGTAATCGAAAAAAAAAGTTTAGAAACTACAACCCGACTACCAAACAAACACGCTCTAAAAAGTACGAAACAAGAGTTGTCTCTGCTGAAATTATTATGCCGTATTGCCGTGGTCGTATGCCACATTGATTTCATTTTATTACTGTAATGAATCTGTTTTGCTACAGTAGGTGGCATACGACCACAGCGATATGGCTAATAATTTCAGCAGAGACAATTTTCTTGTTTCGTACTTTTTAGAGCGTGTTTTTTTTTGTTTTAGTCGGGTTTTAATTAACATATTTTCAGTTATGTAAATAAAATTACATGTTTGAAATGTGCTAAAATAGTTTTTTCATTTGATACCCCACACTGAAATTATTATGCCGTATCACCGTGGTCGTATGCCATATTCATTTTATTTTAAATTGGCTGTCGGGTTTTAGTATTTAAAATTTATTTTATCATACATATTTTCAGTTATGTAAATAAAATTACACATATTTTTTTAGTTCCTTACTCTTAGTCCCCTAGAGGGCGCTATAGTTAAATTAACATGTCGTCATGTCCCTTATAACCAGAAGACAATCAAGATGCTTCTAACGACACCTCAAATACGATAACTGTTTTAGAAGTTATGAGGGAACAGATGAACTACATACATACATACATACAGGTCAAAATTATAACCCTCCTTTTTTTCTTCGCTGTAGTCGGGTAAAAAGCAACTGCATCTTTTGGTAGAAGTTGTACCTAGTCTTAAGTGTTCATACTTTATTATGAATTCAATAAAAGTTTATTCATTATAGTTGAAACTTATCTCCCGAAACGAAGTGAAGGTGGGCCATTTACTTGATAAAAGTTGTTTAAGGTGACACTGCGACGATACTAGAGCCGCCAAGTAATTTATACTGATTGTGGCGAATAAGCACTAAACATAATTCAAATTCAAATAATTATTTATTTGCTTAGGCTTGTAGACAGCCCTTACAAATTGTAATCATCATCATCATCATCATCATCATCAGCCCATTTAAGTCCCCACTGCTGGGGCACGGGCCTCCCTCAATCACATGAGGGGTAATTGCCATACTCACCACGCTTGGCAGATGGGTTTTTAACTAAATGCGGAGTTTTTCTTCTCTGGGTGCTGATGATCATGCCAGCAGCTTTACCTTAGTCGCCCTTTACGACACCTCGGTAAGAGTGAGGGTGGCCTATTCTACTCTGCCGGGGACCACACGGCCAATCGTAATATTTGAGTATTTTAAAACTATTTAAATAGAACTTCATTGAATATTATAAGGAAAGTATTAACCAGTTTTTCAGACGAACTTATGTAATGATTTCTTCCTACAAATACATTATTGTTCTTTGTACAAAGAAATTAGTACATAGGTGGGTTCTAACTATTTGTTCTTTTAAGGTGACGGGTAGGGCACACTAGCGATGCGAATCGATTTTAATTTTTAGCTCCTAAACCGGATCTATTTTATACAATTTCGGGGTTACAACCTCTCGGCTAACACTTATACTATTTATTAAATAACCATGTACAAATGTTAGGTCCGTTTTTGTACGCGAAAAATTGATTCACGCCAAAATTGGCCGCTTTTGGCGTGAATCAATTTTTCGCGTACGCGTTTTCCCAACATTTGTGCATGGTTATTTAATAAAAAGTATAAGTGTTTGCCGAGAGGTTGTAACCGCAAAATTGTTTAAAATACATCCGGTTTAGTAGCTAAAAATTGAAATATATTGGCGTCGCTAGTGTGCCCAACCCGTCACCTTAAGTATTGATTGAACTTTATTTTAAAAAAATACCACTTAGTCGCCACTAGCAATATAAATCAAATGGCGGCGGTAATTTCGTCGCGGTGTCGCCTTAATAAGCCCCAATTTCAAATTCTACGTCATATTTAATACACAAGAATCGCCACCCAGGAAGTTTTCCATAAAATGAACATATTTTAGACACAGATGCCACTCTAAAACGAGACAAGATTTACCGTCCACTGCCATTGTTAAAACTCATTAATTTCGTAGATTTAATAATGGACAACCCAGAACAAAGGGCTCTTCGGACATTCTAACATAGTGGTTGTTTATGGGGGTTTCTGCGATGTACACTATTTCATATGAGGCCGTCAAAATGGTTACTTCGTGGGGCTGCGCTGAAATACTAGTGACGTGATGGATCCGGATATGGATAATATTTATTTATTTATTATTTATTTAATCATAATTATGTTAGTGTACAATAAATAGAAGAAAACAATCACTCAGGTTCTTTTTTTTTTGGTCAAAAGGCAAACGCTTGACCACAATCGCACCTGATGGAAAGCGACGATGAGGTCTAGGATGATACGCGTTTGCCTAAAAGACTCCTGTTCACTCTTGCTTTAAAGATGTCCAGATTATAATAGTCAGGAAAACCGACCTCGGCAGGATGTTCCATTCCTTGGCCGTCCGCATTATAAATGTGGAAGCGAATCGTTTCATGGTTTCTATACCTTACCATGTACGAATTGTCTCTAAAATTAATCCATGAGCATATGTACTTATTCCAATACATTTCTTTTTCAAAGTCGGACACTCTTGGCCGTGGTCGTAGCTGTCAATGGAGAGGGTTGCGGCTCGCTGACGCCGCTGGTTTCCATAGCAGCCGCACATTACACAATGTCTCTCCATCTTTGTTGACTTTGTGGGTAGCGAGTACATTGTATTTCGACTGCGGTCTACTGCGTAGATTTTCTAATAAAGCCAATCCAGTAAGTTGGAGACATTTAAGTAAAGTATCAGCCTATAAACTGTCCCACTGCAGGGCAAAGGCCTCCATCATAGAAATCAAGTTGTCGCTACTATGATGGGACAAGGCTTAATCACCACGCTTGTCAAATGTGGATTGGTGATCACAAACCCGAGCTAGGTTCGAAAAATTCGAAACATACTTTTCGCTCGACCCGGGAATTAAACCGAAGACCCCAAGATTACGACCCGGTACTTAAACCACTAGACCAACAGGGAGACATTTACTTTACAATAAAACCAGTCCCCAAGATCAGCGTGTTGTATTTATTGAAAACAATATCACTATCTTCTAGCACGGACTAGATTTCCAGTTCCAGATGTCGTAATCTTCTGGCACGGTTCTGCAAACCGTCGCAGTGGCGCCCAACGTGGGGCAACAAGAACGAGTATGGATCTTTCTTCAACCTCGGATACTGATAAGTCCGGATACCCGCACCATCACTAGTTGATAGGGAGGTGGGGGCGGCCCACAACATAAACTGATTGTCATTTACTAAAAAGTGACATTCGAAATATACACCACATCAAATTTGTCTAGGAATATTGCAAAAATGATCGTTTTGACATTCTGAGTACAAACATATATAACTCAAAAACAAAGTCACCGATTTTAATATTTTTTTCACGGTAACAATAAAAGATTGTCCTCTATTAAGAACATTTCTAGGTACTTGGGGAAAACTACTTATCACTTACTCTTTTTATTTTTTATTTCATTTTTAGGGCCTTAATTCAATTTTTTTTGTCACTTTTAGGGACTCACCCCTTAACAGCGTGGGTGGCATGATTGCCATTTTTCCGCAGGAATAAAACATTTTCCCGAGGTAACTACAAATGTTATTATTAGAGGATTAAAGATATATGGATAGATAGATAGATACTCTTTATTGCACAACATACAAAACTTAAAAGCTAGATTATGTATCATTGTAATGATAATATAAATAAATAAATAAATGATAAAAACAACTCGAAATCGATTATGTTGTTTTCCAGTTACATATATTTATGTGGCATTGGTGATCGGTAGATGCATGGCAAAGAACGTGTATGAGTTTGATGTGAGATAGACGACGAATGGCGGACGACGATGAAAGACGTTCATAGCTAAGATTAATTGTTAATATAAAATACTTATTCCCAAGTCCCTGGATTTATTTGGAACCCCATCCCACATTTATACTCAGATTATGAGTATATAAATACTCAGAATGTCAAAACGGTAATTTTTGCAATATCCCTAGACAAAATATTGTTTTAAACTTTCATGGTTACTAACATTAGAATAGTTATTTACGGGATTTATATATTTACGGAAAAATAATGTACATGGTAGAAATCCATGACATCTAAGAAGACAAAGTTGAAGTGTGTATTAAACATTGTATTGGCACCTGTAAAAATGTGAGCCACATGTTTCTTAAAATTGAGCAGTAATTTTTGCCGTGGTTTCGCCTAGGTATATTCATAGACACACACAAAGGTGTAAGTAATGACGACCCGTTTGGTCCAAGGGTTACGAGTTCGATCCCCGCACAGTACAAACATTTGTGTGTATGAACGTCATGTCTGTTTGTATTGATCTGGGTGTTTGTAAATAATAAATTTTTAAGTTAGGAACTTGTTTAAAATCAGATTTTTCCCTAACTGAATTCGTTTACATTTTTGCTTTTGTTTATCATGAGAGATTTATTATAACGATAGTTTAAGTGATATTCTGAACTTAAATGTTTCTTATAAAGTTTAAATTAGTTTATCTTAGTGCTGTTTTTAATTGCAGTTAGTGAAACTGCAAGTCTATTATTAATCATGTTTATTGTGCAAAGTTTGTAAATGACTGTTTGTTTCCAAATAAATCATCATCATCATCAGCCCATTTAAGTCCCCACTGCTGGGGCACGGGCCTCCCTCAATCACATGAGGGGTAATTGCCACACTCACCACGCTTGGCAGACGGGTTGGCGAGGTTTTTGATGTTAATGCAGAGTTTTCCTTCTCTGGGTGCTGATGATCATGCCAGCAGCTTTACCTTAGTCACCTTTTACGACACCTCGGTAAGAGTGAGGGTGGCCTATTCTACTCTGCCGGGACCACACGTAACCAAATAAATAAATAACCTATCAACATAAAAAGGGATGGCGTGATGATTTTGACCACTTCTCGGGCAAATGGCAAACCATCGCCACAAATAGAATCCAATGGCAGCTTTTAGGGGAGGCCTTTGCCCAGCAGTGGGACGGCGCAGGATAAAAAAAACATAAAAAATAATTGCAGCTGAATTCCTTTATCGAACCACAAGCAAGCGATTGTCATTCCATCCTCATCATCTCGATGGATGGCGGTCTAATACTGTGCGTTTTTCGCGGAACTTTCTACCACGTACCTCAGTTCTGTGGAACAGTTTACCTATAGGAAGTATTTCCCGACGGCTACGACTTAGGGACCTTCAAGAGAAGAGCGTAACTCCTTTTTTAAAAGGCCGGCAACGCATTAGCGATCTCTTTGATTTCGTGGATGTTAATGGGCGGCGATGATTGCTTTCCATCAGGTGACTCGCTTGCTCGTTTGTCGCCTCTAGCATAAAAAAAATTGATCCGTTTTCTTATGACTTTCAAAATTTAGCAACAGAATTTATTCTAAGCTCTGCATACAAGGAAAATGGTTGGATGAATTTAAATTAAAAAAAGGCCACCTTTTTTTTACTTATGCAAGACTTATTAGATCTAAAATTACCATTTCTTAGTACCATCGCTAGTAAGTTGCTAGAGCAATAAAAACACAGTAAAAACCAACGAATTTCTGATTTTATCTTCGCATTTTAAGTTTATATAAAATATTACATTTAAAGTACACCATGAAAATTCAAAATAGCTTAACCGTTTAATGGCAGCCATTTTTCCGGCGACGCTGACGTCACGTCCGCTTCCGGCGGAACGGACCAATTGCAACAATTTGCATTCAACGCACTGGATAGTCATTATTTATTTCACGTTGAAATCCCGCCTACTAGAGTTCAAATTAAAATATAATTTATCATTAATATTGTATAGATTAAAATTATTGCAACCATTAGTATGCAATAATGGAGTTCGAATAATTTATTGTAGATCAGAAAATATAAATTGTACGATCAATGCATTTTTATGTGATAGTTGGAAGAGGAGCAGCCAGATCACCTAATGGTAAGCAATTGCCGCCGTCCATTGACAACCGGTGGAGTCACAAGTGCTACCAACCTTTAAACCCCGGATTGGGCTTTCGGTACCCGCACTCAGCAGCGAAACACAGTACAGACACTGCTTCAACTGATTAAGGCGACGGGTAGCCCTAACTAGCGACACCATTCGTTTTTAATTGTTAGCTACTAAACCGGATCTATTTTAAACAATTTCGGGGTTATAACCTCTCGGCAAACACTTATACTATTTATTAATTAACTATGCACAAATGTTGGGTCCGTTTTTGTAAGCGAAAAATTGATTACTTACCGCCAAAAGCGGCCACTTTTAGCGTGAATCAATTTTTCGCGTACAAATGTTGGGTCCGCATTTGTGTCCGCAATAATTATAACCCCGAAATTGTTTAAAATAGATCCGGCTTAGTAGCTAACAATTAAAATCGATTGGCGTTGCTAGATTGCCCTACCCGTCACCTTAAATTAACTAATTTACGACGGACGAGACGGCGCAATCAAATCTTATAATAAAGTTGAAATGGGGAAAATATTCATTCATTATCGGGCCTCGAATTGCCCGATAATGGAAAAAAATAAGCCAACACCTACGGCAAGCAAGGTTTTCTTATCCACTGAACTACCATCGTTCTTAAGTAGTTCGCGTACGTAGAAAGTACTTCATTATTTTGGGCCGATTCGACCAATCTCATCATCATCATCGTCAGCCCATTTAAGTCCCCACTGCTGGGGCACGGGCCTCCCTCAATCACATGAGGGGTAATTGCCATACTCACCACTCTTGGCAGACGGGTTGGCGAGGGTTTTCGTATAAATGCAGAGTTTCCCCTCTCTGGGTGCTGATGATCATGCCAGCAACTTTACCTTAGTCGCCTTTTACGACACCTCGGTAAGAGTAAGGGTGGCCTATTCTACTCTGACCAATCTCAATCCGATACTAAATCTATGGTATAGCGCTGATATAAATCTAGCTTATCTTACAATCTATAGACCGTGGGAGCGCCACGCTTCGGCATGAATGGGCCAGCTAGACCAGAGTGATACCACGGCCTCACAGAAAACCGGCGTAAAACAGCATTGTGCTTTGTTTCGCTGCGTAACGGAGACTCAATCCGGGGGAAAGGGGGGTTAGGTTAGGTAAAGGTTGGCAACGCACTTGTGACTCCACTGGTGTCACGGGTGTCTATGAGTGGCGGCAATTGCATACCATCAAGTGATCCGTCTGGTCGTATGCCACCAATCACATGAATAAAAAAATGGCAAATTCTATACAAACTGCAATCGGGTCTATACACATATTAAATCTGTGGGTCTATAGGTATCTGTGATCAGGCCTGCTTATCACAGGCCATTTGTTTTTCTGAACCTCACCCTTGCCAGTATAGTGCAAGCTATACTGTCAGGGGAGGAGGCCTGGAAGGCTTTCACCACCTTCTGTGAGGAGGTGGTGGCAGGAAAGGAGGCGGCGGAGCGCGCGCGGGAGGAGGAGCCTTCCGCCGACGCGCTCCGAAGAGCGAGGAGGGGTCGGAGACGACGCCAATATGTGCGTCTCCTTCCTCTCCTTGGAGGTGGTCAGCCGGCGCCCGGTACTGGGATACCCGCGCCGGCATTGCACCGATCACCTCCAGTGCTCGTTAGGGACGGCTGCTCACCCTCGGCTGTCCCTAACGCCCCCCCCAGCTCACCCGGGGGGGGCAGCGTCCTGCCCGCCGTGTAGGCGGGCTCCGTCCGGGGAGGGTCGTGAACAAGGTTTCGTACCCGTTATCACGGCCACTCCCCACTTAAGGACGATGAGAGTGGTGCCCTGGTGTTTTTAGTCGGTATGCCTCTGGCCGGCTTCTCATTAGGAGAAGCCCCCGCCAGAGGAGAGTCCGACATAACCCCTCCGCTCCCAGGCAGAGGGGTATGCGTAACGCATTTTCACCAGGGACAACAAAAAAAAAAAAAAAAAAAAAAGGCCATTTGTTTTTCTGTCCCTAGTATTATAATATCTGTGACTTTTCTCCACCCCGATCAGAGAGAGATCTTACTATGAGTTTAAAATACTATCCTCGCTATCCAAAACTATTGCTCTGTCCCTTTCACATGCACCACAATGAAAGGGACAAAGCGATAGTTTTCGATAGCGAGAACAGTTTTTCAAACTCATGGTAAGGGTACTGCTGGCTTAATTCGAAGCAGCCCCCTAACGAACGAGAATAATAATAATAATAATAATAATAATTCTCACAACATCTCATACGTTGACCTGATTCCGTACTAAGTAGCTTAAGCACTTGTGTTTCAGATATCAGACAACAGAGGAACACAAATATATACTTAAATACATATATTACACCCAGACATCGAACAAACACAAGTGTTCATCGCACGAATGTTTGTCCAGGGTGGGGATCGAACCCACGACCTTTGGCGTAAGAGGCAGGGTCACTACCAATTGCGCCATCCGGTCAGTCAGAATAAATACATATACCTGTCGCAGCCAAACAAAGGAGACACAACGCTTGTGAAAGAGGGAAAAAACCCGATTCGGTCGTACCGTCTGCTTGAAACTAGGCCGTCTGTAGGTACCTCTGCGTTCCCCTATTAGGATACGTGGTTCAATTTACCGAAATCTTAACACTCCCTGTGTTAATCCAAAGCTCAGATATAAATCACCCGACTTTGTCTCTTTGCGTCAAATTTATTACCGGCCCGGATGAGACTGGGTCTTAAGCGCTGTCCTAGGAGAGCGATGCGAGCAACCTCATGTCACCAATAAATTTACTCGATTTGAGTTTTTTTATTCTAGAGGCGACAAACGAGCAAACGAGTCACCTGATGGACAGTAATCAACGCCGCCCATAAACATCCGTGAAATCAGAGAGATCGCTAAAGTGTTGACAGCCTTTTAAAAAGAAGAAAGAGAAAAGAAAAGAGTACACTCTTCTCTTGAAGTTCCTTTAGTCGTAGCCGTCGGGATATACTCCTGTAGCCAAACCGTTCTACAGAACTGAGGTACGTGGTAGAAAGTTTCGCGAGAAACGCACAGTATCAAATAAATAATAATAAATAAATATTTCACAACATCACATACATTGATCTGACTCCGAGATAGGTAGCTCAAGCACCTGTGTTACGGATATCAGAATCAACAGTGAAATTACAAATATAAAGATAAAAAAAAAGATAAAAAATTCTTTATTCAATTTAGGTACCGCTGGTTCGGAATGTCGATTTCTACTGAGAAGACACCAGCAAAAAACTCTTTTCAAATATTGATGATGTTACAGAGTTTCATTTGAGAAGAGAAAAAAAATTAAGTTAATAGACTACTATGAATAACAACTCAAAGTTTAATCAATTAACATGACCAATAATCCTTATCATTTAAATAGTCTTGTACACTATAGTAACCTTTCTTCATTAGGCAGGTTTTAATATGAGACTTAAACTTATCCAGTGATAGGTTAATGACAGTTTGTTTGATACCCTTGCACCAGAGGCTGCGTTCACTGTTCCAAACGGGACGTCATATTAGACCGCCATCCATCGAGATGATGGGGAGGGAATGCCAATCGCCTCGCGTGTGGTTCGATGTAAGAATTCAGCTTCAGGGAGTAGATCAAACTGTTCCTCAGAGCCCTCCCTATGATAGATGTGGTATAGAATGCTGAGGGAAGCTATATCCCGCCGCAGTGCTAACAGATCAAGTCGACTATTATGTCACGAAAACTCGAAATTTTCGCATAGCATCGCACCGCATTACTGTCGCATTAATGGTTCACCTTGGACTACAGGATAGCCGACTCATTAGTGCGGGAAGGCCACAGCAGATTAAATTAAAGAGGGGGTATCTATTTTCCACTCTTTTTGGTATCCATCTTCTACTCGTTCTTGAAAAGCGACTGTAGTTCAATAATAACATACTGGATTACTCGTACTGGAATTCGAACTCCTCATCTAAGGATATAAAATGAATGAATGAATGAATGAACTTACAGTTTAATTAAGTTTCACACATTTCGCCAGCATCTGGTATACAAACTATTAACTACTAGATTTCTATTACGAATAAAAATTAATTAGTATAAAACATTTATGAGTAGGTACCTAAGATACGCCGACGATACAGTCCTAATAGCGTCTTCAGAAGTAGAATTGCAGCGCATAGTTGACAGGGTCAATACATTCAGTCAAAAAGCAGGTCTACGAATGAATGTTTCCAAGACAAAGTTTATGTTGGTCACTAAGAAGGGGGCTATGAATGCAGTTATTTCTGTAGAGGGCAAGAGCCTAGAGCGAGTGCGCAAGTATAAATATCTAGGTACATGGGTGACTGAAGACTGGGCAAGTGATCTTGAAATAAAGACCCGCATTGAAATTGCCCGTAGTGCCTTTAATAGCATGAAGAAAGTCCTTTGCAGTCGCAGTTTGCGAATTTCCTTGCGAACTCGCCTACTGCAGTGCTACATTTGGCCCATAGTTCTATACGGATGTGAGGCTTGGACCCTTAAAGAAGAGCTGCGAAAACGTATAGAAGCTTTCGAAGTGTGGACCTACAGACGTATGCTGGCTATTAGCTGGATGCATCGTGTGACCAACGTAGAAGTATTACGTCGAGTGGGAAAACAGCGCCATCTGATGCAGACCGTCAAAAAGAGAAAAGTTGCATATCTTGGTCACGTGCTAAGGCACGAAAGATACGAACTCCTGCAGCTTATTATGATGGGCAAAGTGGCGGGAAGACGAGCAGTTGGCCGAAGAAAAAAGTCATGGTTGCAAAACATCAGGGAATGGACGGGGATCGCCAGTGCTTCAGACCTTTTCCATCTAGCAAGAGATCGTGCGAGATATGCGGAGCTGACTGCCAACCTTCACTAGTTGGAGAGGCACCAGAAGAAGATGAGTAGGTACATGCACTTTGCAAAGTGAAAAGAATCCCGGAAACCATTTTCGTCTTTTTTTCATTCCAATTGTCATTGAACTTTTAAATTGAACATTGAAGGGTTGAGTTGATAAAGGTGTTAACTAACAAAAAGTTCAAAATGAGTTATGAGTGTTTGAAAATGATAAATTTTAATATCAATAACTATTAAAGTTCAAAGTATTATATCAAACATAAGTGTTCAAAGTATTGTATATAAAAAAAAAAACATAAGTTTTAATGCTCTAGAAAAATTGTATTACTTAATAGATAATATCTATAAAAAGTATTTTTATTATAATTTATTAAAATACTGAGAAAATATGTACATAACACCTTTGTTTTATTAAAAAAAATATATATTTAGATTATACTAACGCAAAAAGGTCTTATGTGAGAAATAAAAGAATAAGCATTATTCTTATAAAATTAATTTCAATAATAAAAAAACACGACAATATTAAATAAGGAATTGTTAAAAATGTTTAAATAATACCATTTTATATTTGTAGTTTGGTGGTTTTGCAAAAATAAAAATCTATTTTATACTAGAAATGTATTATACAGCTTATAACACCTTTGTTTATTTCTTTCTTTATATAATCACGTTATTCATTGAAGATGCAAAAGACATATAGTTTGATATAATTTTTACTATTCTAAACGTAGTATGTAAATGATTTTTAAAAAATGTATCTGCTCATACCACAATTGAATCCTGAAATGTATTAATGTTTGTCAGATAACACCTTTGTCCATTTACCCCTTCAATTGTCTTTTACTGTTCTGTCACACTTTCAATTCATTCATTGTGTTTCACTGGTGTCGCGGGTGTCTATGGGCGTTGGCAATCGCTCACCATCAGGTGATCCGTCTGCTCGTTTGCCACCTATCACATAAAAGAAATCTGATTTCTCCCGACAAAAGTACTAAAATCCCGGAAAAGTTGCTACTGACTTTAGAAAGATTCGACCTGGCAACTCTGAAGTGATTTTTAAGAGATGATAGTTGAGAGGATGGTCGGTTTTTTATGATATAGGGGGCAGGCGAGCAGACGTATCTATCATTAAGGTGACGTGTAGGGCACACTAACGACGCCTATCGACTTTAATTTCTTTCGTCGTTTCTGTCGTTTTTGTTCGCGAAAAATTGATTCACACCAAAACCGGTTGCTTTTGGCGAGAATCAATTTTTCGCGTTTGTGCACGGACCCAACATTTGTGCATGGTTATTTAATAAATAGTATAAGTGTTTGCCGAGAGATTGTAACCCCGAAATTGTTTAAAATAGATCTGGTTTAGTAGCTAAGAATTAAAATAAATTAGCGTCGCTAGTGTGCCCTACCCGTCACAGCACTGTTCTGTGTTTACTGCGTGAGTGAGGGTACCGGAGGCCGAATCCAGGACAAGGGGGATTTAAATGTTGGCAGCGCACTTATGACTCCACCGGTGTCGCGAGTGTCCATGGGCGGCGTCAGTCGCTTACCATCAGGCGACCTGTCTGCTCGTCTGCTATATCACATAAGATAAGAGAATACCCATAAACACCTGCAACATCACCTACGCCACTTTTTGTCTTTTTCTAACGCAAGTGAAGCCGTTATCAAGAGCTAGTTAAGCTGACGGGCGGGGCACACTAGCGACGCCAATCGATTTTAATTTTTAGCTACTAAACCGGATCTATTTCAAACAATTTCGGGCTACAACCTTTCGACAAATACTTATACTATTTACTAAATAACCATGCACAAATGTTGGGTTCGTTTTAGTACGCGAAAAATTCACGCCAAAAGTGGCCGCTTTTGCCGTGAATTAAATTTTCGCGTACGCGTTGGACCTAACATTTGTGCATGGTTATTTAAACCCGAAATTGTTTAAATTAGATCCAGTTTAGTAGCTTAATATTAAAATAGATTGATGTCCCAGTGCCAGTGTGCCCTACACGTCACCTTAAAGGACACCTTAATTCTGCCAATGTCGAGTGATCAAAGAGATTGACCGGTGCGACGAGTGGATTCTATTTTAAAACTAACATGTACACATAAACAATACAGACAAAGTCATCATCATCATCATCATCATTTCAGCCAATAGGCGTCCACTGCTGGACATAGGCCTCCCCCAATGTTCTCCACACAGATCGGTCCTGCGCCGCCCGCATCCAATGGATTTCCGCGATCTTCACCAGATCGTTGGTCCACCTTGACAGACAACATAAGAAATGTAAAAGTATGTACAAAAAAATGTATAGGTATATGTATGAAGTAAGTGGGAATCGCTTTCCTAAAACAACATTTTCCTAAAACGACATTTGACATTAGCCAGTGTTATTGCATCATATTAAGTCTGTCTATGCGCCGGCAATATCCGGCCCGGACGAGCCGGACCCGGGGCTAAGAGCCGGGTAATGGCTGTCCCGGTTCCGGATGTAGACCTTACGTAGCTTGGAGACGAGTGAATAAACTTTGAGTCAAAGATCGGACGAGAGGAAATATTAGCTGCATATGCTTAGTTCAGCTGCATATACAGTTAGAAAGATAAGGAATCTGACTGATATCGGGACAGCGAGACTGGTTTATTGTAGCTAATTTCATAGTCTGATGTCATATGGTCTACTACTGTGGGGATCCGGTGCTGACTTTCAAGCCATCTTCATTTTGCAGAAGAGGGCCATCCGTGCCATCTACGGTCTTAGATCACGTGACTCACTCAGAGAAGTAATGAAGGAAATCAATATTTTAACCGTATCATCTCAATACATTTTTGATTGTATTTATGTTTGTACGCAAGAACTTGCACCTTTACTCGCAAAAATCATATTTCCATAGCTTTAACACGCGAAATAAACATAGGCTTGCTGTACCAAATCTAAGACTTCATAAAATTGGAAATTTATTTGTAGGATTGAGCATTAGAATGTTTAATAAATTACCTCAAAATATTATTGATTTACCGGTACATAAGTTTAAGTTGCATGTAAAAATCTGCCTAATGCAGAAAGGCTACTATAAGTAGATGATTATTTGAATGATAAGGATTCCTGGACATGTTGATCTCTTCGCCTGTCTTCTAATGTCTAGTTCATTTCATAATTTTTCTTTGAAGATTTTTCTAAACGATATTGATTATAAGCATTGTATATCATACTGTCACTCTAATCATAAGCTGTTTAAGAATCAAAATTGTAATTACCATATTATTTGAAAAGAGTAACTACCGAGTTTCTTGCTGATTCTTCTCGGTAGA
Source organism: Marasmia exigua (assembly GCA_019059595.1). NCBI lineage: Eukaryota > Metazoa > Arthropoda > Insecta > Lepidoptera > Crambidae > Marasmia > Marasmia exigua. The sequence continues at coordinate 4,642,043 of CM032486.1, read as the reverse complement.
AATTGACATTACGAATCAGCGGTAGATTACATAATATTTGACATTCATAAATGTTCTGTATGGACTTAAATTGTATAAAGACATTTTTGATTTTGATAAGGTACTGTAAGGATGGAGAAACTCCTTCGTTGCTGGCCGTGCAACACTATATCATATTAGCGTGTCCCAGCGTGTGCGCAAACACAAATGCACTCTCTATTTCTCTCTGACTCACTCAGCCTCATAATACGATGGGACACCAGTGTGTGACACGACCGGAGAGGGATCGGGCGCAGGACCAACGGCTTAACGTACTTTCCGAGGCATGGGTGCACAATACCACCAACTTCCATACTCCGGGCTGACACTAAGAATTTCTTACCGAAAACTTAGGTAGATTCTGAACTGTGTATAATTTAATTTAATTGATATGTTTTAGATATGGTACCATTGAGGGTTCTAGTAGTTAAATTTATGATATAGGTGGCAGACGAGCCGACGGATCACCTGATGGTTAGCAATTTTGACGACCCGATTGAAACAGTGGTAGTGCACGCTGCCTCTGATACAAGGGTTGCGGGTTTGATCCCCGCACAGTACAAACATTTGTGTGCATGAACATGTTTGTTTGTGATGGTCTGGGTGTTTGCTATGTATTATAAGTATGTATTTACAAAACAAAAGCATTATATGTATATATTTGTAATCCCACTGTTGATTCTGATATCCGTAACACAGGTGCTTGAGCTACCTAACTCAGGAGTCAGATTAATGTATGTGATGTTGTGAAATATTTATTTATTTATTTAATTACCGCCGCCCATGGACACCTGCACAGAATTATAAAATAATTACTATTTCTTACTAGTGGAGACTATATAGAACATTAATCAAAAGATATTATATTAGCTACTGAATCAAGCTATATTGTGAGAGACGATATATTTTATAGCTTCAATGGATTTGGTGATATGTGCTATGTTAAATGTGGTTCAATATAGTAGGGGAGGGTTACCCCCTACACATTTTGGGATCAAAGCCCTTGCAAAGGCGTCGTTTTAAAGTGCCAACCAATACCCAATGCGCCATCGAGGCAGTCAGGTAGGTACAGTCGAAGAACGAAAGGGTTCGTCAGTTTTCAAATTCATTCGTTTGATATGCTATGAGCACTTATTACCTTCGTAAATTTGTCAAAGTCACAGAAAATTATGCTTAACTGTTAGATCAAAGTTCAGATTAGCTTGTAAGTAAGTAAGTAAATAAAATTTTTATGCAGCAACATACACGTTCCATGCAGACAGACATAAGAAAATTCAGTAGGTACGACTGTTGCGGGATTAAGAATGGGATCAGAAATGTCGGCGCATCTATTCACTTCTCGCTCGCACACTATTTTGCTCTATACTCGCACCCCACGAGCGCGAGTATAGACGCAAATAGTGTGCGAGCGAGAAGTGAATATATGCGGCACCATTTCTGAATGCCCATTCTTATCCGCACAGTGTAGATAGTATGATCATACACAAGGTATGTACGAACGTCCGTCGACATTGCGAGACCATTCTTAGCGTCATTGTAACAGCTTCTTTACATACCCACGTTGTCATCCTAAATTATAATTAAGTATTACTGTTACTAAAGTATTCATATTACTGTTTTAAATCATTTCTCATGTAAGTGACTGTACAGTTTTTAATGGGAAATAATCTTTGGGAAATTATCTTTAAACCATAGATGTAACATTTACAAAAAAAAATTAACTATAAACACTAGGGTATGATCGCTGAAAAGGCACATACTCAGCATGTGTCGGGATGTCGCAGACGCCCCGACGCTGGTCTTCCGCAGGTGCCTTGGGTGGGAGAGCGGAACTGCGCTTATTTCCTTTGCAAGCAACATTGATTCCTTTTGATCTAAAGAAAATTTAAAGAAGCATGGCAGATCTTTTTAAAACGGTATGTTGGTATAACTGATTCTGGCCGTGCAAGCGAAAATTTACCTTAAGGTGACGAACGTTTTTATTCCCTGTACTGTACCTATGTGTCGAAAGGTGTCCGGGTTCCGGATGTAGACCGTAGTTTCGAGACGTGTGAATAAAGTTTGAGGCAAAAATTGGGCCGCTTGTATCCAATTGTCAATAGATTTTCGGCCAACGTTCGTGATCACGAGTACGTGGTCACGTTTTATCATTATCTCAATTACTTTGGGTATCCACAAATCAATACTTTGACCAATTGAGAGCCACGCTTCACACTGGACATGAATGAGCTCAAAGTGATACCATGGCATAGCAGAAAACCAGACAGAAGCATTTTTTTATTTTTGAGGTTAGACCCTATGTTCCTTGGGGATTTTTTTATTAGTATAATGCCCTTGGTACCCTCTAGTTGGGAACACTGAAGGCCAAAGATCGCGTGGTCCTTCACCAACAAGGTGGACCGATCAGTTAAAAGACTCGTCGTCTTCCGAATTCTGCGCAGTTGTTAGAGATGCGCTAGACAGAAACCGGTGGAGGCAGATCATCCGCTCCAGGTGCAGCCATGATGGTAACCACGATCCTCAGACATGAGGGACAGACTCAAGTTAGAGAATGCCCTCGAAAAGAGAGTATGGAGGGAGAGCCACGCTTTGGCATGAACGAACCGGCTCGACCGGAGTGATACCACGACCTCACAGAAAACCGGCGTGAAGCAGCACTGTGCTAAGGAGGTCTTATCCGGGGGAAAGGGGAGTTTAAAGATTGGCAGCGCACTTGTGACTCCACTGGTGTCACGGGTGTCCATGGGCAACGGCAATTGCTTACCAGCAGGTGATTCGCCTGCTCGTCTGCCACCTATCAAATAGAAAAGACGGTTTAAAAAAACACGGTTGATAAAAAATATCAAGATGTCTTTACCACACCATCGATTCGTTTACCAAGAGGTAAACGAATCGATGGTGTGGTAAAGACATTAGAAAAACCCAAGATGAAGTTATCGATGTACTACCATTCTGTAACGACTTGAGCATTCAATTTCCCTTCGCTCAATCGATCGAGAGAATTTAATCATCTGTAAAGATGTAGAGGGGTGGGTGCCCAAATCGATCGATTTCTTTTCTCTTGAGCTTAAACGATTAAAACGGATCGAAACCCTTCCGGAAATTGTATTCCATAATCCATTATTTATCGATAATAATTTACTGATGTTTGACATTTATCTAAGGCCCGATTCGGCCAATCCTTATCCGAGAATAAATCTATGGTAATGACGATCCGTTTGGAACAGTGGTAGTGAACGCTGCCTTTGGTCCAAGGGTTGCGGGTTTGATCCCCGTACTATACAAACATTTGTGTGCATGAACATGGCTGTTTGTATTGGTCTGGGTGTTTCTTATGTATAGTACCAATAATAAGTATGTATTTACAAAAGAAAAGTAATATATTTGTAATCCCACTGTTGATTCTGATATCCGTAACACAGGTGCCTAAACTACCTATCTCGGACTGATCTGAATCAATGTATGTGATGTTGTGAAATATTTATTATTATTATTAACATTACGAGTCGAGTATGACAGCAGATTTCTTTTTAATTGCATTCTCGAGTGTATTAATCCAACTTATTTCCAGTCTCATACACTATCTACATATAAAATGGAGACTCGGGTTTTAGTCTCCAAAGTAAGAAATCGAAGGGTAACCCCAGACTAATAATAACTTACTCTATGGAAAACAGTTGAACTTTTTGGCCACTGCTTTTTAGCTTCGGCCCAAAAAGTTTAATTTAAAAATAGCTATTGCATAATGTGTAAAATCTAACCTTTAAAAAGGCTCGATTCAACCAATCTTTATTCCTGGATAAATACAACGTCAGATTTGAATAGAACGACAGCGGTAGATCATAGATTTAGTATCGGATTAAGGGTAGATTCGACCAACTTGACAGTTAAAAGAGGATAACTGTCCGCAGGATAATTTACTATGTTACTTTATTTTAAACTCAATTTAACTAAATCAATAAACTCAATTCCAAAGCTGAACAGCTATACCTTGTTTAACAAGTGAATGAACGAATGATAGTATAAACCAGCAAAAACAATATATATTGTTTTGAGATTCATGATATGCCGCCGGGATATTTTTGTTAAGTAGGGTTATACAGGTAATGTCAAAAGTCAATAACAACTGTGAAAATGACAACGCCATTTTGAATTACCTAAGGATATTATAATTCTGTCAAAATTGGCGGTCTAACGACTTACCATTGAAATAGGCGTTGACTAGAGATTCATGCGGGTAGGGCTAAAACAAGCCGCGTGGGCTGATGCAATTCAAATGTTTTAAATTAGTGTCTAGTGGTTTTTCAGTGTACAAATTCAGTGTTTATTTGTAAAGTGAAGTGGCGAAAAGTGATCCTAATAATAAGAATCGTTGGATTGTATCGTTTTTAACACTGCTATTGTGTGTCGAGTGAGTTGTCTAGCGACAACTTGCTTGGACCTAATAGGGTGTTAAAACCCGCGATTGCTTTTAGAGTGATATTCGCTGAATCTGTAGATCGCTAAAACGTCAAAACACCGGCGTTTTATTGAGTGACTGTGACTTTGTCTGACTTCGACTGTTGACTACCTACTTATTCTCAATAAGTTACTTGACATTGGCAAATTATCTTCGGGTAGAGCCATATCAAAAAATAAATAGGCGTTGACTGTTGCATGTGTAGTTGGTAGAACGGATTTTTATTTTGCACTGAATATAACTGCGCTTTACCATAGATTTATCGTTCGATAAAGATTGGTCGAATCCACCCTAAAATTTATCGAATCGCTCCTTAATAATGGCCATCCATTATAACTTTTTTTTAATGTTCTTTAAATAAATAAAAATAAATAAATATTTCACAACATCACATACATTGATCTCACCCCAAGATAGCACTCAAGCACCTTTGTTACGGATATCAGAATCAACAGTGGAATTACAAATATATACATATAATACTTTTCTTTTATGAATACATACTTATAATACATAGAAACCTCCCAGACCAATACAAACAGACATGTTCATGTACACAAATGTTTGTCTTTACAGCTATCTAGGTATACAGGCTATGTGTGTGAACATATACATCCCTTTAACCACGTGTTCTACCATTCTGAGCAACAATTGTTCAAAGATTTTTCGAAAGTCGTCGAAAAATTTTTCGGATACAAAATGACCAAGTCACGTGACCGACTCTGTATGAAACGTTGAAATTTTTTTATGCGAATTTCCAAAAGTCATAGAAAAAATGTTGTTCAGAATGGTTGATAGAACACGTGGTTATAGGGATGTAAATGTTCACACATACACCCTGTATAAAGGCTGTAATAAAGTTCTTACCTTTTAGACGACCCGACTTAGACGACCCGATTGGAACAGTGGTAGTGAACGCTGCCTCTGATACAAGGGTTGCGGGTTCGATCCCCGCATAGTACAAACATTTTTGTGCATGAACATGTTTGTTTGTATTGGTCTGGGTGTTTGCTATGTATTATAAGTATGTATTTACAAAAGCAAAGTATTATATGTATATATTTGTAATCCCACTGTTGATTCTGATATCCGTAACACAGGTGCTTAAGCTACCTAACTCGGAGTCAGATCAATGAATGTAATGTTGTGAAATATTTATTTATTTTAGTTCTTAATACATAAGTTACATTGAAGTTTATGAAATGAAAGTAAATAAGTAGCCTATTTACTTGTTCACTTTCTTTTTTCCTATTATAATGTATTGGTTGCAAATATATTTGGCAGAGCGATAAAGATATCCTTGTATCTTTTCGGATAGAATATCCGTATCGGAAGCGCCATGCTGAGCTAATGATTCTGGTCAAGCGTAATGGCCTTAGGCCATAAATTGAGCATGTGCCCGGAAAACTGCGTCCCCTGTAACGGGTCAAGGGGCATTAATCTTCGTATCGATGGGAATGGGTGTTGTGGCCGATGCAACCTTATACAGTGGGCAGCAAATAAACCGAGTTGCTTGATAATTTTCATACAAACGTGTCCAGTTTGGAGGCATACAAATATAACAAGTTTTACTGCCATGGATAATAATATAAGCTGATGTTAAAAATAAGTATTTTTAGTGACCCCAGAAAAATGCCTATTACTAAAAAAATAGGAAAATGTAGTTTTTATTATATAGGTGGCAGACGAGCAGACGGAACACCTGATGGTAAGCGATTGCCACCTGCCATGGACAACCACGACACCAGTGGAGCCACAAGTGCGCTACAAATTCCCCTGGTTTGGGCCTCCGGTACCCTCTCTTAAGCAGCGAAACACAGCACAGTGCTGCTTCACGCCGGTTTTCTGTGAGGTCGTGGTATCACTCCGTCGAGCCGGCCTATTCATGCCGAAGCGTGGTTCTCCCACGGTTGTTTTAAAGTTATATGGGATGCAAAAATCACCTACACTATTTGTTTCGGAAGAGTATTTGGATATCTATCCTGATATGTCTCTGGGTGGTGGAGCTACTGTGGCATTCCCTCTAATATGGTTGAGTGTAATGATGGCTGACACATACGTCATACTTGTGAACAGGTGCCACCTTTGGGGTCTGGTCTGCTTCGGTTTACTTCTTATTATTTCCTTTATTTTATTTAATTTCCAAATTTTCCATTACAATTAAAAATCTCTTTTTTTTATTTACTACTGCCTTTCACTTTTTTGATGCGACGCGTTCGAAAACCTTTAAATTTTTTTACTATTTCAAGGAGGAGAATACTATGAACATTTATTTTTTTCACTTGACATTGGCAGAGTTGTCCCGTAAGAGCAACAGCAAGCCATAAAAAAATGATTATTTTTCAACTTGTTTGGTTTAGCATTACACTATTTATGGCTTCGTGGTTGCACATTGTTATCATTTTCTGTGCCCAGTTTTGTACCTGTTGTGTCAAAAAGGGATTGTTATTGTGTATGTCTGTTTGTGCAGAATATGTTTGTTTGTACTACTAGTATGTAGAACCGTCCCATTGAGTCCCTAAGTTGCGCCTCTGTACTTTCTCTGTCCCTATTTGGCTTCACCCTTACGGGTTGTATAATGGAGGCGGAGGGGAATAGAGGTGTAATAATGTTTTAGGTTAGCCGCTGAAAACCAGCGTCGGCGCTGGCTATAGCCGTGTCGACAAAAGCTGAGCGGTCACCTATTTGACACTTTTTTATTATTTTATTTAGTATATATTTATGTTATTGTTTTGTTATATTATTACCTGTATTAACTGTATGTTCTTTTTACTTATTGTGTCAAATAAAGATTTGTTCATTCATTCATTCATTATGTTACAATTAAACTATATGGCTTGGTATGATGAAGACACAACATTGTATAAAAGTTTGGCGATTGAAAAGATGAACTGGCGAGTTTCTTGCCGGATCTTCTCGACCAGAAACAACTTTCCGAGCCGGTGGTAGAATCGCATTATGTTTATTTATTTTTTAGTATATTTTATGTATCAACATATTTATGTATTAACATGTAAATTATACATACATAAGTGCTTATAAATAGTATTAAATCATTTAAATGTATGACGATTTGTAAGTGCTGTGTACAAGCCTATGCAAATAAAGAATTATTTGACTTTGACTTTGGTAGCTTAGAGTCTAGTCTCACTTTAAGGTGACGGGTAGGGCACACTAGCGACGCCGATTGATTTAAATTGTTAGCAACTGAACTAGATCTATTTTAAACAATTTTGTAGCTCCAGTTACTAAGCAAACATTATATTATTTATTCACTAGTTATGGGCACCCGTCACCTTAAATAAAGATATTAGACTGTATGATACACTGACTGATACCTACGGCCTCACTAAAAACCAGCATTAAATCAGCGCGTGCGCAAATTTACCTACTGCTTTCATAATTCAGAGGGCAGAATGAGGTCCCTTAAATACTAGATAGCTACATTGTTCGTAAGTTTGTTATCTTAACCTGACTGCCTGGGTGGCGCAGTGGCTAATGGGTCGCACTTTAGAGCGACGGCTGCGCAAGAGATCCCGGGTTCGATTCCCGGATCGGTCCGAAAATTCGTACCTAAGTTTTCGGTAAGAAATTCTTAGTGCCAGCCCTCGGCACTCGTGCCTCGGAAAACACGTTAAGCTCTTGGTCCTGCGTCCAATCTATCTTCGGTCGTGTCATGCGGTTGTTCCATCGGAATATGATGGTAAGGGAAGACAGTGCACTTGTATTTGCGCACACACTTGGGCACTACAATATATCCTGCGTACGCGGTTGGATCTGGTGAAGGTCGCGGGAATCCATTTGATGCGGGCGGCGCAGGACCGATCTGTGTGGAGATCATTGGTCCAGCAGTGGACGTCTATTGCTGAAATGATGATGATGATGATGACGCGGTTGATCGTTGATATTGGCCGCCGTAGCCTTAATCGGTTGGAGAATATTATTATTTTTATCTTAATCTAATCACAACACATCCTTACATAATACAATATGCTAAGGAGATTAGGATTAAATTAAAATTCAACGCGCTGAACCTATTACTATTGGCCAAAGATAACGGATAGGCTTATCTAAACTCGGTCGTAAAACCCGACATACCAGTCCAGATACACATTTTAATCCATCCATCATAGCTTGAACTACTACGACATAGGAAAGCTTCGCTACGAGAGTTCAAGCTAAAGTGGTTTGCAATGTTCAAGTCAAAATTCTAATTTTCAAGTCACGTCTATGGAAACAGATTTCCAGGCTGAAATTTAAATTATTCCCATGGTTTTAGCTGAATTATGTGCGGTGGTTCAGATAGTGTGGAATAGTAGCGTTATATTTCAGGCAAGTAGCTTATTCCTCCCTTAAGAGCCGGCAACGCATCTGTGATGCCCGTGTGTCGCAGATGTCCATGGGCGGCGGTAATTCACTTACTATCAGGTGAGCCGTCTGCTCGTTTGTCTGCCATAATGTAAAAAAAAACGAGGTGTTAGAAATGCATTTATCATCATCATCAGCCTATCGCAGTCCACTGCTGGACGTAGGCCTCTCCAATTGTTCGTCACTGTGATCTATCCATGGCTTCTCGTATCCAGCTCTTGCCAGTCATCCTGCGCAGATCGTCTCTCCACCTAGCCAGAGGGCGCCCTACATTACGTTTGCTAAGACGCTGGTCTCCACTCTAGAACTCGTTTACCCCATCGGTTGTCGGTTCTGCGGCTAATATGGCCAGCCCACTGCCATTTAAGCTTGCTAATCTAGGTGAGCAATGTCGATGACTTTGGTTCTCTGCCGGATCACCTCATTTCGGATTCGATCTCGGAGAGAGACGCCGAGCATTGCTCGTTCCATAGCCCGCTGAGTGACCTTTAACTTGTGGATCAGCCGTACCGTAAGTGTCCACGTTTCGGCTCCGTATGTCGGGATGAACGAGACGACGGGTAAGACGCACTGATTGAAGACTTTCGTCTTAAGCTTGCTAATGCGGGGAGGAAATGTATTACCTAACTGTTTATTAATAAAACATCTTTCGTTGTATTTGTATGTGGCAACGTGAAATATTCTGATACGGTTCATAACACACGCCCAGAAACTTGCAAATACAAGATTAGCTAATAAAACACCCACGGCACGCGCGGTCCTCACAATGGCGACGCAGTGTTTTATTGCGGACGCTGACGCAGAATAACTCAATATGCTGTGTCTCTGGTAAGAATTTACAGCAGGTACTACTAGGTACTACTACGGGAACATAACGTACATATACCAACCTACCTACCGTAGCACTTGGACAACATGTGACTGCGGATTTCCAAACATGAAAATGTATCTCTACATAGTGAATATTGCATACTTCAGAATAGTATTGTATGACATTATTGTAAATTGACAACGAAGGCATCTTGGTAAAGTCTTCTGTGTCCATTTACTTGCATCTACATTGGCAACTTTGTTCAGTTCACTATTCAGAATTTTTTTTTATTGTATGATTTTCATTGCATCTCTGTATTGTACGAGTATTAATACCTATTGTATCCCGGTATGGAATGTTGACTTTCTGCATTAAAATGTATTTATTATTAATACATCTGCCACATTGTACACTTCATATGTAATATACGTGTATATTTATTTGTGTCTTTTTTTACCTACATTACAATATTATATTCCTTCTTCTTGATCCACTTACCTAACACACTCGCAACCAGGTTCGACCAGACCACGCAAAACAAGATAATATTATTTACTTACAGTTCTAGCTAAGTAGTTTAATCACGGTCAGACACCTGAACTGATTCTGTTCGTGCCCCAGAAGTGTCTATAAAATGCCAAGCCTGGATTTGACAGCCCTAGTGGACGGTAAATGGACGGTGTATCTTCTTTGTTATTTTGCTGTTTGGCATATTTTGTGCTCTCGATAAGTGTTAGAAGGTTTTTCAAACATACCATGTTTGTGTATTTTTTTAAATGGACTATTTTCTTTTACTTTGTAGGCTAGATTTCCTAATTCAAAATTAACACTGCACTAGCTCAGTCCATTCTTTGTTATTGTCTCCCGGTCTGGGGTGGGGCCTCAAAAATCAAGTTTTTGGACTTAGAGAGGGCTCAAAGATCACTGCTTAAGGTAATGTTCTGTAAACCTTACCGATTCCCTACCGAAAACCTTTATCTGAAGTCAGGTATTCTAACTGTTCAAAAGCTATATGTCTTGTCTATCGTTCTTAAAGCACACATTCATTACCCTTTGTTCTGACCGAAGGACGAAGGCGAAAGAATGTCGCCCCTAAAGTCATTACCAAATCCACATATGCTAAAAGACAATACTCGAGACAATCCTCTTTCCTTTACAATTAAATTAATATTCAATTAGATATTTACCCCCTTTCATATCATAAGTGTAAAATTCATCATCATTATCATCATCATCAGCCCATTTAAGTCCCCACTGCTGGGGCACGGGCCTCCCTCAATCACATGAGGGGTAATTGCCATACTCACCTCGCTTGGCAGACGGGTTGGCGAGGGTTTTAATATAAATGCAGAGTTTTCCTTCTCTGGGTGCTGATGATCATGCCAGCAGCTTTACCTTAGTCGCCTTTTACGACACCTCGGTAAGAGTGAGGGTGGCCTATTCTACTCTGCCGGGGACCACACGGCATTAGTTGAATAAGTAAGTCTCATTAGCTTGAATGGTTGAAAACAAACAGCTATAATAGTAATTGAATGCTTGTCACAGACTATGTCATAATAAGAGACTACAAGTTTACACCACTCGCAGCGCGCACCACACACACGCACACACACACACACACACACATACACATACACAATCTGTGCGGGGAAAATCCAGGTTTTGGTGCGAAAAATAATCAAAAGGCAGCTTTTCCAAATTGGCGGTATAATGAAGTAAATAAAAAAGTAAATGAAGCCATGACATTCAACTGCATAATGCCTAAGAATAAAAAATAAAATTAAAAATATTTCATGCCGCGTGTCTTGAGCTTACACCGCGGAGTTTTAAGTGAAAAGGCTTCAACACAATCCATCACACATCACACTTTTTAATATTTATGTTTATGCTTAAAATCAAATGTCGAATGTATCTATTAACTTAAGTATACTAACTGTACCGATATAGAAGAGCGGTCTTTCCTAACACAAGCAAGTATTTGCTTAAAAGGAGAGTCCCAAACCCATTGTGCAATACTAATACCTAAGTGACTGTAATAAATTATTTTGTAAATGTATTTTTTTTGTAGATTGCTTAAATCTAGTTAGAATAATTAATTAAATCAGAATTGCAGATAAAGAGTCAAAGTCAGTTTTAATCAAAATTCTGTCAGTCGCATAGTGCCTCGTTAAAATTCAGTTTCTTTTCATGTTTTACAGTCGGCGTCAAAATGGTTTTAGCTTTTAAACCTACCAAAAAAGGCATTTGACAAAAAAATATGTCAGTACTTTAACTTGTTATCATTTGTAAACTGATATAGGTACTTACAGATCATTTTGGTAGGTTACGCTAAGATAATTTGTATCCTGACTGTCTTCTTTTTCATCTTAGCGTGTGATTCCCGGTTGCGTCCAAAGCTGTCGCTTTGGAGCCCAGGGTACGCTAAGACCATGATTCAGGATTGGGGGGGTTTGGTAATTACAATGAAGCGACTGCCATCTGACCATCGCAACCCTTCCATTTTAACAGGGGAACCAGACCAACTGAATCATGGTTACACGTTTCAGAAACTTTTTCCGAAACGTGCAGGTTTCCTCACGATGGTTTCCCTCACCGTCGAGCAGATGGTAATGGTAGAAATACATAAATTTGAAAAACACCATTGGTGCATGCTCGGATTCGAACCTCGACCACCTGCGTGGAAGGCGCCTTCGTATCCATTGAGCTACCATCGCTCTTAATTTTTATCCTGACTGTATGCTGAACATTAAGAAATCCATTCGCTTGTTTCACAGTAGGATTAAAAAAGCATTCTCTTAAAAAATAGTAGTGGCCGTTGGGGCGGAAAGGTCCTCGAGTGGAGGCAATGAGATACACAGGTGCATTCGCTTGTAGAGAAATATATTTGCTTGTTCAGTAATCAGGGCTCGCGTGTTGTACAGCAATGCATTCCCGCTTTGTACAGCAATGTAAAAGTACTTGTACAGCTCTAGTTTCTTGTATCAGTAATGTAATAGTTTTGTAAGGGTGAATGGGCTAATTCGTGTTGCAGCAGCGATGCTGACTTCGTGTGTACATATGCAGTTTGCTTTGCATGCATTGCATTCGCTTGTATAGCAATGCAGTCGCTTTTACACCATAACAAATTTCCGAGCCCGGTGGTATGAACGCATTATGTTTTTCTTTATTTCTTTAGTATATTTTATGTATCAACATATATATGTATTAACATGTAAATTATAGATAAGTACTTATAAATAGTTTTAAGTCATTAAAATGTATAACAATTTGTAAGTGCTGTGTACGATCAGCATCAAAAGTTGCTTAACACATTAGTACCATGTCGAAGTAATATTTTGTACGTACCCCTTAGAAACTGACTATAATAGACAGAACGGTTACTTTGACATGGTATTAAAGTGTTAAGCTACTTTTGATGCTGACCGTACAAGCCTATGCAAATAAAGAATTATATGAATTGAATTGAATTGAATTGACAGCAATTTAGTAGCTTGTAATAAAGCAGTAACTTGTACAACAATGCAGACACTTGTACAGCAATGAATTAGCTTGTACAGCAATGCATTTGCTTGTACATTGCTGTCAAATCGACTGCATTGCTATACAAGCGAATGGGTGTTTGTGTGTATCAGGAATGTGTGATTTCGATTAATCCAAATAACAGCAAGGAAACGTCGAGATATCCTCAAATAGAAAATTATTTTGGTATTACGTTTGCATGGGAAATACGTTGTTCGCCGGGCCCTTAAAAGATTTTATCGTGGAACAAAAATCAACCCTAAGTAGATAAACTTAAACGTTAAGCTACTTAAGCGTTTGTCAAGATAATGCTCTGAAACCGCTCGGGATGATAAAATATGTCCCGATTTCGTGCCCCGGGTTCTTATTGGTCTGTTACCATATTTTGTGCTAAACGATGTGCTTGGCTGTGATTGAGATTCGTTTTAAAATCCATTTTTCGTATCATCGCCATTTTATGACACATACCATATGAGACATACAGGGTGTATCGATCGGTAGATATTTACATCCCTTTATTGTCTTCTACCAACCATTCTGAACAACATTTCTGACGTACCCGTTTGGAACAGTGGTGGTGAACTCTGCCTTTGGCCCAAGAGTTGCCGGTTCGATCCCCGCACAGTACAAACATTTGTGTACATGAACATGTCTGTTTTTATTGGTCTGGGTGTTATTAAAGTATGTTTTTACAAAAGAAAAGTATTGTATGTATATATTTGTAATCCCACTGTCGATTCTGATATCCGTAACACAGGTGCTTGAGCTACCTATCTCGGAGTTAGATTAATGTATTTGATGTTGTGAAATATTTATTTATTTATTTTGAGAACACGCTTTTTGAAAATTCCCGATATTTTTTCGACTTTTTTCTAAGTGATGGGTAGCAGACGAGCAGACGGATCCCCTGGTGGTAAACCATTGCCGCCGCCCTTGGTCACCCGCAACTTATATACTGTGATAGAGATTGGCAAAATTAAACGTGCCTACAATCCTCAATTAAAAAATTAAACACGATATTTATTATGTGATACAACATTGTGTACTTACATATTTTGGTCGACGTTACAGCAGCCGTGGTCACGTGTGGTCCGCTCGTGACCACGGCTGCTGTAACGTAGTTAATTCCCGTCTTGATAAATTCTAGTTACAATGCAACGCGAAAATGTAATAAACTATTAATAAGTTAAAATCGGAAAGAATAATATATCCTTACACCGATGTAAGGATATATTATTCTTTCCGATTTTAATTTTTAGAAATTGACCGATCAATTTCTAAAATAATGTGTCTCTTTAATCACTTGACATTGGCAGAGTTATGTGACTGTTCCCCGTTGGCAACACAGCAGCAGCCATAAAAAAAGACGCACAGAATCTTAAACAAAGGCACAAAAAAGCGGCCAAATGCGAGTCAGACTTGCAAATGAAGAATTCCGTAGCAGCAATAATAAATAAATAAATATTTCACAACATCACATACATTGATCTGACTCCGAGATAGGTAGCTCAAGTACCTGTGTTACGGATATCAGAATCAACAACGGAATTACAAATATATACATAATAATACTTTTCTTTTGTAAATACATACGTATAGAACATAGAAACACCCAGACCAATACAAACAGACATATTCATGCACACAAATGTTTGTACTGTGCTGGGATCGAACCCGCAACCCTTGGGCCAAAGGCAGCGTTCACTAACACTGTTCCAAACGGGTCGTCAAAACATATTTTTATATTAGAGTTAGAATTTCGACAGTAGTTCTTATAGATTCGGAAAAAAGTGGCTCTGACATACGGACAGGCAGTCGAATCCATAAAGGTTCCTTTTTTTGCTGGGCAACCCTGAAAAGGAGGGTATTTAAAACATGCATTTTTTTCGAGGTCCTTGATAGATCCCAAAGCAATATTTTTGATGAAAATTTTGCAATAACTTAAGATCTCTGAGCACTCTAGAGTCTACTTTACTACGTGTTACGCCTATTGAAACCCCTCAAGGGACAAACGCGTAATCCATGAAAGCCGAACATAACAGCTGTCTCGGTGAGATATAAACGTCACCTGAATTTCCGTTCCCTTGCCTAAACTAACACCCAGATAATGATTCCTTTATTATTATTAGGGCGACCTTATATGAGAACAGTCCTATATTTTTTCTTGATGGATACATACATGAAGAAATCATTTTTTTTTTCTTTTTTTTATTATTTAGTAAAAATTTCTCGGCTTGACAGCCGGTACCTTTGAAACAAGTTACAAGCACTGAGGCCATGAACTAATTCATGTTTTCTTAACCTAGATAATTATTTTTATCTTCCTGTAGGAAATGTCTGACAATGCGGCACGTGTTGAGGATAGCCGCTTTTTGCATTGTGATGTATGAGCTTTCGGGGAGACCAAGTAGATCAATTGATTTGAATAAATGTTTTGGAATTATAATTATTATTATTATTATGTTCTTTATATGCTGAGTATCACAGCTATTTGCTGGCTTTTCAGAAATGTACGGGCCTAGGCCAAATACAGTTCCTACACTACGGATCTGATTGTGATGCGGTGGGGGTAATGAGTCTTGATTGTGATGATCTGTGTGGTTGTGTGATTGAGCGTGTTTGTGGGACGTAAGACTGTGAATGAGAGAATATGTGTGCCTGGTTAACACCTCGTGAATTTGATGGGGTATCATCATCTATTTGGAGGAAATTCCTTACAATCCTACACGTATTTAAAATAGCAGCTTTCTGTAACAGGATGTATGTATACTGTGGTAGGTTTTAGTGTATTATTATTATTATTACTTATTTATTTATTAAACAAACAGCATTTACATTAAAGTACAGTAGTCCCGCAAAGCTATTTGCATAGCTTGTCTGCGAGATCACGAGTCTCTAACTAAAAAAAAAATACTTAAGTAAATGCTATTCTAAATGATCTAAAATAGCTGTTTTAAGTTTTCTTTTAAATTTATTTTTATCTTGTTCCCGGCGTATGTCCTCGGGCAAACTATTATTTATTACAAAACGCTATCAAAGAAAAGTTCCAAAACTAAACTCGTTCTAGCTCTTTTTAAATTGCATGTTGAAAAAGGATGGCATTATTTTTTAGAACCGTAAGAATAATTTATAATAATTCTAACAACATCTCATACGTTGACCTGATTCCGTACTAAGTAGCTTAACCACTTGTGTTACAGGTATCAGACAACAGAGGAACACAAATATATACTTAAATACATATATTACACCCAGACACCGGACAAACACAAGTGTTCATCGCACGAATTTTTGTCCAGGGTGGGGATCGAACCCACGACTTTTGGCGTAAGAGGCAGGGTCACCAACAATTGCGCTATCCGGTCAGTCAAGCTTAAGATTGTGTTTTGTAAAGTGTTTTGAGCAATGAACTATCCTTGTACAAGGTTAGTTTATGATGTTCTATGTAAACAAATTATAATTGAATAAAAAAAACACATAGAAACAAAAGCTAGAAACCAATGCATTCATCGATAAAGATTTGTTTGTACAGGTAATCACTAGTATTTTGTCAAAAAGAGATAGCTTATTGTAAAATTCACATGAGAATAAGAGATTTTTCCGAAAGACATCAACGCGAGCTTGTTTTAAAACGCACGATTTCTTCTAATGACTATTATAACTTGAGCTGTTTAGGAGTGGTCAATTAAAATTATTTTACTTACCGGTGGATACCATCTTATTGAAAATGTGATGTTCTTTTCGATTTTCCACACCATTTTACAGCACATGTTGCCATTTTCGTACCCGTCAATCACCGAAATGTATTTTTTAGAGTATTTAAATACGCGTAACGCACGGGTCTGTTACTTGGTTACAAGTGAAGTAGCGTTCCCAGAGATCGAGACTTATAGTAGCAAATGCAACTATGTATGGTGACTTTTTCCGGCCTCCTATGCGGTATCTATTTGGGGTGATCTGTGATGGCGTACTATAAGACCAAGGTCCATATAAGGTACAATGTGATTGATATTTTTAAACGTGATCTGTCCTATTTGACAAACTAAACAACCAATGCTGTTGATGTTGGACCTCAATCTAACAGTACGCCATCTAGCGGATTTTTCAGCGATAGCGATAGAGATAGTATATATTTGTGTTCCTCTGCACCCTTACCATGAGTTTGAAAAACTGTTCTCGCTATCGAAAATTATCGCTTTGTCCCTTTCATTGTGATGCATGTGAAAGAGACAGCAAAAGTTTTAGATAGCGAGAATAGTATTTCAAACTCATGGTAAAGTCTCTGTTGTCTGATATCTGTAACACAAGTGCTTAAGCTACTTAGTACGGAATCAGGTCAACGTATGAGATGTTGTGAGAATAATAATAATAATAATAATTATTATTATTATTATTTTCGCCGCATTGTCTTCAAGTCCAGTGGCAAAAAAAACACACACAAAATAGAACCTCTTCCTGTTATTAAACAGAAAACATTATATATGTAAATTTGTAATCGTCGACTGCCAAGATATTTCCAATCGGCTTGAATCCTAGGCACTGCCTATAGATGTAGCCTCGTTATGTATATTCTACCATTTGTACTATGGGGAATGCTCTGAGGAATCTTCGGACTGATTCCTGCCGCTTCATTCCGTCATCATTCAACTCGTCAACAGTCCCATGAACATCATTGAGATGGTTGGCAGTCTTCAACTGTGCGTTTCTAAAGAAATTTTCTGCCTCGTACGACAAAACCATTCCATTGTTACAATCAGTTGTAACAAATCAGTAAAGGTGTTTGTATCCAATGCTATATTGTAATCGTCAAAGATATCATTAGCTTTAAAACCCTTTAAGATAGATAGTAATTAGGTAAAAATGATATTTATGTCTTAAAGTATCCTAACAGGGTGCAACTGTATAATGTTTATGTGATACTTTATATATGTCCAGCAGAGGAATATTGCCTACATAGGACATATTTTAAGACACGATAGATACGAGTTTTTGCAACTTAATATGGTAGGGAAAGTAGCTTGTAAGAGGCGTGTGGGTCGGAGAAAAAATCATGGCTGCGTAACATTAGGGAGTGGACGGGGATCGCGAGTTGCAGGTATCCATGGGCGGTGGTAATTACTTACCATCAGGCGATACGTCGGCTAGTCTGCCCTTATTTCATTAAATATAATATCTACAAAGATTTCATGCGTTTATAATAAATATATACCTTCGCAATATAATATCCTCCAACCGATTTCGGCAAATGCTGCCAATCTCGACGATCAGCCACTTACGCAGGATATATTATAGTGCTCAAGTGTGTGCGCAAACACAAGTGCACTCTTTTTTTCCCTTACCCTCATATTCCGATAGGACACTAGTGTAACACGACCGGAGAGGGATCGGGCGCAGGGCCAACGGCTTAATGTGCTTACCGAGGCACGGGGGTACAAGACCGCCAACTTTCAATCGCAACTTTGCAGACCTACACGTATAGAAGTGATGCTTAGATTAAATATATATAGCATCTTGTAGGTAATGTGGTTTGTATACCCACAAAACCCCTGAAGGGCTAACGCATAATCCAAGACACCCCAATATAATATAACAGCTGTCTCCGAGAGATATAAATGTCAACTAAATCTCCGTTCCGTTACAAGTTAATATTCGCTCTTTATATTAGTATTCTACTCGTGTTAATGTATTAGAATCCGAAAATAAACCTTAGCTCTAAGCCTTAAAGACGATGGTGAATTTGGGTAAATTTTTAGGGTACGGTAACTCAGGAGATGGAGAAATGTGTCAAACTCATTCTAGTTTCAAATTATAGCAATCCCTGTACTGTCTATGTGTGACTCCAATCATTTTGTCATCATCATCATCATTTCAGCCAGTAGACGTCTATTGCTGGACATAGGCCTCCCCCACTGTTCACCACACAGATCGGTACTGTGCCGCCCGCATCCAATGGATTCCCGCGATCTTCACCAGAACGTCGGTCCACCTTGTAGCAGGCCTGCCACGGCTGCGATTTCTTGAACGTGGCCTCCACTCGAGGACCTTGCCGCCCCAACGGCCGTCTGTTCTCCGGACTATGTGCCCTGCCCATTGCCACTTGAGGCATGCAATCCTTTGGTCTATGTTTGTGACCTTAGTTCTCCTGCGGATCTCATCATTTCTGATAACAATTTTGTAAAATTCAATAAAATAGTCTCCATAGTTTTTACCAATAGCAATACTATCGATAGTCTGGATGATTTTCGAGGTCAACTATCGATAGGGAATCTATCGATAGTTCCGCAACACTAATATCCAATTTAGTTGCTGATGCGAGTCCTACCTGCGCACCAGTTGTAGTAACGCAACTATAAGTAGTGCGGTAACTCACGCTATATAAAACCAGTTTAGTCCGGAACCCTTGAGGTGAGTTAAAATGTTACGTGCCGGTTTTTTCCTCAAATCCTTTGTACACAGGACGGCATTCCGGCTTTAAGTATTAGGGGCGCTGTTAATTTTTATTTAAAAGCAAATTCTTGTTGATTCCATGACGAGGGAAACGCATTAATCGTCCTATTTGTATTAAGCTGAAGGACGCACACTATCGACGCCAATTAATTTAATTGACGACCTGTTTGGATCAGTGGTAGTGAACGCTGCCTCTGGTGCAAGGGTTGCGGGTTCGATGCCCGCACGGTACAAACATTTGTGAGCATGAACATGTCTGTTTGTATTGGCCTGGGTGTTAAGAACCATTCTATCTTTTTAAAAAAGAAAAGTGTTTAATGTATATATTTGCAATACCGCTGTTAGTTTTGATATCCGTAACACAGGTGCTTGAGCTACCTGTCTCGGAGTCAGATCAATGTATGTGATGTTGTGAAATATAAAAAAAAAGATTTAACTACTGAGCTGGATGTATTTTTGACAATGACGGACCGTCTGAGACTCGATAAACATGTGTACAATTTATTTAATATTTTTACACAATGGTTTGGTCTTGTTTTTGTACTGGAATCTTTGATTTACGCTAAAAAAGGCAGTTTTTGGCGTTAATCAAAGTTAAAAAAATAATAATTAAATAGTGCACAACATAGAATGTTTAATAAATCTATGGTGTACAAAGATTCAATGAATAGTCTGTATGTCAGTACTTTGTCTGTTTGTATTGGTCTGTAAATAAAAAAAAATCCCACTGTTGGTTCTGATATCCGTAACACAGGTGCTTGAGCTACCTCTCTCGGAGTCAGATCAATGTATGTGACGTTGTGAAATATTTATTTATAGTACAATGCGACCATGATCATAAGGCATTTCAGTGACATTGACAGGGGGCGTTGTTTCTAGGGAAAAATGTCAAAAACTCTGTTGTCTATGACATTTTGTAAGGGAAACAGTTTAGTACCAATTTTTGTACCAGTTTTTGTACCAAATAACTGCAGAGCAACTAACAGGTTTGCTGAGTCTCCGCGCACAATGGTCAAACCTTCAAGAAAAGAGCGTATTCCTTTTTAAAAGGTAGGCAGCGCACTTGTGACTCCTCTGGTATTGCAGGTGTTCATGGGCGGCGGTAATCGCTTACCATCAGGTGATCCGTCTGCTCGTCTGCCCCCTATCCCATAAAAAAGTAAAATTAGATCAAGTTTAAAAGTCAAAGAATTAAATCAATTGGCGTCGCTAGTGTGCGGTACCGTTTTGGCCTTTAGAGATTTTCGCGCGATTTCTGTGAACAATTTGTTTGGAAAGGTAAAGCTTAAAGTATTTTCCATGGTTTTGAATGGCATTCCATAAATGCTGAATATAATTACTGTCACAGTAAATAATAAGGGTTAAAGTATGAAATAGCCGTTTTTTTTAGACACAACAAGATATCTAATTCCTATAAAATCCCAAAAAAATACTTTGTTTTATTTTATTTTTATTGAAGACCATATTTTTTTTTTTTATTGAAGACCATATTTACATTTACGCGCCAGCGGCGCGGTCCGGTGTACGCTGTTCATTGCGTTGTCCGTTTATAGGATTAAAATTGACACAAAAAAAATCAACTTCGTTTCCCATCAATATTTTTTTGTTCTAAGACTTGTTATAATGGTCTGAGTGCGTAGACGCCGGCTTCGTTAAGGTATGTGTTCAATTGTCGTTGTCATTCAATTGGCTCCCTTATTATTAAACAGCGCTATTCATCATGCCCTAGATATCGCTGGATAGACCAGGTCGCGAAAGATCTCGGTGACCCACAAAGGCCGGATTGGCGACAGGAGGTAAATTTTACACGCCAAATATTGGCAAAACATGTTGAAACTCTAAATCTGTACCAACTCATGTTAAACTCTGTATTAATATATTCTTACATATGTTTTCGTAAATAAATATCTTTATCTTTAACATTTTTTCTATTGAAAGTAAATCAAGTAGTTTTGTAATCATCAATAACCTTATGTTAATCTCACTGTCTCTCCCCTCCTTCGTTAAGTCAAAGACATTGTGATTTTTACCTGAAACAGAGAAAAGATATAACTTTAATAAATAATATTGACAGAATATCAGATCGTTTCATCACAAATTAAGAACCAACAATCCTATGTTACTGTTCACTGAGGACTAATTTTTCCTTCGTCAGAAAAACGTTTGACTGTGGAAGAGCCACGCTTCGGCATGAATTGGCTGGCTCGACCAGAGTGATACCACGGCCTCACAGTTAACTGGCTTGAGCCTCCGGTACTCTCACTCACGCAGCACAATGCTGCTTCACGCCGGTTTTCTGTAAGGCCGTGGTACGATATCTCTCCGGTCGAGCCGGCCTATTCACGCCGAAGCGTGGCTCTCCCATGGTGAAACCACGAGCCCCATATGGAAGATACACACAGCTACAATCGCTTTTTTGATCATAAAATTACTTTGATACAAGGCATAATCTGGTAATAATAATAATATCCTCCAACCGATTACGGCTACGGCGGCCAATCTCAATGATATTTATAGTGCTCTAGTGTGTGCGCAAACACAAGTGCACTTTCTATTCCCTTACCCTCATATTCCGATAGGAAACTGCTTGGACACGACCGGAGAGGGATCGGCGTAGGACCAACAGCTTAATGTGCTTTCCGAGGCAAGGGGGTACAAGCGCTGCCACTAAGAATTTCTTACCGAAAACTTAGGTACAAATTTCGAGCCGGCCCGGGGATCGAACCCGGGACCTCATGCGCAGCCGTTGCTTTAAAGTGCGACCCACTAACCACTGCGCCTACAAGGCAGTCCAGTACTGAAAAGACGTGTCAAAAACCTGGTCACTTAAGACACTTCCTATGACGACAGCCTGAATTTTCGCCTATCGACGTTTTTGGCAGCTGCCTACATTATATACATTAATAAACTATTTTTACTCATAATTCACACTACTCTCACAAGACGAGGGTACTGTCAGCCCCACATCAGTTTACTACAATATATCAAATCCCCTCTATTAATATTGAACCAAACGTGTTTGACACAAGGGTGCGAATTGAATGAAAAACATTTGCCGATTTTGATACATGGATGTCCGTAAAGTCATATAGTATTAAAAATTACTTTGACTAGCAATGGAAGGGACACAGTTTCTTTTTTTTTTATTAGTAAAAATAATAGATTTTATCAATACAACATATCCTTGTGTAATTTTTTTGTGATAGGTAGCAGACGAGTAGAAATCTAGATTTTCAACATTTTGAGAGTTCAACATCTTGAGAGTTCAACATTATGAGAGTTCAATATTTTTAGGAGTTCAAAATTTTGAGATTCAAACGTTTGAGAATACAACTTAATGAGAATTTAATATTATGTTTTTTATGTAATAGGTGGCAGACGAGCAGATGGATCAACTGATGGTAAGCGATTGCCGCCTATGGGGTGTCCATGGGCGGCGGCAATCGCGGCACCATTATAGTCACAAGTGCGCTGCCAACCTTTGAACCCCCCTTTCCCCTGGATTGGGCCTTCGGTACCCTCACTCACTACTACTACTGTTTTTTTTCCAAAAAGATCAACTTGTAATAAACGATTACCGCTGCACATAGATAACTGCAACACCAATAAAGTCACAAGCGCGCTGCCAATCTTTTTACATCATTTCCCCCGATTGGGCCGATACCCTCACTCACTGAGCTGAACACAGAGCAAGCGCTTATTTACGCCAGTTTCCTATGTTCAAAATAACATATTTTATCAATACCAAATATTCTCGGGCCTTACTTACGTCTGAACATTTCACCCGCAAACCCCAATATCCACAAACAAACGTATTCACACTTAAAAAGGGGACGAAACGTCTTCCCGTAAAGCGAACCCTTCGGCCAGCATTCCGGGTACATTCCGGCGAGAACGTTTCGCGTCCGGTGCACCCGGTTTTATTGGCGACACTCCCCGAGTACACAGTTCAGGGGTTACCCAGTAAAGTCATGACGTGATGATCCCAAAACGAGAGACACACGTTTAACCGTGGGAAAGCCAAAGTAAGAAGCAACGTCTGCGCTGTGTTTTTTTTTAAATATTTATTAAATGGGTTTGCACTTGACCTCATCTCACCTGATGGAAAGTGACAATAAGGTCTAAGATTTAGCGTGCTTACCCAGAAGAAGCATATTCACTATAATGTATCAAGACGGGAATTAACACGATATTTATTATGTGAAACAACATTGTGTACTCACTTATTTGGCTCGACGTTTCATAACAAATATCGTGTGAATTCCTGTCTTGATACATTATAGTTAAAATGCAACGCGAAAATCTAAAAAGCCTATTCACTCTCGACTTAAAGACAAAAAGAGAATTTTATGTGATAGGTGGCAGACGAGCCCATGCATACTTGTGACACCAGTGGAGTCACAAGTTCATAGCAATGAACGTTATATAATTTAATATTGTGACATTAAAATAATAATCTTATTTTATTTCACCCAATGTAATTTAAAATATAATTTAATTTAATTTGACTTATCATCATCCTCACCATTTCAGCCAATAGACGTCCACTGCTGGACATAGGCCTCCCCCAATGTTCTCCACACAGATCGGTCCTGTGCCACCCGCATCCAATGGATTCCCGCGATCTTCACCAGATCGTCGGTCCACCTTGTGGGGGGCCTGCCACAGCTGCGACTTCCTGTACGTGGCCTCCACTTGAGGACCTTTCCGCCCCAACGGCCGTCTGTTCTCCTCGCTATGTGCCCTGCCCATTGCCACTGCATGCAATCTTTTGGGCTATGTCGGTAACCTATTATATGTATATGTATTTATTTGACTTATATTGGGACCTATTTATAAAGTGCTGAATGTATCCCGTATAATATAGCGTAATCAATTCAGTTTAATTTAATAATTCTATAATAATGAACGTTGGCCGAATTTTGCAAGCCGTCTTTGCCGAATATGGCGAGCCATTGTACAAAACTTAACAGCTTTTATATCTACCCATATTTTGCAAATAAAGAATTTGTATTTGTATCTGTATTCCTTTCCCCCGGGATTGGGCCTCCGGTACCCCCACTCACGCAGCGAAACACAGCACAGTGCTGCTTTACCCCGGTTTACTGTGAAGCCTTGGTATCACTCCGGTCGAGCCGGCCCATTCATGCCGAAGCCTGGCTCTTCCACGGTCGTAACGGTGTTTCGTCGAGTGAGTGATGAGACTGAAGGGACCAATCGGGGGAAAAAGAGGTTAAAGGAATGCTCACTGGTGATCCGTCTGCTCGTCTGCCGCTCTAACAAAGGGGGTTGAAACGTTTTACGTTAAAGCGAACCCTTCGACCGGCATTTCGGGTACATTACCGTTCTTATGCGTCCGGTATACCCGGTTTTATAGGCGACACTCCTACGGACACGCATTTCCAGGATCATGTGTAAGCAGAAGGTGTTATTGGACCCATATAATTGAAGCGGAATCCTAAGTCTATGCTTGGACCAGTCGTCACCTAACGCCATCTATCGGATTTTTCATTTACAAAAATCCTCATTAAACACAAGCACAAAGCGCCCCTACCGGAATAATTTCCAGTGCTCTTCCTCATTGCTTACCATCTGGTCCTATCAGTAGATGCTATGGAGTTGCATCACTGTCACAAGCTCCATTGTGTCGGACCTCCGGATACAGTAACCCATTTTTATGTGACCACAACGGACTCTCGGTTTGGGAGATAAGCTCAATGCTGTTTTGTTTCAAACAAAAAATTTACATTTTTAAGCTAATGGGTAATAGAAAAGTTACTTTTGCATTATGTGTCAATTGCTCGAAAAATAGGATATATTTTTGTATGTAAAATGGAATGTTACAAATAATTTGGTTATGTAACTAAACTTTAGCAACGTAACGCCGTGAGAGAGCCACGCTTCCTCCTCCTCACAGAAAACCGCCGTGAAGCAGCACTGTGGTGTGTTTCGCTGCCTGATTGAGGTACCGGAGGCCTCGGGGAAAGGGGGGGTGTAAAGGTTGGCAGCACACTTGTGTATCTCCATGTTGCGGGTGTCCATGGGCGACGGTAATCGCTTACCAACAGGTAGTCCGTCTTCTCGTCTGCCACCTATCACATAAAAAAAGTAATATTAGTCTACATTTTTTACACGTTTTGCAATACTTATAAATCGCTGTAAATAACTTAATATAACAAATACCATTTTTTGTAACAACTTGTGCCTTCAGCGAACTTCATTCTGTCTTATTTTATTCTTATCTATTTCAATATTATTAGAGTTCCGTACCTGCAAATGATAAAACGAAACCTTATAAGATCATTTTGTTGTCCGTACGTAGACTTTTTATTTCATCTTGGCTTATTAGTCTTCATAGCTTATCATGTAAGTAGAAGGAATATTATTTTAATGCTAGAAGCGACAAACGAGCAAGCAAGTCACCTGATAGAAAGTAATCAACGCCGCCCATGAAAATCCTGGGCGGCGAGAGGTGGTAACCGAAATTGTTTAAAATAGATCTGGTTTAGTAGCTAAAAATTAAAATCTATTGGCGTCGCTAGTGTGCCCTACCCATCACCTTAAGGACTTATGGCTGCATGGAGTCGTCTTTCGGTAGTTTCCAGGACGGCTACCAGCTAACTCTACACGCTGCATGTAAAATTAATATAAAGTAAATTATGTATGTATCTTACACTGTAATGTAATAATTATGCATTTGTTATATGCGTAGCACGTTAAAATTAGAATCACAGTTAAATACTATTTCAAAATAAATACTATTTGGCATTCGTCTGTAGTTGACATAAGTCGCATAACGTAAAGTGGTGTAACCGGTGTTAAATAATTATCTACGTGAAAGGCTTAGCCTAGTGTAGAAATCATGGCAACCAGTGCATATAACGCGCTCTTCGCCAGGACTTTACCTATTAAGTTAAGAACCAAAATATTTGTAACCCATTCTGTCATATGTTAAAGTTATTCTATAAACTATTTTATTTTATTTTATATGAGCCAATGAAATATTTTAATATCTTGTTGCCTGAAATAAATGAATTATCTGTGTGGCTGTGTGATTGGGTGTGTTTGTGGGACGTATTGCTGTGAATGTGAGAAGATGTGTGGCTCGTTAACACCTCGTGAATTTGATGGGGAATCGTCATCTTTTTGTGGGAAATTCATTATTGTTATTATTAATTTCAAAAAAAAACAAATGAAACATGAATGCACGCATTTCTCCAAAGCAGAGAAATTCTGGAAGATTGTCAACTAAGTTTCGATTTTTACGAAATGAAAGAGAAAAATCTTATTTTGAAGAAAACAGAGTGCCTCTCCTGGGATATCCAGTATCGGCGAATCTAAAGGGTGCTGGTCGGATCCAGTAGCGCTGCCATTCCATTTTATGATTGTGATCAATTTAAGATATTATTTAGAGATAAATCTTCCTAAATTTCTTTGTTTTGTTCTAGAAAAATGAATTAGTTTATATTGATACCATGTTCACAAGGTGCACGACGGCGTCAGTTCGAATTACTCTCCCGCTGTGAAAAAACAGCACTTGTGTCCTAGAAATAAGGACGGTCCGACATCCTACAAAGGTAGCTTCCTGACGCCGTGTGGACACAACCATACTCTTGTACAAACATTATAATCGAAACTTTTGTTGAAAGTGGTTTACAAAGACACGGCCTCACAGAAAACCAGCGTGAAGTAGCACTGTGCTGTGTTTTGCTGCGTGAGTGCGGATACCGGATATCCAATCCGGGGGAAAGGGGGGTTTAATGGTTGGCAGCGTACTTGTGACTCCACTGGTGGCGCGGCGGTGGCAATCGCTTACCATCAGGTGATATGTCTGCTCGCCTGCCACCTATCACATAAAAAAACCCACTCATACGTTTTCATCTTCTTTTTCCTCACCTTTTCCCGATTATATTGGGCTTTCCTTATTTTGAGTCTCCAGGCTGTTCTGTTGAAAGCGTTCTTGTCTGGTTCTTCCTGCAAGGTATGGATTTTTATTGCCTTTTGGACTTTCGTCATCCACATATAGGTCTTCCTCGCCCTGTCCTTTTCATATCTTTGGATAGGATTTTTTCGCATGATCCTCAGACCTTCGTATGACGTGACCTGCTTGCCTCTCAGCCTTGACTCTGCTGGCTTCTCCACAAAGGGTGCAAATTTAAAGCTTCTACGAATATACTTATTGCATATTTTGTATTTCAACTTAACATCTCCAT
This sequence comes from Marasmia exigua, assembly GCA_019059595.1. Lineage (NCBI taxonomy): Eukaryota > Metazoa > Arthropoda > Insecta > Lepidoptera > Crambidae > Marasmia > Marasmia exigua. The sequence continues at coordinate 4,614,208 of CM032486.1, read as the reverse complement.
TTTCCACTCGTAAATAACGTAGCTTTTTACACAAGGTTGGTCGTTAAAAATATTTGGGATAAAATATAAAATTGGCAATTTTTATAGAGATTTTTTGAGAAGCCGCGTTTTCTATACTAACTATTTTTTTTTAAATTCCAAATTAAATATTAATGCTACTGTTTTATATTTAACTGTGATATAATGGACAAGGCCTAGGTATTTTTAAATAGGTTTTCAGAAAAACCATTGTTTATTTAAAAATATATTTATTTATTTGGACAACCAACAAGGCATACACTACAACATTCTTAAGACTAACGCAGTAGGTAATTGGTAATTAAATTGTTAGTGGTGACTTAATTATAGCTTGCCACGGCAAGCGAAGCGATACTATATTATATCTAACTAGATATGAATGATTAAGGGCCAAATTCACTAACTTTTCAAATAACGGTAATCATGCTTTAACCATGCAATCACCAATAGCAAGCACGGTTAAAGTGTGATTACCGTTGTCTTAAAGTTGGTGCACTCGGTCCTAAGACGACAATTCTGTCAATAAAAAAAAATAGAGTCACTTTCAAGGTTTTTTTTTTCTGCATTAAGAGTTGAAATTGGATTGAAGAATATTGACTGATCTGCCACATTATTATAAATTTTAGAAATATGGTATTCAATCAAATTAAAAATATATTACAGTATTTTTTTGATATTATAGAAATTTTTAGCCTTGTGTCTAGAAAAAATAAACGAATATGTCATGCTTTAACTCATATCACATAACAACTTTTCGTAAAAATTTAAAAGGATATTTTGATTTGAAATGCCCTAAATACATCACAAAAAATATCAAATGTTGGCGCTAGTAGACGTAATAAGCAGCCTCAAAGAAACTCAGTCTCAAGTCGTGACTGTGTCGAAAATTCGTAGTGACATTATCTTACAGAATACCATTTTACTCCACCTGTCTGGTACCATAAATGTATTGGTGTTGGAGTCTGCCGGGAACGTAGAACGCAACGTATTGGCTTTGTACTTGAATTTTTCTTTTAAGAAATTCTCAGTGTCAGCCTGGAACCTGGAAGTTGGCGGTTTTGTATCTCCGTACCTCGGAAAGCACGTTAATCCGCTGGTCCTGCGCCCGATCTTTCTCCGGTCGTTTCCCAATGCTGTCTCATGAGGGCAAGGGAATAGAGAGTGTACTTGTGTTTGCGGACACACTTGAGCATTATAATATATCCTGCGTAAGTGGATCACCTTAGCCGAAATCGGTTGGAGAATATTATTATCGGCTGATGCAATGCAAAGGTTTTAAATTAGTTTTTTATGTGACAGGTGGCCAAAGAGCAGAGGGATCAGGTGATCCCTCTGCTTATCATCAGGTGATGATAATCGATTGCCCATAGACATTCGCAGTGGAGTCACAAGTGTGCTGCGGATTGCGCCTCCGGTACTCTCACTTACGCAACAAAATACAGTAGGGACGTTTTGGTGCTTTTAGTGCAAAAATATTTAAGAATTATTCACTGATACAGCTTGTAAGGACTTGAATTGAAAAATACGGCTAACTAAAATTGCAAAAGTAAAAGTCATCATTTGCCAAATCAGCCAATGTTGACTTTCAACTTTTATAAAAGTAAAAAGTCAACATTACCTAATTTGGCAAAAAAAACTTACGTCCATATGTGTCGTTGTGGTGCTCTACAAAAAGAAGCTCACTCAGCTTAATCCACAATTTGTAGTATTGATTGGTCCCAATTAAAGATTTTTTTTTCTGTTATGAATCTGAACATGTAACCGTGATCCAGTTGGTCTGGTTATTATCTAAGGATTGCGAAGGTCAGACGGCAGTCGGCTTAATTAGAAGCCGTCCCGTTTATGAACGAGAATATACCTGTCGCATGCAAACAAAGGAGAAAAGGTATGAAAGAGAGGGAAACTCCGATTCGGTATTAACTATTTTGTTATCATACGATATCACTAAAACATAGTTTTTTGTATGGTTTTCAGGTGATATTCGCCATGTTTTTTTTCATATCGAAATGCCCAAGAATTGGGCACAACGTCTGCTTTAAATTAGGCCCTCTGGAATCCAGAGTCTAGATCATGGTCCAAACGTAGAACAGCGTGACAGCTTTAGACGCAACTAGATATAAAACGACGCACTGGATGATTCAATCAATGTTTTTTTTCATAAAATCCGTTTTTTATGTGATAGGTGGCAGACGATCAGATGGATCACCAGAAGGTAAGCGATTGCCGCCGCCCGTGGACACCCGCGACACCAGTGGAGTCACAAGTGCGGTGCCAACCTTTAAACCCCCCTTTCCCCGGATTGGGCCTCCAGTACCCTCACTCACGCAACGAAACACAGCACAGTGCTGCTTCACGCCGGTTTTCTGTGAGGCCGTGGCCGTGTATCACTCTGTTCGAGCCGCCCCTACTCATGCCGAAGCGTGGCTCTCCCACGGTTGAACTACCGTACTCGTAGCACCTTATCTAATCGATAAATTTCGAGTAAAACGGACCGCCTCGCGTCTAAAATCGTGAAATTCCGATTTCGTGGAATCGAAAGAGAAAAATCGTATTTTGCGACGAGTGCCACTCCCGGGATTCGCGCTGTGTCGGCAAATCGTCGAGATTTAACTCGTAACATAACAGTGCAGAATTGCAGCCGACATAGTCGTACATTCTAGTTTGTTGCACAATTCAATGTTTCAGCTATAGGACCTAGGATAGGTAGGATAGGTAAATACTGGGACTAAGGGCGGATTTGACCAACTTACCAGTCAAAGTCAAATAATTCTTTATTTGTATAGGCTTGTACACAGCAAATCGTCATACATTTGAATGACTTAAAACTATTTATAAGTACTTATGTATAATTTACAGGTTAATACATATACCTATATGTTGATACATAAAATATACTAAAGAAATAAATAAACATAATGCGATTCTACCACCGGCTCGGAAAGTTGTTTCTGGTCGAGAAGATCCGGCAAGAAACTCGCCAGTTACTCTTTTTAATCGCCAAACGTTCATACAATGTTGTGTCATCATCATACCAAGTCATACAGTTTAATTGTTACACAAAATAAAATAAAGGAAATAATAACAAAATAAATATAATGAGGTAAACCGAAGCAGACCAGTAACCCCAAGGTGGCACCTGTTCACAAGTATGACGTATGTGAAAGCCATCATTTCACTCAACCATATTAGAGGGAATGTAATGACCCGCCACATAACGCCACCACCCCAGAGACATTTGAGTGAGCATGACTACTTAGGTTCCCCTCATAGGTCACAAAGAGTAGTAGTTACTTAATCCAATACTAATAAACTGCAGGACGAGGTGTACAATAGTAGGTGGTTGTGTGATGTAATGTAAAAAAATGTAATGACCCGCCAGTTATAAGAGAATTACTATCTGCAAGATAATTAATTCCATTTGTAGCTGATTATTGAAATCAGTCGCTGTATCTGAAAAATTGGGCAAAGGATAGTCTTATTAAAATTCATAAGAATGTAAAATTGTCATTAAACAGGCTGTATCTGTGAACATTTACACCCCTGTAACCACGTGTTCTACTAACCATTAAAAACATAATTTGTAATATCACTTTTGGAAATTCCCATGAAAAGAAAATCTACTTTTCGTACAAAGTCGGTCACGTGACTTGGCCATTTTGTATGGGGAGTCGAAAAGTTTTTCGATGAATTTCGAAAAGTCGTTGAACAAATGTTGTTCAGAATGGTTGGTAGAACACGTGGTTAAAGGGATGTAAATGTTCACAGATCCACCCTGTATCTATCACCAGCCTACCATGGACAGTACACGTAACCAGACAAAAACACAGACAATGCGCTCGTAGTCGTTTCTGCCAAGTAGTGAAGGCGAATAATCGACAATCGATTAATCGATTATTTTCATCGATTGTACTTTCGATAGTATCGTTTCTATCGATTTAATCAATTTTCATTTTCAGTTTATATAATCGATTATAATCGTTTAAATTGACGATACTATCGATTAAATTGATACTGGAATAAAGCCCATTTATCGATTATATGGATTATAATTGATTAATTTGCAGTTATTTCTAGATATAATCGTCATCCGGTGATCCTGAGATGACATAAAATATATTTTGCCTTCGTAGACATCTTCTGTATGAATGAAGATTATATGTAGAAATAATTTCAGATTAATCGATTATAATCGATATAATCGATAATATCGGGTTAATTCTAGTATCGATTTAATCGATATAATTTTGTAAAAGTATGGGAATAAAACCAGATATCTAGAAGGTATTGAGATTTTTTTATGTAGCAAATAAAATTATTTCTGACTGATTCTCGAAGGTGAAGCCGTACTACATAGCTGTTGAGTATTGGTCGTTTTACTCAAGATGGCGCTAGCACAGGCTAGCCGACAGATGCCTCTATATCTCAGTTTATACGGGTTTTACTAACCAATTTTCGTTGTTAGTTTTCATGGTAATGTATATCATATATATTTTTTAGTTTTATAATTATTTTTTTATATAAGTCCCTTCTAGGGAGGGGGATACATTTTACTACTTTTTGAACGTCTCTTGCGCAAAGTATTGACTATAAAAAAAAATATATTAGACCACTCGACATCATTTTTAAAGACCTCTCCATAGCTACACCACGTATGGGTTTGATAAAAAAAATTCCAGATTCAGTCCTAAGTATGGGGACACCCAAAAAAAAATAGAAATAAAAATTCTATTTTTGTGTAAATATCATAATGTGGACAACAAAATACATCTATTTACCAAGTTTCAATAGTATAGTTATTATAGTTTCGGGTAAAGTGGCTGTAACATACGGACAGACGGACAGACAAACAGACATGACGAATCTATAAGGGTTTCGGTTTTTTGCCACTTGGCTAAGGAACCCTAAAAAGTTGATGTATTATTTAACAGCACAAAGGTTTATTTTTTTGTTCAATTGGGAAAAAGATATGGATTCCCAAAAATATCCCTTTGTTCGAATAGATGCCTCAGGCCTTTTAGTCATCCCAACCAAATACAGATCAAATACATATTCTCCATTTTATCACACACTGTGCACACATTTTTAATTACCTTTTCCAATTTGTATTTTTCCATTTTTAGTGGTTGTCCCACAAAAACAAAAACAAATTGGAAAAGGTAATTAAAAAAGTCACTGCTGGTAAATATTCATATTGTGGACATGTTCTGTTATTAAGGTCCAAATTATTTTTATTTTCTTCGTTATCTTTATATAGCTGTTAAAGCAAAGTAGGTAGGCAACAATAGCGACGCCATTAATTAAATATTTTTTTTAGATACTAAACCAAAACTTTATTTAACAATTTCGGAACTCCAGTCTCACAGCAAACACGTACAACCCGTGCGGATAAATAATGGGATCAGAAATGGCGGCGCATCTATTCACTTCTCGCTCGCACACTATTTGCGTCTATACTCGCACCCCACGAGTGCGAGTATAGACGCAAATAGTGTGCGAGCGAGAAGTGAATAGATGTGCCGCCATTTCTGATCCCATTCTTTATCCGCACAGGTAGTACGTATATTATTTATTTAAAAATAATGTACCAATATTTGGTCTGTTTTTGTACTCGTAAAATTTGTTCACGCCCATAGTGACGCCCGTTTTTGGCGGTCGCTTTTTAAACCAAAATTCGTGTGCAAATGCAGACCAAAAACTTACGTATAATTATTTAAAAAAATATTATAGGTGTATTTGGTGATATGCTGGAGCTCAAAAATAATTAAAATCAGATCCGGTTTACTAAATAACAATTTAAATCGATTGGTGTCGATAGTGAGATATTTATTCCCTTCACCTTCACATTGCAACATATAGTGTGCGAGCCACTGCATATTCCGTTATTGAGTGATCTATTGCATGCAATTTGAAGACATATAACTTTAAGTTAACAATGAATTAAACATATTAGACTTTAAAATAAATTAAAATGAACCTCCCATTTAATATTGTGTTGTCAATGTGTTCGTTTTGTTTTGTTATAGGTAATGATTTTCTAAAAATAAAACTCAATTAGTTAAGAAATCAACTCAAATCATGTGTCTCTACTCACTTGATATTGGCAGAGTTGACTACGTCTCTAACGTACAACACTACTATCCATAAAAAAAAGTGAATTAAACAATACGTGAAAAAGGTCCTGTAGTACCTAGTCTTAAGTTTTCATACTTTATTATGGATGCAATAAAAGTATATTCATTCATTCATTCATTCAAATATTGAAAGATGAATTCATAATTTCTAAGCAAATCTAAAAACTTCTATAGACTCTCTACTTTTCGCCAACTTAGTGGGCAACGATGTAAGTGAGAATCTGGAAGTCAAATAAAATCTTGAACAATAATTTTCAAATTATTACCAGCCAATATTCTCATAACACAAATAGTCGACAAAAAGCAATATAGAAACCTATACACCAACTAACATTTCCATCGTTTATTGTCGGAAATCAACTGAGTGGAATGGAAAAACCCACAGTGGAAAGTAGATTAAGCCAGCCGCGAACGGTTTCCCGCTACAAAATTATGGCTCTGTTTATGTTTGTGGCTTATTTTCAGTTTGTATGCGGAAATGTGCGACTTATTTTTCAGTTTTAAACAGTTATTATAAGTTTAAAGTTGCTTTCTGTAGCTTTAATTAAGAAAGGAACAGGGTTTAAAGTTCAGCGGCGAGTTTTTAAATTGCTTTGCCTTTTGAAACTGTCTCGGCAAAGTTGTGGTCACTGAAATAGAGGAATACCTCATCCAGGCCAATCTGGGGGGAAAGGGGGGTTTGGCAATCACTTACCATCAGGCGGTCCGTCAGCCGCCTATCACATAAAAAAAATCTTGACGTGTAATTCCCAGTTGCGTCCAAAGATGTCGCTTCGGAGCCCTGGGTTCTATTATGAGCCTATAGGGGAATTAACTTTTTAAAAAATAAAATTTGGAATCAAAGTTAAGGCAGCCGTCTAGCTTGGATGATGGAGTGAGAGCAAGGACTGAATGTATGGGATCACAGGCTGTAGGATGAAACTGCTGACTAGGCAAGAGAGGACAGCCAGTAGGCAGAAAGGGATGCATATAATATTTATAACAGTACGCTTGGACCAAGATCTACGATTTGGGAAGTCTTACAAGTCACCAATCCGCATTTGTCAAGCATTGATTAAGCCTAATACTATCATAGTAGCGATGACTTGATTTTTATGATGGAGGCCTTTTACCCTGCAGTGGGACAGTATATAGGCTGATACTTTACTTTTTTTAGACTAGTTGCCAGCCCTCACTTTGTTTTAAAACTTTGCTATTAGTTCCAAACTTTACTAATAGACGGCGCTGCGTGTCGATTACATCACGCAAGTTTAGTGTTTTACCGCTTCATAGATATTGTTACGACTATGTGCCCATGCATGCTTATACCGTGTGCTCAATGTCTCATATGCCCAGTCGACCGAACATTCTACCCGTTGAATCGAAATTTCTATAACGTAGTAGGAAAAATCTACTGATCTCCAGATACCCTAGACGCAGTATGCGGTCGAAAGTTCGAGAATATTTGAATCGAAGTTTCTAGAACGTAGTAGAAAGAAATGGAATAATGTCGAACGTTCTGAGAAAATCGAATGATCTCCAAATACCATAGACGCAGTATGCGGTCGAAAGTTCGAGAAGCTTAGAATCGAAGTTTCTAGAACGTAGTAGATAGAATTGACTGACCGGATGGCGCAATTGGTAGTGACCCTGCCTCTAACGCCAAAGGTCGTGGGTTCGATCCCCACCCTGGACAAGCATTCGTGCGATGAACACTTGTGTTTGTTCAGTGTCTGGGTGTAATATATGTATTTAAGTATATATTTGTGTTCCTCTGTTGTCTGATATCTGTAACACAAGTGTTTAAGCTACTTAGTACGAAATCAGGTCAACGTATGAGATGTTGTGATAATAATAATAGTTATTAAATGGAATAATGTCGAAATTTCTGGAAAAATACGAAAAGTCAATAAAATTAATTGTCTTTTTGTGACTTTGGAGTTTACTTGAATCTACGTACCCCGTACCCGCAACAATATTATAAATAAAAATCCTTTATTTCAACAATACTTTTTACAGATTTTTCATCCAATTTTCAGTTTAAGTAGTCATAGATACTTGTATTGGGAATAACCCGCTTCTCACCTTACGGCCAACTAGACTATAGGTACTATTTTGACCAGGGTGCTTACTTAAAGTGACGGGTAGGGCACACTAGCGACGCCAATCGATTTTAATTTCTAGCTACTGAAACCGGATCCCTTTTAAACAATTTCGGGGTTACAACTTCTCGGCAAACACTTATAACTATTTATTAAATAACCATGCACAAATATTGAGTCCGCTTTTTGTACGTGAAAAAATTGATTCACGCCAAAAGCGGCCACTTTTGGCGTCAATCAATTTTCGCGTACAAAAACAGACCTTACAGGACCGGAAATTGTTCAAAATGGATCCAGTTTAGTAGCTAAAAATTAAAATCGAATTGGCGTCGCTAGATGTGCCCTACCCGTCACCTTAAAAAAGCGATTCCTAAGACTAAGTATTCAGGGATAAGTAACGAATAGTAAATCAAAACCATAAACGAAAAAAAAGTAAATGAAATAATAATGAGCTCAAGCTGATATTTATATTCGCTGAAAAGTCAAATATTCAATAGGTAATAGAATTCTCACTACTAACTGAATATATCCAGTATTTATTTATATCGGTTGAGGGGCAAAGTAAACAGGCATATTTGTATTTACATACGACATATATTTTGGTAAGCAGACAAGTGAACACCGAACAGACTGACATCATCATCGTCAGCCCATTTAAGTCCCCACTGCTGGGGCACGGGCCTCCCTCAATCACATGAGGGGTAATTGCCATACTCACCACGCTTGGCAGACGGGTTGGCGAGGGTTTTGATATAAATGCAGAGTTTTCCTTCTCTGGGTGCTGATGATCATGCCAGCAGCTTTACCTTAGTCGCCTTTTACGACACCTCGGTAAGAGTGAGGGTGGCCTATTCTACTCTGCCGGGACCACACGGCTAACAGACACAGACTGACATACAGGATGTCTTCTTAAAACCAGAGTGTAGACTTTGTCTATGGAAACCCAAGTAGGTTTAACACTAGTGATGTAAGCAATATTGATTTTGTCAATACTAGCTGGTGGCATGGGGTGGTGCGAATTAAAAATAAAAAGAAACGGTCGGCAAATCCTCTCCACAGAAAAATTACAATTTTCCATTCTATATAGCGCCATACGGATTAGTGCAAATCTGAAGTGGAAAAAATATAAAATGGAAAAATCCGGCTAAGTACGAATGGGACTGCCTATGAGGGTTCCGGTAGGTTTTTTTATGTGATAGGTGGCAGACGAGCAGACGGATCACCTGATGGTAAGCGATTGACGCCGCCCACGGACATCCGCAACACCAGTAAATAATAAATATTTCACAACATCTCATACATTGATCTGACACCGGGATATCAGAATCAACAGTGAGATTACAAATATATACATATACTTAATACTTTTCTTTTATAAATACATACTTATAATACATAGAAAACACCCAGACCAATAATAATAATAATTCTCACAACATCTCATACGTTGACCTGATTCCGTACTAAGTAGCTTAAGCACTTGTGTTACGGATATCAGACAACAGAGGAACACAAATATATACTTAAATACATATATTACACCCAGACATCTGAACAAACACAAGTGTTCATCGCACGAATGTTTGTCCAGGGTGGGGATCGAACCCACGACCTTTGGCGTAAGAGGCAGGGTCACTACCAATTGCGCCATCTGGTCAGTTAATACAAACAGACATGTTCACGCACACAAATGTTTGTACTGTGCAGGGTTCGAACCCGCAACCCTTGCAACAGAGGCAGCGTTCACTACCACTGTTCTAAACGGGTGGAGTCACAAGTGTGCTACCAACCTTTAAACCCCCTTTCCCCCGGATTTGGCCTCCGGTACCCTCACGCAGCGAAACATAGCACCGTGCTGCTTCACGCGGGTTTTCTCTGAGGCCGTGACATCACTCCGCTCGAGCGATTCCGAAGCGTGGCTCTCACACTGGTCAAAAGGTTTTTTAAACGTAATTTAGCCGTAGAAGAATCATAATTAAAAATTCCGTTTAATAGGGTTGTAATGTTTATTTTATCACTATTAGTACCTAATGTTTACCTATCAGATTTTTTTTCAAATTTAACCTATCAAGATGTAACAAAATATTTTCGTAAAAATGTAGTTTTGATATCGTATTGACGAAAAAACAGAGGGACATACAGACATGACAAATCTAATACGGTTTAGTTCTTTGCCCTTTTTTATATGATAGGCGGCAGACGAGGAAACGGTTTACCTAATGGTAAGCAATTGCCGCAGTTCATGGTCAACCGCAACAAAAGAGGGATCGGAAATGTGTTACCAACCTTAAATTACCTCTTAAGTAAACTTAAAAATTAACACCCACCTACCCGAAGACTGTCGAAAAATGTTTAAGTGCATTACATATTTACTTATTTAAGAATAAATTGCTATAAACAAAAAAAAACAGTCATATTAAACTTCCTCTTAGCAAACTGAAGTGGCAGTGGGCTGGTCATATTAGCCGCAGAACTGACAGCCGTTGGAGCCGTAAAGTCCTTGAGTGGAGACCGCGACTCGGTAAGCGTAGTGTGGGACGCCCTTCGACAGGATGGGATGATGACATTCGAAGGCCGGCTGGTGTGGGCTGGATGAGAGTGGCCGAAAATCGGGAGCAGTGGCGTGCATTAGCTACCTACCTATTACCTATGTCCAACAGTTGGCCCTGTGGTCCCCGGCAGAGTAGAATAGGCCACCCTCACTCTTACCGAGGTGTCGTAAAAGGCGACTAAGGTAAAGCTGCTGGCATGATCATCAGCAACCAGAGAAGGAAAATTCTACATTTATATCAAAACCCTCGCCAACCCGTCTACCAAGCGTGGTGAGTATGGCAATTACCCCTCATGTGATTGAGGGAGGCCCGTGCCCCAGCAGTGGGGACTTAAATGGGCTGATGATGATGATGATGATGTCCAGCAGTGGACGAGTGTGGGTTGCTGATGATGATGAAATTTCCTCTTCCCTCGGATTGGGCTTCCAGTAACCCTCACTCAAGGCGAAACATAGGGCAGGCGCTACTTTACACCGTTCTGTGAGGTTGTTGTATCACTTCAGTGGACCCGGCCCATTCTTGTCATAGCGTGGCTCTCCCACGATTTTCATTCCGCGATGGAACTCTAAAAATGGATTATAAACAACTCGCGAATGGCGTTGCGCGGCAAAATTATGTTTTTGTTTGTGTTTGTTGGATATTTTAGTTTTCATGCGGGATTGTGAGACTAACGGCTAAGTTGGGGATAGTTTTAAGTTTACAGGATATTTTCAGCGGCCGTCTGGGGGTTTATGTCAATGATTAACTTAAGGTGACGAGTAGGGCACACTAGCGATGCCAATCAATTTTTAATTGCGGTTTAAAATAGATGCGGTTTAGTAGCTAAAATTTAAAATCAATTGGCGTCGCTAGTGTGCCCTACCCGTCACCTTAAGTAAATAAAAATTTCATCTCGTGTTCATATGTGTGTGTGTATTTACTTAATTCAAAATTGTTGTTAGATGACCTTTTCATCCCCTTGGATAGCCGATACGATTTTGACTATCGAAGATTTTGAATTAGGTCAGTATTTTAGGTCAGTATTTTAGGTCAGTATATATGCCCCTATCGAATAGGTATCTCATAGGAAAATAATTCATAAACATTTACCCGAAAAATGTGGGTAGTGTAAAATGTACGATCGAATTATATTTTTTACAAGGAATTCATTGTTGTTGTTGAATATTTATATTTATAAAAAATATTTTTGAATAAAACCTCTTTCATTTATTCATAGGTAAATGAAAATGAAATATGGCAACACTTTAAACGCGTAATTTTTATATAGATACGGGCAGCGTCATCGGTTATAACATTAGAGAAATCGATTGACTAATGTCATTGGAAGATCCGTCATTCATTTAATGAGGGTTTTCACGTGTGAAAAATCCGCTAGATGGAGTACTATAAGAGTGAGGTCCATATCCAATGTGATTGGTTATTTTAAAACGTGATCTGTCAAAATGACAATTAACTAAATAACCAATGCGGTTGATGTTGGACCTCAGTCCAACAGTACGCCATCTAGCGGATTTTTCACACGCGAAACCCTTCATTGTTTCACTATTAAATTGAATCCATATATTACAATCATGGCCCGTTGGACAACTTTTATATACCCATTGGGTCACACATAAGTTTAAATTGTATATAAAAAACTGTTTAATGAAGAAAGGCTATTATAAAATAAACGATTTTTTGAATGACAATAATTTAGGGACATATTAGTAACACAAAAATTGTACTATATTTTTAAGTTAATGGTGACATTTTGTAAAACATTTTTTTTTAAAAGAGTAACTGCTGAGTTTCTTGCTGGTGTCTTCTTAGCAGAAAACTACATTCCGAACCAGTGGTAAACATGTTGGCATTCATTAGAGTTCTGTATGGACCTAAATTGAATAAACAATTTTCATTTCATTTCATTTCATTTCTTTTCATTTCATTTCATTTCATTCACGAGGGCATAGAACAACCATTTTTAAATCAATCTTCTTTGTCGTCACACTCTAGGCAGAGGTTTTTTTTTATCTGATAAGTGGCAGACGAGCAGAGAGATCGCCTGATGGTAAGCGATTGCCGCCGCCCATAGACACCCGCGACACCAATGGAGTCACAAGTGCGCTGCCAACCTTTAAAGCTCCCCGGTTTTCTGTGAGGCTGTGGTATAACTCCGGCCCATTCATGCCGAAGCGTGGCTCACCCACGGTAGAGTGGTCGTGGTCGTCCCATCAGCGTTTATGGCTTGCTTCACCATTCTACGCCTTTCCTTACGCAAATATGCTTTTCTAGTGCATTCGTGGAGTGGATCATTAAGAGCATTTTTACCTTGATCGGTCCAGCGCATTGGTGATCTTTTGCCTTCAACTTCCATCAAAAAAGGAGGGGGTCCTACTAATTTGTGATTAATTACCTCTGAAACACGTTTTTAATTACAATGAATGAATCATTATTTGTGCTTAGTAGTACATAATTCTATATTTCTCAATTCTAAATACTTTCAAAGAAATGTCTACTTACCTACTACCATTTGAGTTGAATTTTAGATCATTAGATAGGCGTCTGCTTCATTAAAATCTTCATAACTAAACATTAAATTTATTACTCATTATGCTATGTAATACCTAAATGAGACTATCAGACAGAAGGTTAAGAAGCTTACATCGAAATGGTCGCAAAATTCGTCCTTTCTTACAACTGCGATATAGTCTGTATGACTGCCTCGGTGGCGTAGAGGTTAGTGGGTCGCATTATAAAGCGACGGACTGCGCAAAAGGTCCCGGGTTCGGGCCAAAAATTTGTATCAAGTTTTCGGTAAGAAATTCTTAGTGTCAGCCCGGAGTCTGGAAGTTGGCGGTCTTGTACCCCCGTGCCTCGGAAAGCACGTTAAGCTGTTGATCCTGCGCCCAATCACTCTCCGATCGTGTCACGCTGCTGTCCCATCGGAATATGAGGGTAGAGGAATAGAGAGTGCACTTGTGTTTGCGCCCACACTTGAGCACTATAATATATCCTGGGTACGTGGCTGATCGTTGAGATGGCTGCCGTAGCCGGAATCGGTTGGAGGATACTATTAATTATAGTCTGTATGAATGACAGCCATTTGTGTTTTTTGTGATAGGTGGCAGACGACCAGACGTATTACCTGATGGTAAGCGATTGCCACCTATGGACAACCCCGAGCACTAATGGAGTCATAAGTGCTCTGCCAACCTTAAAAACGCATTGGGCCTCCGGTACCCTCACTCACGCAGCGAAATACAGCACAGTGCTGCTTCACGCCGGTTTTCTATGACGCCGTGGTATCACTCCTGTCGTTCTGGCCCATTCATGCCGAAGCGTGGCTCTCCAACGGTCATAAGTAGTTTTTAAGTGGAGCCACGGTTTATAAGTGGGAGTAGATAAAGGGATCGAGAGTGACATAGGTTACTTTGTGACAAACCGAATTCCACGCGATATAGGGTCAACTCCTAAAAAACAAAATTGCCTGGGGAGGCAATTTTGTTTTAAAATTAATCAGCTGATTGGTGCAAATTGTATGGCGATACAATTTGCACCAATTAGCTGATTACTTTTGTATGGGAAGGTGATTTTTTTTTCCCTTGAGGGAAAATGTTTGTTTTCATCAGTATAATGTTCTCGATAAGGAAGTAAGACGGTTAAAAAGCATGGTGTATAAGTAGATTTGAAAATTCCAGAGGAGCATGTTCGGATTCGAACCACGACGCTGTGTCATCATCATCATCATCGGCAACCCACACTCGTCCACTGCTGGACATACGTCTCCCCTAATGCACGCCACTGCTAGCGATTTTCGGCCACTCTCATCCAGCCCACACCAGCCAGCCTTCGAATGCCATCATCCCATCTTGTCGCAAGGCGACTAGACGTCGCTGTGCGACATACATTGATCTGACTCTGAGATAGGTAGCTCAAGCACCTGAGTTACGGATACCAGAATCAACAGTGGGATTACAAATATACATGGAACCAGAAATCGCCGCTTTGTTGAGCCATTTTCGGAAAAGCGTCACTGAGTGTGAAAGAGATCTAACCGGCCCTGACAAGCATCTCTATACGGGTGCGATAGAGAAAGAATGTCACCCAGCACGTCATCCCAATACTAACGGCTTCTTTTCAAGTATGACCTTCTATGAAAGGGACAGTCTGGTTAGGGTGCTATGTCTATGCACATATATACATTTAATACTTTTTTTTTTGCAATTACATATAATTCATAGTTTTATCCTAAAGGTTGAATGTCGCAACGACCATCATGGCTACTCGTTCGTACCTTTCGTGTCAATGTCGACGCAAGTGGGCCAGATATTTTTGTCGCGGAACCCACACGCTGACATTTCGCCATCCATCGGGAGTGTAACTCCAATCTGGGAAGCTGGCTCTTAAAATAACGGCTTGGTTCGATCGATGCTGGATGCTGACGCATTGCTCAAACACTTTTATGGTTTAAGATCTACCCAAACATATACCCTCTTATTACAAAAAATACTAATCTGATACCGGGATTTAATCCTAAACTAACAAGTTCCCGATTATCACAGAATATTGTGAGTTTTATATTTTTAGTACAAATCCTTGACTAACCAAATACCGTTTAGTACCGCAGGATAGTGTCAAAATTGATGGAATCATTCAATCATTCGTTCAATGACATTTCGTTTTACATAACATTCTTTCTTGTATGAAGTAAAAATATTTCTGAATTTTTTTTAGCCAACATATTATAATATTGTATTAAGTAAGGTTTCCAAATAGGTAATATGAATATGTATCGCTTATATTTTTGGGATTAAATTCAAAAAAATCAATTGAGTATTTTCTCACAAATAACTTTAATGTAAAACGTAATAAGCTATCACAGAGACAAGCTTTCATTGTTACTGAATCGATATTTTGAGGTAATAATTTTGGAACTCATTTTAAACTAGGGTCCGGGTAGGTTTAACATTAGTATTACAGTTGATATATTAACTAACGTTAAACTTAGTTTTGTAATAATGTTTATTCTAGTTCTTCAATCAATCCTAGTATTAATCCCGCTACTTATTTTAAACCACGTTTTGGAATAAGGGGGATATTGTTTTAAACTTTCATAGTCACTAATATTAGAATAGTTTACTTACTTACTTAACGGGATTACTTTATTATTCTTAATTTTCCGATATTTTGATCATACCGTGACCAGGAGCTCCATTATTGATTCACTCGTATGACTTAGCGTCGTCGCATGCGACGTAAGTCATTCGCCTTCTAATTCGCATGAAGCCGATTTTCCTTATTTTTGACTCATTCGATTTCGATGTTGCCAATATAATACGGTAAAGTGATATTCTAACCCTTCTCCTGCAGAATTTTACAAAAACCGGTAACTTTCGCATTGCAAACAAAATGCAAAAACCATAGATTATTGGCTGAATATGAAAATCTTTGCTTTTTTGTCACAAAAAACTATGACACCTGTCAAAATCAGTCAAATCAAAGTTTTTAAATTTATAATATTTTGTTTATGCTTGTTGCTATTGACAACTATTTTGACGTTGCTTCTACCGCTCGCTTTAAGTCACTTAACCAACAAGTAGGTGGGGTCACTCGTTGCAGACGAATGATTCAAAAATGCGGAATTTCGTATGTCGAAGGAAAATCAGTAGAAATCGTGCGCTCGTCACGAAGCTAAGTCATACGAGTAAATCAAAAATAGGTCTCCATGGCGCTTGCAACAGCGTAACTTAGTAATCCCATTACAAACTGTCCTAGTAGGTTCAAATCAAATATGATTTGACTCTGCTATAAAGTTGAATTAAAAAACGATAGCAAAATGTTATTTCCTGGTTACATCTAAAGTTGTTGCTTCAGAACCCGGGGTAGGTAAGTAACGCTTAATCATCATCGTCATCGTCAGCCCATTTAAGTCCCCACTGCTGGGGCACGGGCCTCCCTCAATCACATGAGGGGTAATTGCCATACTCACCACGCTTGGCAGACGGGTTGGCGAGGGTTTTGATATAAATGCAGAGTTTTCCTTCTCTGGGTGCTGATGATCATGCCAGCAGCTTACCTTAGTCGCCTTTTACGAGACCTCGGTAAGAGTGAGGGTGGCCTATTCTACTCTGCCGGGCACCACACGGCCAGTACGCTTAAACCATATTACAATATTTGGGGAGTCTTTTAATTACAATGAATCGACTGCCGTCTGACTTTCTCAATTATGGCTATTACCTAGTTAGGGAAACTATCTGAGACTTGCAAGTTTCCTCACAGTTTCTCTCACCGCACCGAGTTATGGAAGGTGCGTTCTTATCCGCTGAGCGACTACCTATCTCTATAAATGTTACTTTTACGTTGTTTTACATCATCATCATCATTTCAGCCAATAGACGTCCACTGCTGGACATAGGCCTCCCCCATTGTTCTCCACACAGGTCGGTCCTTTGCCGCCCGCATCCAATGGATTCACGCGATCTCCACCAGATCGTCGGTCCACCTTGTGCGGGGCGCCACGGCTGCGAATTCCTGTACGCGACCTCCACTCGAGGACCTCTCCGCCCCAACGGTTGTCTGTTCTCCTCGCTATGTGCCCTGCCCATTGCCACTTGAGGCATGCAGTCCTTTGGGTTATGTCTGTGACCTTAGTTCTCCTGCGGATCTCATCATTTCTGACTCCGAGCATAGCCCTCTCCATGCTCTCCAGCTTGGTAAGTCCAACTTCCAGAAAGAGGTCGATCGACGAATCCAACTCGGCTGGGCAGCGTTCGGAAAGCTACGCAGCATATTTTCGGCCCACCTACCGCAGTGTCTCAAGACGAAAGTCTTCAATGCGTGTGTGTTGCCAGTGATGACATACGGAACCGAAACGTGGCCGCTTACAATGTGCCGATTAAGGAGGCTCAAAGTCACCCAGAGAGCAATAAAATTAATAAACAAAAATCAGTTCGCGCAAAATCTTCAATGAATCCTAAAGCTGGAGTGATTGCCATTAGGGATGTACTAGCGACTAGTGATGTCTAGCCATTCGATTTTTATTCGACTAACATTACACATATATTTTTATGTGATAAGTGGTAAACGAGCAGACGGATCAAGGACGGATGGAGACTTGATGGTAAGCGATTGCCGCCGCCATTAGACACCCGCAACACAAGTGTGCTGCTAACCACCGGACATTGCGGAAGACGACAGGAATCCACCCTTACACTGTGGAAGTTTGCTTCTTCTTTCTTCGTACGAACTGCTAAGGAATGGAACAACTTGCCGGCTTCTGTATTCCCAGTGAGCTACATGGGTGTCTTTAAGTCGAGAGTGAATAGGCTTCTTTTGGGTAAGCACGCTACATCTTAGACCTTATTGTCACTTTCCATCAGGTGAGATGAGGTCAAGTGCAAACCCATTTAATATTAAAAAAAGGCCTCCGCAAACGCTGCTACACGCTAGATTTCTGTGAGGCCGTGGTATCACTCCGGTTGAGCCATGACCATTCACGGTCATTTATTTTCCTCATTTCAGGTTACCATCATTACAAATGATCAATGAACTATGCTTGGAATCTATTTCTAGTGAATCCACGCGCACATTCCAGAAATCTATCCACAATTCCACATTCACAACGCGCCTGTTCTCAAAGGGTCATGTAAGTGAAATGGAATGGAGTATTCCATGTACGCCAATTCAGCCATTCCAGACGCGTAAAATGGAGGGGAAACCCCTTAATTGGTCCCGAAAGGTAGCGCTAGGGAGCTTTGAAGCTTTATGCACGATCATGTTTTCCATTTATTGTCTATGATATTCAAATACATTTTATTTTTTGATTTTTCTTTTATAATTATAGGTGGAAGACGAGCAGACGGATCTACTAATGGTAAGCGATTGCTACCACCCTTGGGTCACAAGTGCACTGCACTCTTTAAACCCCCTTTCCCCCTAATTAGGCTTTCCCTTACAGCGAAACAGAGCACAGTGCTGCTTCACGCCGGTTTTCTGTGAGGCCGTGATATCACTCTGGTCGAGCCGGCCCATTCATGCCGAAGCGTGGCTCTCACAAGATCTACGGCTCTCTAGGTGGTATACTTGTTTGTACACGTACCTGTACTATACTAAAAAGGTTAACAAACTTAACAATTTTCTTAATAATCTCTTAATATAATCTAGAAAGACTTCATCAGACAAACAATTTCGAAAATGTTTAACTTGATTGAATTCCAATCAATATAATTAAATTATTCCAAGACTCGTTTATGCGGTTTCAAGAATTTAAACTCAATTAGTTAATTAAATTAAGAGGTACATTTTTGATTATAGATTTGATTTTTACAATTCATAATAAGCCATTCCCTCTCTCTAATTTAAGAGCTACGCTCTTGTCGGTGGAGTAGTCTTCATTCCTCTTTCGACTCTGCCAGCACCTTCAATTCCTTGTACGACAAAAAATAAATAATATGTAAATAAGCCATTAGCCAATTAAAAATAAAATAGTTTATTGAATAACTTTAGCTAATGAAAAAACTTGTTACAATAGTTATTCACATATATGGATTCGTCTGCTCGTCTGCAACCTATCACATTAAAAATATCTGACGCCGAGATAGGTAGTCAAATCAAATCTATTCACTGGAGTCGCGGGTGTCCATGGGAAAACACACAGCTATAGTTGGGCCAAAATAAAAAGACTTAATCTTATCCAATGATAGGTTAATGACATTTTGTGGTAGTTTATTAAATATATTAATACTTAAGCCAACAAATGAGTTACCGATTTTATGAAGTCTGAGGACCGAGACGGCAAGTCTATGTTTATTTCTGGTGTTAAGACTATGATGATGGGTTGACGACATAGTCAGACCTGGATGAGGCTTAGGACCGTTGCGAGTGGCGAGCACAGGAGGAGCGGGATCAAAATACTGGCTGATGATGATGATGATGACATACAAAAAGAATAACACATAGAGTGAACGAACATTTAAATTCTTTTAACCACGTGTTTTACGCAACCATTCTGAACAACTTTTGTTCTATAACTTTTGGAAATTAGCATAAAAAAATCAACTTTCCATACAAAGTCGATGACGTGACTTAATCATTTAAGTCGAAAAAAATTTCGACTAATTCCGAAAAGACGTAAAACAAACTGTTATTCAAAATAGTTAATAGAACACGTGGTTAAAGGGATATAAATGTTCACAGATACACCCAGTATTGTGTAATTTTATAACTAATTATCAAATAAATTACGTACCTAGTATTAAGGAACTAATCTTTGACAGTAAACAGAACATGTAAAAGTAAACAAACTGGCTGGATGACGCATTTAGTAGTGACCCTGCCTCATACGTAAATATCGTGGGTTGAATCCCCAGCCGTGTGGTCCCGGCAGAGTAGAATAGGCCACCCTCACTCTTACCGAGGTGTCGTAAAAGGCGACTAAGGTAAAGCCGCTGGCATGATCATCAGCACCCAGAGAAGGAAAACTCTGCATTTATATCAAAACCCTCGCCAACCCGTCTGCCAAGCGTGGTGAGTATGGCAATTACCCCTCATGTGATTGAGGGAGGCCCGTGCCCCAGCAGTGGGGACTTAAATGGGCTGACGATGACGATGACGATGAATCCCCAGCAGGACAAACATTCGTGTGATGAACACTTTTGTTTGTTTAGTGTCTGGGTGTAATATATGTATTTGTAATTCCTCTGTTGTCTTATATCTGTAACACAAGTGCTTAAGCTACTACCACAGAATATGGAGGGACAGAAGACTCACTTCCGATACTGTCTCAATAAGATATTAATCTTCGCCTCCCGGCCATCGTCTTCTTCTTCTTTGCCTGTTCCCACTTTAGGTGGGGTCGGCTCTCCTTATCCTTCTGCGCCAGGACAATCTGTCCTGGGTTGTCGGGTCAGGTAGTTGGGACTTCTTAACTAGGTTGGCTGTACTGGTCCACCAGGTCTTGCCTTCTGGGGTTGCCAGTGCTTTCTGGACCACATGCTCGCTGTCTCTCCGCATGACGTGGCCGTCCATCAGAGACGTGTTCGGTGAGCTTTTCCTCGACAGGGGTGATTTATAAGGTTGTTAGCCTATTGTTAGGTATGCGTAGTAGGGCGGCACGAGTAAAACACAAGCTAGCTAGCAACGCACTGACGCTTTATTCTCGAAACGTCCATCGCGCCCGTGCGGGGCGCGGGGGGCGCGCAGAGCCGGGACGCAGCCCGTGCACACACGCGTCGCGGGGCGGGGAGTGGCTGATGCGGGGACGCAGCCACACGCACGCAAACATGCATACTCTACACTTGTCTACCGCGATCGCGAGGTGCGTTCACACAAAACTGGACCTTTTCATTAACTAGTCGCGGTCTAAAGTGAGCTAGATCACTTTAGACGCACGCGCATTTACGCCGTTTTGATTTGGATAAGCGGTTGATCGTCGCTAATTTCTGCTAATCGGTGCTACTACTTAGTACGGAATCAGGTCAATGTATGAGATGTTGTATGAATTTATTATTTATTTATTATGTTGCCATAAAAACTTCATATCACCACCCGAGTGAAACCGCGAGGCGCAGCTAGTTTCGATGGACGAGAATATTATAGACCTGTAATTGGATGTAGAGTCAATATCTATTTATCCGACGAAATTACAATCTGGTTCTCGGCAGGTTTCGATAGATCTATAGTTGAATGATGATTGACCACAGGCGTAATTGATTACAGCTACTAATGAATGTTTGATGAGCGGAAAATCATTGCAGTTCATCAAAGTGTAATATTAATTATAATTTATTTCAATTTAAAGATAACATTTGATCCATTAATGTTAGTATGACTCATAATGGACAACATTTCAAAATTGCTGAGCTATGAAACAAAAAATACCATTCCTTTATTTACTTTTCCGCTTCTCGAATATATATTTATTTATTTTTTATATTGCTTATTTACTGAGAAAAAATCAAAAACTAAAAAACGTAAGATGACGTCATCGGACGGCAGAATGTAGAATATTTCTTTGCTTAGCACATTATAGTTTTAAATTTACGAAATGCCAAACCCATGACATGCACCTGTCAAAAAAAGACAACTTGTCAGCGTTGAATGAATGAATGACGTTGACAATGTTGACACTAGTAGGTACTCTTTACCTTTGACAGTAGTACCTTTATATTAAAACAATGATATGCAAAAGAATATCGCTGTTTTCAGCCGTCCGATGACGTCATTTGGCGCTTACGTCTATTTAGAATATAAAGAATTTTAATAATTATTTTATGTATGATAATGGCAAAATTAAAAAAAAAGAAAAAGTAAGAGTCTGTTCATTTTATGTCTATTTTCATATAAAAAAACAATATGGACATGTTAAAACATGAAATGTTGTCCATTAGGTTAGTAACAAGCATTAACAAAAGCAAAGGAAAGGAAAGACACTTCAAACCATTTACCCCAGCCAGCTATACGAGTTGGTACCAATCGACCTCAGCAAATGGATGAAGTGCCTCCTAATAAGAGAGTAATATCTCTCCGCAACAGTCTTCAAGATACTGTTGAGCTGGTCTCTCTAGTAAAAGTGGTTGCCGAGAGATTGTAAACCCCGAAATGTTTAAAAAAGATCCGGTTTAGTAGCTAAAAATTAAATTAGCGTCGCTAGTGTGCCCTACCCGTTACCTATGGAGTTTCAGTTCTAAGTATAGGGACTTCCCAAAATATTTTTTTTCCTATTTTTGTGTAATAATCGTAATGCGGTTAACAAAATACATCTATTTACCAAGTTTCAATAGTATAGTTCTTCTTACAGTTTCGGAAAAAAGTAAGCTGCTGGACAGAAAGACAGACACGACGAATCTATAAGGGTTCCGTTTTTTGACATTTGGCTACGGAACCCTAAAAAGAGAATGCTCTTTTCTTGAAGGTCCCTTAGTCGAAGCCGGGAAATACTCCTACAGCCAAACCTATCCACACCGAGGTACGTGGTAGATTATTACAATTACATATATGAAGTGTACAGGCCGCGGCAAATAAGTTTAGTGGTGACCTTGGGTTGATTTTAAGTGAGTTATTTTACAAGTGCGCAAACTACTACTAACGCCCAGCGCTTAACTTTCGTGTAGCGCACTGCCTTATGGGATAAAAATGACATTTAATAACTATTTTCATTTCATTCGTTGGTTTATTAAAAGCCCTAAACACCAATATTGTATCCCTTAAGGTGACGGGTAGGGCACACTAGCGACGCCAATCGATTTTAATTTTTAGGTACTAAACCGGATCTATTTTAAACAATTTCGGGGTATAACCATGCACAAATTAACAGTCAACTCCAAAAATATGTATACACTTTAGGACGTTGTCACAATATATAATATAAGAAAGTAAACCTCTACTTTCTTATAGGTAAGTATTGTGACAAGGTCCTAAAGTGTATACATATTTTTGGAGTTGACTTTACACAAAAACGGACCCTAACATTTTTGGCGGTACGAGTAATTCAAATGATGAGTTCAAAAGCAGACCCAAAAGTTAAGTATAAGTATTTAATAAATAGTATCAGTAGTTTTTTTAAATTTTCGCGTTGCATTATAACTATAATTAATCAAGACGGGAATTAACACGTTATTTATTATGTGATACAACATTGTGTACTCACATATTTTACTCGACGTTTGGGCTACGTTACAGCAGCCGTGGTCACGAGCGGACAGTCCGCTAACGCTAACATAATAAATTTCGTGTTAATTCCCGTCTTGATTAATTATAATAATAGTGTTTGCCGAGAGATTGTAATCCCGAAATTGTTTAAAGTAGATCCGGTTTAGTAGCTAAAAATTAAAATCGATTGGCCGTGTGGTGCCCGGCAGAGTAGAATAGGCCACCCTCACTCTTACCGAGGTGTCGTAAAAGGCGACTAAGGTAAAGCTGCTGGCATGATCATCAGCACCCTGAGAAAGGAAAACTCTGCGTTTATATAATCAAAATCCTCGCCAACCCGTCTGCCGAGCGTGGTGAGTATGGCAATTACCCCTCATGTGATTGAGGGAGGTCCGAGCCCTAGCAGTGGGGACTTAAATGGGCTGACGACGATGAAAATCGATTGGCGTCGCTAGTGTCCTACCCGTCACCTTAAGTCACCTCACATCACGTCTTTCGGAAGTTTCGAGGACGTCTACCAGCTGACTCTATGCACCGCACGTAGAAATTTGTAAAAAAATAAGTAAAATTTATTTTATTATTTAACTTTATTTTATTTGACGACCTGATTGGAACAGTGGTAGTGAACGCTACCGTTGGTTCAAGGGTTGCGGGTTCGATCACCGCACAGTACAAATATTTGTGTGTATGAACATGTCTGTTTGTATTGTTCTGGGTGTTGTTTATGTAATATAAGTATGTATTTAAAAAAGAAAAGTATTATATGTATATATTTGTAATCCCAATGTTGATTCTGATATCCGTAACACAGGTACTTGAGCTACCTATCTCGGAGTCAGATCAATGTATGTGATGTTGGGAAATATTTATTTATTTATTTGTTATGTATCTATGTTAGACTGTAAGACTGTATCTTGTTGCCTGAAATAAATGAATTATTGTTATTATTAGATAATTATTATTATTAAGTAAGAAATGGATATTCAATTACAAAATCGCCCTTCTAAAATCTTTCGCAATAGTCAAGTACTTAGAAATTAATGTTATATGATTTGTAACTAAATCCTATAGCTGATAATAAGATTCGAGATTAACACGAATTCCGATATTGAATGTTCCATTCCAAGTAACATTCGAATCATAGATGATTAATTGCTATAAGCACAATGAAATTAATTTCACGACTGTATAAGCGTAGTAGCTAAATTGCCGTTTGATAAGCAAGGGTGGCGGGTTCGATTCCCGTACAGACGCAGTTTGTTGATTCATGTGATAGGTGACAATATGTCCTTCTTAAAATTCATCGTGCTTAGTTCCCGCTTTATCTAATACCTCACTTCGTTTCGAACTTTGTTAGTTCCAAATTAGTCATCGTCATCGTCAGTCCCATTTAAGTCCCCACTGCTGGGGCACGGACCTCCCTCAATCACATGAGGGGTAATTGCCATACTCACCACTGCTTGGCAGACGGGTTGGCGAGGGTTTTGATATAAATGCAGAGTTTTCCTTCTCTGGGTGCTGATGATCATGCCAGCAGCTTTACCTTAGTCGCCTTTTACGACACCTCGGTTAGAGTGAGGGTGACCTATTCTACTCTGCCGGGGAACACACGGCTATTATCTACTATCCAAATTAGTATCAACTTTTAACCGTGGGAGAGCCACGCTTCGGCATGAATGGGCCGACCGGAGTGATACCACGGCCTCACAGAAAACCGGCGTGAAGCAGCACTGTGCTGTGTTTCGCTACGTGATTGAGAGTTCCGGGGGCCGAATCGGGGGAAAGGGGGGTTTAAAGGTTGGACTCCACTGGTGTCAAGGGTGTCTATGAGCGGCGACAATCGCTTACTATCATTCGATCTGTCTGCTCGTCTGCCACCTATCACATAAAAAAACCAACAGAAGACGCTGTGTGTCAATTGCATCACGCAAGTGTTTTGTCTTACCTAAGCCATATGATTGCCAGTAGAAGTTATATATTTCTAAAACCAAGCGGGTTTTCCAACGGGTCATCAAATATATACTATACTTTTGTATAGCATATACTATACTATTATACAATACTATAGTATATACTATACAACAGTATATACTATACTATTGTATAGTACCCGTTTGGATCAATGGTAGTGACCGCTCTGGTGCAAGGGTTGCGGGTTCGATCCCCGACAGTACAAACATTTGTGTGCATGAACATGTCGGTTTGTATTGTTCTGGGTGTTTTCTATGTGATATGAGTATGTATTTACAAAAGAAAAGTATCAAATGTACCTATATATTTGTAATTACTCTGTTGGTTCTGATATCATAACACAGGTGCTTGAGCTACCTATCTCGGAGTCTGCTCAATCTGTGTGATGGTGTGAAAAAAATATTTATTATTTTATTTATATTTATAGATTCGTTAAAGTTAGTTAGCTGTATATATAAATGAAACAGGACCGCTGGAGAGACGAGGTCGAAAAGGATTTGTGCTGACTTCTGGCGGATGACTGGCAGGAGGTGGCGCAGGACCGACCTAGATGGAGACTCTTATTATCGGAAGCCAAGGCTCACTTTGGGTCGCTGCGCCAACCTAGTTACTAAGTGAAGTCTGGACCCAAAAAAAAACATAAAACCCCGATTGTACATACGCTAATATTATGTGTGAATTGGAAAATGGCTGAGACGCGTGCTCTTAGGCCTCTCGTCACTTCTTATCTCGTAACACAGGCGGAACCTTAAAGTGAACTTAGTATATGTAGAATTTGGCACACAGATTTTACAATCCAGGAATTCTTAAGTACGACTGAATACAAGAATACCACATAGCAAAGAAATAAAAAATAAAGTTTAAAAAGTACAACCCGACTACGCTAAAAGCTAAAATACACGCTCTAAAAAATACGAAACAAGAAAATTGTCTCGCCGTGGTCTCCGTATGTCATGACGGGTAGGACGCACTGATTGAAGACTTTCGTCATTAGGCACTGTGGTATCGACGATACGAAGACACGACGTAGTTTTCCAAATGCTGCCCAACCTAACTGGATTCTCCTATTCGCCTCATCCTCCATCATTACGGAGCCGAAACGTGGACACTTACGGTACGGCTGGTCCACAATTTAAAGGTCGCTCAGCGGGCTATGGAACGAGCAATGCTCGGCGTATCTCTCCGAGATCGAATCCGAAATGAGATGATCCGGCAGAGAACCAAAGTCATCGACATTGCTCACCGGATTAGCAAGCTTAAGTGGCAGTGGGCTGGCCATATTAGCCGCAGAACCGATTACCGATGGGGTAAACGAGTTCTAGAGTGGAGACCGCGTCTTGGCAAACGTAATGTAGGGCGCCCTCTGGCTAGGTGGAGGGACGATCTGCGCAGGATGGCTGTTAAGAGCTGGATGCGAGAAGTCATGGATAGATCACAGTGGCGAACAATTGGAGAGGCCTACGTCCAGCAGTGGACTGCGATAGGCTGATGATGATAATTATGATCGCCGTGGTCGTATGCTATCTACTGTATGTCGAAGAGTGTTGATCGTCCGTTGGTTATAGGCTAGATAGCGTTAAATTGACTACAAAAATAAAACAATGTTACGTAACACATTGTATAAACCCCCCTCCCGGCTCTGTAACGCACCGTAACGTTACTTCCCCTCCTCCCTATCCCCCAAATTGCGTTACGTCTTGAACGCCCCCTTAGTATAGTATGATAAAGGGTTCCAAATTGAGCCTCTCCATTGCCACATAGTTTAATTTAATAAACCACGTCGCCACCCCTGCGGGACACTGGCAGCCCTATCATCGTCCCTAATAGGCAATAAATATCAAAGAGAACGCAATTTGTCCACTCTGCAACATTACGAACCGGGACAAGCTACCTGTCTTACAAGTAGTGATGTCCATCGATAAACAAATATCTATCGTCTATCGATAAATCTCAAAAGTAACTCCACTGGTGTTGCGGGTGTCCATGGGCGGCGGAAATTCCGTACCTTCAGATCCATCTGCTCGTTAGCCACCTATCACATAGTAAAATAATAATCTAAAGATACATGTTTTTGTATTGCAATCGGGGACTTGTCGAATGTATTGTATAAATTATTCTTATTAGATTGTAATATGTTTTGTATACCAAATAAAATAAATAAATAAATAAACTAAAGAACGCAAGTTTTCGCCTTGCAACATTACAAAAATTGCCTGGAAGAGATTGCTCATAGTGATAAGGCCGCCTTTGTTTTATGTCTCCTTTAATTACCTAGTTTTAAGTTTTCATACTATTTTGGGGGCAATAAAAGGAATATAATAATTATATAGAAATATATTCATTCATGGCACGGCCCGGTACTTACTTTAACCATTAGACCAACAGGCCGTTCATATACCTATAACCATGACCACAGATATTATAATACCCATGACTAAACTCCAGTTGTTGTATAATACGAAAGTTTAAAATCGTAAATAACAGTAAATTAAACTGGTTCCGATTCAATAATATCTATTTCATCGAAAATCCGAATCCGAACCAATCGAAGAGATGGTTCCAAATGAAAAATGTCGATATCACGGCAACACTTCACTGACGGCCTTAATTTTCGTAGTAATAATCATTATTTAAGTTGCCGTACTAATTTCCACGACACTACATTTGCGTTCAAAGTAGTTTTGGTATCACTACATATAAGTTACATGGGACCTTATTTATGTACGTACCGCCACACATCAAAGTATGTGTAATAATATCCTCCAACCGATTACGGCTACGGCGGAAAATCTCAACGATCAGCCACGAACGCAGCATATATTATAGTGCTCAAGTGTGTGCGCAAACACAAGTGCACACAACTGGAAATTACACTGCTAAGATGAGGGAGGAGAGGATCACGAACTTTCTTATGTCGTGTGGCGTTTAAAATGAAAAAGTAATATTTTATCAGAACTCCATTACATGAAGTTACACTTTCACACCTATCTTGTGAACCAGGGAGGCCGAGTCATGAATATTGTAATAAACCCTGAATTTTAAAAACTTCCTGTCCGAAAACTTTCGCTGAGTCAGTTACTTCTAAGGCAGAAACGTTTCCTAGATCGGCTAGAAATCGTAAAATTGTCGCTAAGTCGCCAAGTTTTAATAGGACGACCTAGCTAGATTATAACCTAGGTTTTCCTAGGTTATTAAAATATTTATTTTATGATGTTTCTGTGCAATAACACTAACCCGTTTGGAACAGTGCTAGTGAATGCTACCTCTGGTGCAAGGGTTGCGGGTTCGATCCCCGCACAGTACAAACATTTCTGTGCATGAACATATCTGTTTGTATTGGTCTGGGTGTTATCTATGTATTATAAGTATGTATTTACAAAAGAAAAGTATTATGTGTATATATTTGTAATGCCACTGTTGATTCTGATATCCGTAACACAGGTGCTTGAGCTACCCATCTCGGAGTCAGACCCAATGTACATAATGTTGTGAAATATTAAAAGAAATAAATAAATAATTTTTGAGTGTTACGGGATTGTACTTAGATTTTTTAAATATTTATAGATTGATTACGTTTTCTGACGTTGATGTCTGAAGTAAGTACCTATCTATACACCAAGCGTTTTTAACCATCTTACTCACTTAACCAAAAAATTAAATTGAAAATTAAAAAAAACCCCGACACAACTAAAGCTCTTTCATTTGATACCTATATATATATAGGCAGTTGGAACAACAAATAGGTTATTCGTCATTTTCTGACGGCGGCCATCTTGGATTTGAAATTTTTCACCTTTTGTATATTCTGCTACTTAAGCCCTTTTATATGATACCCATATTGTGGGAGTTGTGTTAAAACATAAAATCCAAATCTTTGTGACAGCGGCCATCTTGGATCGATTTTTATCCAACATAGCTAAGAACACTTCCTCTTTATTCATCTTTCAAACAAAAAAAAACAAAATCAAAATCGGTTCGTTTGTTCGGAAGCTACGTTGACATAGACAGACACACAGACACACACACACACACACACACATACACACACACAGACACGTCAAAGTTATAACACCCCGTCGTTTTTGCGTCGGGGGTTAAAAAGAGTGATGAGTGTAAATGTAAGTGGGTGGAGGAACAGAGGACGGCCGAAAAGGAGATGGATAGATTGTGTAAAGAATTACATGATGGGAAAAGGGGTGAATGATTCTATGACGAATGACACGGATGTATGGAAAAGGAAGCCCTATATACTTTTTTTTTCAGAGGAGAGTTCGACATAACCCATAAGTTTACAGACGGATGGGTATGCGTAACGCATTTCTCCTGGGTCAACAAAAAGAAAAACAGACCTATACACTGCGCCGACCCCACATAACCTGGGAAAAGGGCAGGAGGATGATGATAATGACTTACTTACCGGGGGCATTATACTGATAAAAACAAACATTTTCCCCCAAGCAACATAGGGTCTAATCTTTGAAAAAAAAACACCTTCCACGTGATCAGATGATTGGTGCAATTTTGAATCGGATGGCGAATTTTCTTTTTGACATGTCCTATGTTCCTTGAGGGAAAATTTTGGTTTTCATTAGTATACTTAGTGCCCTAGATAAGAGTAACTGCCACACTCAGAGTCGTTGATTAACTTAGTTGGCTACTTAAGAAAAAATATTGACCCTTATTTTGATACGCATAAAGACTACCGATACTAAAGTTAATGAATATTAGCTTAAATGACGTCTCTGATTGCGGCCGTAAGACTGTTGAGAAAGCACGAAGTATAACGCAGTGTGGTTATAGGGCGTATCTAATAAATAAATATTTCACAACATCATATACTTTGATCTGAATCCAAGATAGGTAGCTCAAGAAGTACCTGTGTTACGGATATCAGAACCAACAGCGGACTTACAAATTTATACATATAATACTTTTCTTTTGTAAGACTGCCTCGGTGGCGCAGTGGTTAGTGGGTCGCACTTTAAAGCGACGGCTGCGCAAAATTTGTACCTAAGTTTTCGGTAAGAAATTCTTATTGTCACAAGTATTGCTGGGGCACGGGCCTCCCTCAATCACATGAGGGGTAATTGCCATACTCACCACGCTTGGCAGACGGGTTGGCAAGGGTTTTGATATAAATGCAGAGTTTTTCTTCTCTGGGTGCTGATGATCATGCCAGCAGCTTCACCTTAGTCGCCTTTTACGACACCTCGGTAGGAGTGAGGGCCCATCGGAATATGAGGGTAAGGGAATAGAGAGTGAACTTGTGAATATCCTGAGTACGTGGCTGATAGTTGAGATTGGCCGCCGTAGCCGTAATGGGTTGGAGGATATTATTATTTGTAAATACATACAATGAGAGCAATGGAGAGGGCTATGCTCGGAGTCTCCTTGCGTGATCGTATCAGAAATGATGAGGTCCGCAGGAGAACTAAGGTCACAGACATAGCACAAAAGATTGCATGCCTCAAGTGGCAATGGGCAGGGCACATAGCGAGGAGAACAGATGGCCGTTGGGGCGAAAATGTCCTCGAGTGGAGGCCACGTACAGGAAATCGCAGCTGTGGCAGGCCCCTCACAAGGTAGACCGACAATCTGGTAAAGGTCGCGGGAATCCATTGGATGCGGGCGGCGCAGGACCGATCTGTGTGGATATCATTAGGGGAGGCCAATGTCCCGCAGTGGACGTCTATTGGCTGAAATGATGATGATGTTGATGAAATACATGCATACTCATACATAATACATACAAAATATATGCCTGTCCAAAGAGAAGTCTAAGTAGATACGTAGACTACCCCATAATTTTCGGCTTTGCCATCCTCAGGTAAATAGGCCAAAGTTCGAACAAAAAGCAGGAATAGCGTAAAATCGTGTATCTTTGCAGCTTTAGCAAGGGTCCATAAAAACTTGGAACAAGTATAAAAACTTATTTGCAAACTTGTAAAGCTCATTAAGTTGTGACGGCACAGGATGTTCTCTAGGCCAGACTAAATCATGGAAACTGACTTGACCGTGGGAGAGCCACGCTTCGGCATGAATGGGCCGGGTCGACCATTCATGCCGAAAATTTCGCTCACAGAAAACCGGCGTGAAACAGCACTGTGCTGTTTCGCCGCGTGAGTGAGGGTACCGGAGGCCTAATCCGGGGAATTGTGTGTTTAAAGGTTGGCAGCGCACTTGTCACTTCACTGGTGTCGCTGGTGTCTTTGGGCATCGGCAATCGCTTACCATGAAAAAAAATTAACGTTCAATTAACCTTTGATAGCTAAACAGCTTTTTAAATTTGCGTTTAGCTGTATTGAAGTTTCAAAACCAAAAAAAAACTTATACAAAACTGTCGAAAAAAGTATATAGGAGATGATCCTCCGACATCTCATAAATCTTTTTTGTGACAAACCATTTCTGTTAGAAATAAAAATCCGTTTAATATTTTCGGATTCCACTTTTAAAAAGATCGTCATTAAATTTGATCGTTTGAACAGGATAGGTACAATGTAGAAAGATTAAATTTAAGGCGACGGGTAGCCCTAACTGGACCAATCGATTTAAATTGTTAGTTAGTACTTACTAAACAGGGGGAAAGGGGGGTTTAAAGGTTGGCAGCGCACTTGTGACTCCACTGGTGTCGCGGGTGTCCATGGGTGGCGACAATCGCCTACCATTAGGTGATCCGTCTCCTTGTCTGCCACCTGTCACCTAATAAAAAACCGGATCTATTTATTTTAAGCAATTTCCGAACGGCAATCATTTATACTACCTATTTATTTAATAATTGTGCACTACTTTTTGATCTGTTTTTGCACTCGAAAATTGGATTAACGCCATTTAAGTTTTTTTATCACATAGGTGGCAGACCAGCAGACGGATAACCTGATGGTAAGCGATTGCCGCCGCCCATGGACACCCGCGACACCAGTGATAAGTGGTAGAGATAAATGGCCGTTTTTGGCGGTAATTCAAATTTCGAGTACAAAAGCAGACCGAAAAGTTAAGTATAGGTAAGTATTAAGTAAATAGTATAAGTGTTTTCCGAGCGGTTGCAGCTTCGAAATTGTTAAAAAGACATCCGGTTTAGCTTCTAACAATTTAAATCGCGTTGGTAGTGTTCCCTTTTTTATGTAATAGGTGGCAAACGAGCAGACGGATCACCTGATGGTAAGCGATTGCCACCGCCCATGAAACACCCGCGACACAAGTGGAGTCACAAGTGCGCTACCAACCTTTAAACCCCCTTCCCCCGGATCGGGCCTCCGTTACCCTCACTCACGCAGCGAAACACAGCACAGTGCTGCTTAACGCCAGCCGTGGTATCACTCCGGTCGAGCCGGCCCATTCATGCCGAAACGTGGCTCTCCCACGGTCAAATCTTTGTTTTTCATACTGTCAATATATAGCCTACTCCTAGATCTCAAATATTTCCGGTAGGTAACACGTACATTATTCTGTAAGGACCGGAAATTAATTTGATTTTATTTATTATTTTATTTTATTTAAGGAAACATACAGCTTTTTATATATTTCATTATTAAACTAAGTTATAATAGATATTACATTAGCCTTCACAGTTTCTAAAGTTAAGTTGTACACAATACAATTCTGGTAAGACAGACACCTAATTCGGTAAAACTAAAGGTAAAACAATATAATACTAGGTAGGTATATACTTAAACATTTTGAAGCACCATGGTAAAGCCTACATTACTCGTGCATTGATCTAAGAAGACGGCGGTACTTCGCCAGCTTCTCGTGGAATATGTCTATGTGGATGAAACTCTTATTATATGCACTGGTTGTTCTCACAATAAAACTATTTTTATTCAAATACGAACACAATATCGTTCCACCACATGGTAATCGTACTAAACTTGCGTTGACTAGGACAAGTTCAGAATTTGTAATTTGTTTTTTCCTATAAGGAAAAGTTATAAAACATAAATTAGGCGGAATCTCAAGAGGACGCAACCGCGTGGCTCCCAATGGTAAGGGGACAATTTTCATTGTCACGATATTTTTTAAAGGAAATTGAACAAAGCGATAGTTGCGTTATGTATAAGACGGTATGCCTTCGATTCGAATCTGCGCACGCCCCCTATTTTTTTTTAAAAATAAGTGCATCTTTATCATCTTCTCGCATCTTTCGAAATATTTAGTAATAAAATATTTGATTCATACATACTTATAGTTAAAATAAGTAGTGCCTTGCTACACCCTTACAGGGTGCATGTTACCGACCTATAACTTGCTAGTCATAAAAAGTTTCATGTAATGCATTAGTTTTAAGACTGCAATTGTAACATATATGCAATTAAATAAATAAATAAAATAATTTATTTGAGGTGAAACCTATAACCCGCTTCGTGTAATTTCTTAAGCTTGCTGAATGTGTAAAAAGAAAATAATAGTATCAGCCTGTATCCATAACACACTGGTGGCCAAGGTAAGGGAAACGAAAAATATACTTTTTATGTTTAACAGTTATTTTCGTTTATACATACGAGCATTATCATCAGCCTTACGAACTTATTCATAAACGCTTTACATACCATGTTAATTAAAAAAAAACTATTTGTTCTTTCGATATTCACTAACGTATGTAACGTTAGATGGAAAGTAACAAAGTGTAAGTAATTATAACTATAATGTATCAATACGGGGATTAACACGATATTTATCATGTGAAACAACATTGTGTACTCACATATTTGGCTCGACGTTTCGGCTACGTTACAGCAGCCGTGGTCACGAGCGGACTGGCGGAGCACGCCGTCGTCTGCTGGGGCCGGGCTGTAAATCTTCGGACACCCTCACATTTTTTGATATTAATTCGCCACTAGATGAATTGTCGGTGAAGCTATTCCGACACACTACACTAACTGTAAGTAATTTTGGTTGTATCGAACGTTTCTGGATAAGCCCGTTCATGATTAAAATGCGTTAAATATTTAACTCTAAAATAATAATTTATTTATTTGAATCTCGGGATCATAGTCAGAATCCCGGGGCTCGTCCTATAAACATCTATGTTTGCGGTCAATGAACCCAAATAGCTCCTACCTACTCCGATCATTGGTAAATACCCATAAAAAAA
The DNA here is from genome assembly GCA_019059595.1 of Marasmia exigua. Taxonomy (NCBI): domain Eukaryota; kingdom Metazoa; phylum Arthropoda; class Insecta; order Lepidoptera; family Crambidae; genus Marasmia; species Marasmia exigua. The sequence goes on along the minus strand of CM032486.1, from coordinate 4,579,737 downwards.
TGTGTAGCCAATATTTAATTCATCATCAGCAACCCACACTCGTCCACTGCTGGACATAGGTCTCCCCTAATGCACGCCACTAGCTCCCGATTTTCGGCCACTCTCATCCAGCCTACACCAGCCAGCCTTCGAATGTCGTCATCCCATCTTGTCGCAGGGCGTCCTACACTACGCTTACCGTGTCGCGGTCTCCACTCAAGGACTATTTAATTATCTAAATCTTAATAACTTGGTTCTCCTGTCTATAAGTTGCGTATGTCAGACATGTCGCTTTACATAAGCGGTAGCGTGTCAAAGCCAAGTATATTCAAGGTTTTTGATAGTGGAAGTCACGCTTTGGCCTGACAGAAAACAGCACTAGAGCAGCGTCTCTACGCCAAGTAGTGAGGGTACCGTAGGCTTACTCTGGAGGAAACGGGAATTTAAAGGTTGTGATACCACGGCCTCATAGAAAACTGGCGTGAAGCAGTACTATGCCGTGCTTGACTGCGTGAATGAGGATAGCGGAGGCCCAATCCGTGGGAAGGGGGTTTAAAGGTTAGCAGCGCACTTGTGACTTCACTGCTGTTAGTGTCCATTGACAATCGCTTACCATCAGGTAATCTCAGCTCGTTTGCCACCTGTCACATAAGGCAGGTGAACTGGCGAGCAGTATCGTGTATAAATATGTAAATTACAGAACCATTCCGAAAGCTTTGGACGCATCCAGGAGTTAGAAGCTGGAATAAGCAAAGAGAATTCTTAAGTTACAAGTTTGTTTGCATTGTGACGTAATACTAGATTCAATAAACGGAAAATCGCTTCCATAGAATCGAGCCCGGAGTACCTACACTTGGACCATGATTCAGAATTTGGGGAGTCCGGTAATTACAATGAAGCGACTGCCGACCGACCTTCGAAACCCTTTACAGGGGAACCAGACCAACTGAGTAATGGTTACACGTTTAAGAAACTATCCGAAACATGCAGTTTTCCTCACGATGTTTTCCCTCATTGCCGAGCTAATAGTAGAAATACGCACATATTCGATTCGTGGGTGATGCGCTCGGATTCGAGCCATGACCCCCCCGTATTGAATGCGCATTCTATTTTTATTCATGTATGTACTTATTATATGTATTTATACCGTCCGTGTGTCATAGCAATCAGGGCTCACATAATACCAGCGCCATGGCCTACAGGAAGGTACCCCTTCCTTGAGTCGTGGCTTTAGCTGAGTGAGCCTCTTTTTTACGCATCGCGACACATCTGGACACAATGTATGTATTGCCCGGCCGAATTATTTAACAAAGTAGTTTGTTTTCTTGTTTTATGTTTTTTTTTAATTTGTAATGTTGTGTGTCGTGTGTGTTGAATAAATAAATGTTTTTAATTTATCTTATCTTATCATTCTAAACCACTGAGCTACCATCGCTCAAATTTGAAAATTGTATTTAATAATAATATATCCTCCAACCGATTTCGGCTAAGGCGGCCAATCTCAACGATCAGCCACTTACGCAGGATATATTATAGTGCTCAAGTGTGTGCGCAAACACAAGTGCACTCTCTATTCCCTTGCCCTCATATTCCGATGGAAAACAAGTGTGACCCGACCGGAGAGGGATCGGGCGCAGGACCAACGGCTTAACGTGCTTTCCGAGGCACGGGGGTACAAGACCGCCAATTTCCAGACTCCGGGCTGACACTGAGAATTTCTATAGAAAACTCAGGTACAAATTTTTGCCCGTCCCGGGGATCGAACCCGAGACCCTAAGCGCAGCCGTCGCTTTAAAGTGCGACGCTCTAATCACTGCGCCAACGAGGCAGTCATAAAATCGTATTTTTTTTATTATAGAGGCGGACAAACGAGCAAGCGAGTCACCTGATGGAAAGTAATCAACGCCGCCCATGAACATCCGCGAAATCAGAGAGATCGCTAATGTGTTGCCGGACTCAAAGGTTGCCGGCCGTTTTAAAAAAGAGTACGCTCTTCTCTTATTCATAAAATCGAGATTTATTCATAAAATCGTATCGCACAGCTATGATGTTCCGTATCTTACATCTTACTCTGGGAACAATGTTTACAAGTTGTAGAACATGGTTACATATTCATAAGCCGAGATCCGGCGTGGGAGAACTACCAGCAAGAACTACCAAGTCCTGGCACTTAATTTGAAATAGTAGGTACTTGGCATTTTTTCACAATCTGATCTTAAGTAGTTCTTAACTAAGTGAGTGTGGGTACCGGAGGCCCAATCCGGGGGAATGGTTGGCTGCTAATTCATTTTTCGATATTTTTCGCCCATAGACACTCGCGACACTAGTAGAGTCACAAGTGCGCTGCCAACCTTAAGCCCCCTTTCCCCTGGATTGGGCCTCCGCTACACAGCACAATGCTGAGCTGAGTATCACTCCGGTCGAGCCGATCCATTCATGCCGAAGCATGTATGAATGTGAATGTTCTACCAATTAGACCAAAGTCGACGAAATTTGTAAGTGCTTGATTCGACATGAGATAAAATTTTTAAGTGTGTTATTTTCTTAAGAATAAATTGCGAAAGATTGCTATCATCGTCGTCGTCAGCCCATTTAAGTCCCCACTGCTGGGGCACGGGCCTCCCTCAATCACATGAGGGGTAATTGCCATACTCACCACGCTTGGCAGACGGGTTGGCGAGGGTTTTGATATAAATGCAGAGTTTTCCTTCTCTGGGTGCTGATGATCATGCCAGCAGCTATACCTTAGTCGCCTTTTACGACATCTCGGTAAGAGTGAGGGTGGCCTATTCTACTCTGCCGGGGACCACACGGCGACACGGTTACACACACTGTATACCTAATTACAGTTTTACCAAATTTACAAGTTACACCAATGTACCTGCGCAGAAGTCTTGTGTGAAAGTGAATGTTCTGCCAATTAGACCAAAGTTGACTTGTAAGATTCGACATGAGATGAAATTTTTAAGTGTGTTATTTACTTAAGAATAAATTGCGAAAGATTGCTATAAAAAATATCAACTATAAAGAAAATACCTTTATCTTCCCCGCGTTTTCCAGTACGGAACCCTAAAGTGGACTTTTGTTTATTTTAATTGTGTCTACGGCAAAAGGCTGGTTTTTTGTTTTAATTAAAAAAATAATTTGTATACTGAAAAAGCTTCTCTGTTCAAAAAGTTGTCCGCCGAGGGACCCTAAGGGCATAGGGTGGAAAAAACATGGCCACGTTTATGTTGAAACAACACTTGCAAGGGTATAAGTCCCTTGATGCAAGGGGGAAATTATATTCGCGCTGTTTATTGGGGGGTCTAGAGGTAAAATAATCCCTTCGCATTTATGAATTCTGAATAATTTATTTATTTTAACTTTAATCACAATTTTCTTTGTTTTTTCTTGTTTTATATGTATATTTATGAATTTGTTTTTTTTTGCTAGAGGCAGACAAACGAGCAAGCGAGTCACCTGATGGAAAGTAATGAACGCCGCCCATGAACATCCGCGAAATCAGAGAGATCGCTAATGTGTTGCCGGCCTTTTTAAAAAAAATAATGCTAAATGTCAATCTTTATATATTATATTTACACGATAACAGTCTAATGACTCCAAAGGAGTCACGTTTGAGCCGACCTTGTACGCCTGTGACTCCAGATGGAGTCATACTCCAATATTGAATTTTGCGTCGATTATTTCATGAAACGTCTGAATATAACTTCAAATATTATCTCGGATGTATTAATTAGATACCAGAGCTACTTCAAATTGGAAAAAGCCGCCATAAAATGTCGCTAGTTTTTTATAAATGTATAAAATAAATAAGTATGAAAAACTTGTGACATAAAAAATATTGAACTTTTGCTCAAACTCTTACTTTACCACAAATATAAAAATGTAAAATCTGCCTTTAAACACCAAAGAGTATAACAATAATCTTCAAATTAATATTCAGATGTCGGTGACTCCAAACGAGTCATAAAATCTTTCGGTTAGTCATTTATTTGCGTGAAAAACTTGTGACATAAAAATTATTTAACATTTGTTCAAACTAATACTTTACCACAGATATAAAATTGTAGAATCTGACTTTTAACACCACAGAGTATAACAATAATCTTCAAATTGATATTTAGACGTCGGTGACTCCAAACGAGTCATGCAATTTTTTTTTACACGTCTATGACTCCTTTGGAGTCATATTTTTAAAAGTTTTTTTAGAGATCGTAATGGTTTTTAACCTTCTATTACCATAACTGTATACTTTAACCTTTTAATCATTTTACTACGAAAATTAATTGGACGTCCGAGTCATTTTGAACTTTTTGTTCTGGGACAGGAAACGTGTTAAAGCATAGGCGTCACAAAGGTCCAGCCTGAAAACCAGCACTGCAGCTGCTTATTGTGACAGTTGCAGCCGTTATTGGGTGTCCTGGTACGTCATACATCAAAGAAGGCGCGGCGAGCGCGAGCCGTACGGTCCAGAGGGTCTAATTTAGAGCACGTTACGACCGAATCGGAGTTTTCCTCTCATTCACACGCGCTGTGTGTCTCCTTTGTTCGGATGCGACAGGTATATTCTCGTTCGTTACGGGACGGCTTCAAATTAAGCCACCTGTCCCGGCTGTGGGGTTTCCGGCCGTGATTGCGCTGAGATGCGATGATTGATGATGATGTGGCGATGATTGCTTACCATCAGGTGACTCGTTTGCTCGTTTGTCGCCTCTAGCATAAAAAAAAAGATGGACACCCCAGGGGTTTTGGTTAGGGTTAGAGTCCCATATACCATCTTGTTTCCTACATGTGACAAGATGAAGGCCATAATTGTTTACCCTGGAAAAAATATGCTAAGACTGAGCCTTGTCGGCCGCTCCTTTTTTGTGTCATATGTGGCAGATGGATCATCTGATGGTAAGTGGAGCCACAAGTGCGCTGCCAACCTTAATCCTTTGCCCAGGATTAGGCCTCCGGTACCCTCACTCACGCTGCGAAACACAGCACAGTGCTGGTTCACGCCGGTTTTCTGTGAGGCCGTGGTATTACTCCGGTCGAGCCCGCCCATTCATGCCAAAGCGTAGCTCTCCCACTGTCAAAACTTTATGCTCTGTACCGTTTTGTTTTTGTTTTATGTTTAATATGTTGGGGTCAATGAATTATTTCTTATACTTATAGGCAATGGCGAAGCGGGGCGATGCCAGGAGAAGAATATGAAAACCCTTTCAAAATTACCTAGCACTTCTAATACAGTTAGACACAAGCCCGAACGATGCATTTGCAGAAACGCCAGCGGACACAAACCTGTGCCCAAACTAATAACACGATTCTAGTTTAAAACAATTCAGCTCCATTTCCATTCCATGCAGTAACGAACAAAGAGATTTTGGTTATGACAGGTGCATCTAACATCACGAGTGGTAGCATACTCATCGCTTTTGTCTTTGGAATAAAACCACAATTCACTTTCCATCAGGTGTGCCGTATGCTCTTTTGTCCGCTATAATGTAAAAAAAAAATCTACCGTCCGCTTACTAAAAGGTCGCTGACACTGAGAATTTCTTATTACAGACATGACGAATCTATAAGGGTTCCGTTTTTTGCCATTTGGCTACGGAACCCTAAAAATGAAAGAAGATTTTTTAAATTACATTTTTTTTTATCAGCCTATAAACTGTCCCACTGCAGGGCAAAGACCTCCATCATAGAAATCAAGTTATCGCTACTATGATGGGATTAGGCTTAATCACCACGCTTACCAAATGCGGATTGGTGATCACAAACCCGAGCTATGTCCGAAAAATTCGAAACATACTTTTCGCTCGACCCGGGAATCGAACCAAGGACCCTGAGATCACGGCCTGGTACTTGAACCACTAGACCAACAGGGCGTTAGAATCAGAATTATACATGCGTTTCGTTATAAACATACTAGAAGCCCTCGACGTACGAGTATTTCGTTTGTCTGTCCTACTTTTTATATGACTACTCAAAAACAGGAGTATAATAAAAAATTTAAATCAAACACACAGTATACACCTATTAAAACGCACATACCCACATATTACTCTGACATACACTTATATAAACCTTCACACACACAGACACGACACACCACATAAACACACACATCAATACACACCACACATCTACTCAGCATCACACACATCCACTTTATTATAAATAATGTAAGTAAAGGTAAATAATTAATAAACACCAACATCATTGTATAATCTTTAATATTAAGAAAACACTCCTGTTATTAGTATTATATTATTATAAAAAGAGCCTCCTCTCACAACACAGGGCGACCTTATGTGAGAGCAGTTTAAATATTGCTAAGTATCAGTGTTTCTTGAATAAACGATATTTTCATTTTCATTTTCAATTTAACTTTTAGGTTTGTTCGACATATTTATATTATTCTCCTAGTGAGACTGACTCGGTGGCGTAGTGTTTAGTGGGTCGCACTATAATGCGACAGCTGCGCAAGAGCTCCCGGTTTCGATCCCCAGGTCGAACCAAAAATTTGTACCTAAGTTTTCGGTAAAAATCTTAGTGTCAACCCGGAGTCTGAAAGTTGGCGGTCTTGTACCCCCGTGCCTCGGAAAGCACGTGAAGCCGTTGGTGCTGCGCCTAATCCCTCTTCGGTCGTGTCACACTGGTGTCCCATCGGAATATGAGGGTAAGGGAATAGAGAGTGCACTTGTGTTTGCGAAAACACTTGTGCATATTATAATATGTCCTGCGTCGATGGCTGATCGCTGAGATTGGCCGCCGTAGCCGTAATCGGTTGGAGGTAGTATTCTTCTAGTTCAGAGCCAAAACTGAATTTCCAAATTCCAATCCGTAATCGCGTGACATGACCGGAGAGAGATTGGTCGCAGGACGAACGGCTTAACGTGCTTTCCGAGGCAAGGCGGTACAAGACCGCCAACTTTCAGACTCCGGGCTGACACTAAGATTTTTACCGAAAACTTAGGTACAAATTTTTGGCCCGACACCTGGGGATCGAACCCGGGAGCTCTTGCGCAACTATCGCTTTATAGTGTGACCCACTAACCACTACGCCACCAAGGCAGTCTCACTAGCAGAATAATATATCTAAATCTAAATTCTCACAACATCTCATACGCTGACATGATTCCGTACTAAGTAGCTTAAGCACTTGTGTTACAGATATCAGACAACAGAGGAACACAAATATATACTTAAATACATATATTACACCCAGACACCGAACAAACACAAGTGTTCATCGCACGAATGTTTGTCCAGGGTGGGGATCGAACTCACGACTTTTGGCGTAAGAGGCAGGGTCACTACCAATTGCGCCATCCGGTCAGTCATATATATGTCGAACAAACCTAAAAGTTAAATTATACTCCCTTGTTTGAGTAGTCATATAAAAAGTAGGGTAGACAGAAAGAAATACTCGTACTTCGAGGGCTTCTAGTATGTTTATAACGAAACTCATGTATAATTTAAAAAATCTTCTTTCATTTTTAGGGTTCCGTAGCCAAAATGGCAAAAACGGAACCCTTATAGTTTCGTCATGTCCGTCTGTCCGTCTGTCCGTCTGTCCGTCTGTCACAGCCGATTTACTCGGAAACTATAAGTACTACAGTGATGAAATTTGATGGAATATGTGTTGTATGAACCGCTACAAAAATATGACACTAAATAGTAAAAAAAAGAATTGGGGGTGGGGCCCCCCATACATGTAACTGAGGGATGAAACTTTTTTTTTCGATGTACATACCCGTGTGGGGTATCAATGGAAAGGTCTTTTAAAATGATATAAAGTTTTCTAAAAAACATTTTTCTTAAAGTGAACGGTTTTTGAGATATCAGCTCTCAAAGTCGTAAAAAGTATGTCCCCCCCCCCTCTATTTTTATAACTACGGGGTATAAAATTCTAAAAAAAATAGAGGTGATGCATGCTAATTAACTCTTTCAACGATTTTTGGTTTGATCAAAGTATCTCTTATAGTTTTTTGAGATAGGTTGATTTAACTGTAATTTTGGTTAAGTTATTGTGCTTACACTGAAACGATGGCTGAACCTTATAAGATAGATCAAAAATATACTACAGTATTGTACACCTTTAAAAATCCGCGATGATATAAAATCTTTATAATGTATATTTGCTGCTACGGAACCCTTTGTGCGCGAGCCCGACTCGCACTTGGCCGGTTTTTCTTCTTGTTTACGTATTACATGAGATTTCAAATGAAAGAGAAAAAAATCAGAATTGAATCCAAGAGGCTGTCCATTAATTACGTGGTGTTTTAGCGACTCTTTTTTTGTCAGTCGGTAGGTTCTGCCAAACCTACGTGTGCTCATTTGGTTTTGAACGAAATCACCTTGGACTTGTGGGGAGCAGAAGGCTCGCACCTTAAATTTTTTGGACCCCCTAACTTGGTGATATATGTTGAGGTTTTTACTACCCCTCACCTAACACCATGAGTATTTTTTTTGTGCTGCGAAGTTTAAGACATCCATTAACGACTAATATTGAAAATTGCATGTGGTTTCAGAAAGATCAGTTAAATTAAAAAATAAATACACGCGATATCTCCTGAAATCCCCTGGTAATATTTGTTTTTTTTTAACCTTAAAACCGAATCAAAATCCGTTGCGTATTTTTGAAAATCTAAGCACATAACATAGGGACAGAGAGACAGTAAAAGCGACTTTTACTATCTCTCTGTCCCTATGTCCCTGTCTCTGACCCGTTTGGAACAGTGGTAGTGAACGCTGCCCCTGGTGTAAGGGTTGCGGGTTCGATCCCCGCACAGTACAAACATTTGTGTGCATGAACTTATCTGTTTTTATTGGTATGAGTGTTATCTATGTATTATAAGTATGTATTAACAAAAGAAAAGTATTATTATATGTATATATTTGTAATCCCACTGTTGATTCTGATATCCATAACACAGGTGCTTGAGCTACCTATCTCGAAGTCAGATCAAAGTATATGATGTTGTGGAATATTTATTTATTTTTTATTTTTTTTTCCTTAGTAATAATGTAAAATATTTTACACAAATTGGGAAATAAAACTTCATTCAGAAACGGTTACAAGTAACGAGTAAAATAAGTGATTCATTATCATCATCATTTCAGCCAATATACGTCCACTGTACGAGTACATAGGCCTCCATCAATGATCTAACACATACAAAAATTCTGGGATTATGTCGAAGACAGACTTTTGGGGTATAGTTTGGTTTTTATATTTTTTTATTCAACTTGACAGGAGTTGTCATTTTCTTTCTTGTTAAATTCTGCGTGGAATATGTAGTAATTTAGCCTGTATTTTTAGGGTTCCGTAGCCAAATGGCAAAAAACGTAACCCTTATAGATTCGTCATGTCTGTCCGTCTGTCCGTCCGTCCGTATGTCACAGCCACTTTTCAACTATAAGAACTATACTATTGAAACTTGGTAAATAGATCTATTTTGTTACCCGCACTACGATTTTTACACGTAAATTGGAAAAAATAAAAAAATGGGGGGTGGGGGTTCTCCATACTTTAAACTGAAACTCGATTTTTTTTTCATTAAACCTTTACGTGTGGGGTATCTATGGTTAGGTCTTTAAAAATGATGCAAAGGTTTTTAACATCATTTTGCGCAAGAGACGCTCCCAAAGTGGTAAATTGGTATTTTGTGGACCCCCTAACTTGGTGATATATATTGAGGTTTTTACTACCCCTCACCTAACACGTTCCGTAGCCAATTAACAAAAAATGAAACCCCTATAGATTCGTCATGTCTGTCCGTCTGTCCGTCCGTCCGATTGTCACAGCCACTTTCCGACCGAAACTATAAGAACTATACTATTGAAACTTGGTAAATAGATCTATTTTGTTACCCGCATTACGATTTTAACACAAAAATTGGAAAAAATACAAAATTGGGGGGGGGGGGGGGGGTCTTGAAACTGAAACTCAAGTTTTTTTTGATAAAACCTTTACGTGTGGGGTATCTAAGGATAGGTCTCTAAAAATGTCTCTATGATGTACATAATCATGAAAACTAACAACGAAAATTGGTTTGAAGTAGATATAGTGAGTAGTTTTTTTTTAATACGTTATAAACCGTAAACCGCAATTTTCCTTCCATATATCTTACTTGCTGCTACGGAACCATTTATGGGCGAGTCCGACTCGCACTTGGCCGTTTTTTTTTATTTACATATTCATTTTAATATATTTATCTTTCACTTCTTACGCGTGTTTTCTTTCGTCTGCCACTGATTAGATGATTGCAACTGTTTACCGAACATCTTCTTACTATTCTCCATTATCAGAATACGGGTTACAAGGTCCTTGCCATGAACTGACGGCCCCCCGAGGGTTGGCATAACCCACTTTAAGAAGCTCTGCTCTACTTTGACATCAAACAATTAATGAGCACAGTTTGGCACACATACGAGCTGCAAGCTTTTTATTAGCACTTTATACAGTGTGCTTTTCACTTCTCTTTTAACTTTTCCTTTTTTTGGCTTCTATTGTGTGAAAACAATAAACTACTATTATTAATTCAAACTGGAATACGGTGTTTTAATTTTTTTTTGTAATCCAAAGACCTCTCTATTATAGATACATTGAAACTACCTGAGATTTACAACTTTAAAATCACATTATTTTGGGCAAACCCAAAACGCTCCATACAAAATGGCGACAGGCATGTGACGTCACACGCATGTATTTTGTATGCATTTCTTTTGAATTTTGTATGGATTATAAAATGTTTCGTTTAAATGTCAAGGGTTCTATTATAATAGTTGGTGCAAATTGTATGGGTTTTTCAATGTTATAATTATTTTTTTTATAATTTCATACTTTTAAATTGAGTTTCCCATTCCAAACCGGTTATTCCACTTTTCACGGTAGGCAGCGGCATGACTGTGCTCCGGCATTGTTGATGTCTATGAGCGGCGGTTACCATTTACCATCAGATGGGCCGCATGCTAGTCTGCCTATTATTCGCAATAAAAACCGGCTAGACGTTATATTTTTCATTGAGATTTTTTACTATTGGTACATATTGACCTATATTTTGATAAAATATATATTTTTGTAAAATTTCGAGCTTATTCAAATACCCTATTAAAGCGATGCTGATACATGATTATGCACAGACAGACACACAAATCTGGTTATCACACACCGCACACAGTCTGGCAATTTTTCTCAATAGGCTATTTGACAGTATGAAAAATATTTTTTTTTATAGTCATCCACCTAGTGTAAAGCTTTGAAAAGAATTAACAATAAAACACAAAATAAAATTAATTCGAAATCGTTTAAAATAGATCCGATTCATCATCTTCAGCCTATTAAAGTCCCCATTCCGGGGGCACGGGCCTCCCTCAATCACATGAAGGGTAATTGCCATACTCACCACGCTTGGCAGACGGGTTGGCGAGGGTTTTGGTATAAATGCAGAGTTTTCCTTCTCTGGGTGCTGATGATCATGCCAGCAGCTTTACCTTAGTCGCCTTTTACGACACCTCGGTTAGAGAGAGGGTGGCCTATTCTACTCTGCCGGGAACCACACGGCATGTTGTAACCCCTGGCGTCGCTAGTGTGCCCTACCCATCACCTTAACAAAATACACCAAAGAGCACTAAATATAATTAATCAAACCTTTACATTGCATTAAATTATAGTTGATGATTTATTCAATCTGCACTTAAAGGCATTTGTGATTTTCGTCCATTCAATTACAACAGTAATACCATTTCCATTCATTTAGTAATTATGTGGGGTCTCTAGTCGTTTATCGGTAGAACTAGTATAAATTTATGGTGACGGGTAGGGCACACTAGCGACGCCAATCGATTTTAATTTTTAGCTTCGGCATGAATGGGCTGGCTTGACCGGAGTGATACCACGGCCTCACAGAAAACCAGCGTGAAGCAGCACTGTGCTGTGTTTCGCTGAGTGAGTGAGGGTACCGGAGGCCCAAATCGGGGGAAAGGGGTTTAAAGGTTGGCAACGCACTTGTGTCTCCACTGGTGTCGCGTATGTCTATGGCAATCGCTTGCAATCAGGCGATCCATCTGCTCGTCTGCCACCTATTATAATAAAAAAACATTTTTTTCAGCTACTAAACCAGATATATTTTAAACAATTTCGGGGTTACAACCTCACGGCAAACACTGTCTTATACTATTTATCAAATAACCATGCAAAAATGTTGTATATAAAAGCAAGTGTGTTATCCCAATGTAATAAATTTTGTGATGATGTCTAATAATAAGCCGTACCCACAACGTAGAAATATCCAAGAAAACTAAGAAAACTAACCCATAAAGTTAATAATTGAGTGAAACTTGCATATTGAAACTTTTCGTATAGCACATCGTCAGCCCATTTAAGTCCCCACTACTGGGGCACGGGCCTCCCTCAATCACATGAGGGGTAATTGCCATACTCACCACGCTTGGCAGACGCGTTGGCGCGGGTTTTGATATAAATGCAGAGTTTTCCTTCTCTGGGTGCTGATGATCATGCCAGCAGCTTTACCTTAGTCGCCTTTTACGACACCTCGGTAAGAGTGAGGGTGGCCTATTCTACTCTGCCGGGGACCACACGGCTCCGTATGGCACCCATTAGTGTTATTTTAAGATAAAATATAAGCCTAGGTCACCTGGACAGAAATAAGAAATCGATTGATACCTCATTCGTCAAAATCGGCTGGATAGTTTAGGCAGAATCTTGGAACATACAAACATATTTACATACTTAGGCTGCTAAAATCATAACCCTTCCTTTGTGGCTTTGCCGTAGTCGGTTAAAAATCATTTTTGCAATATTGTAAGTAAGTTTTGTTGTGTGTTGTACAATAATGAGTAGGTATCTATTAACTATCTCTACTATGGTAATGAGATTATGGTCTTGGATCTCATCTCTTTTAGTTAAAACCTAGGACTAATAAAAAAAATCACACAACATTGACATAAATCGATCTAATCTTCAAGCAAGAAGCTTAACACTTTGTGTAATGAGTAACGAAGTCAACAAAGGTACAATAACATAAGTACCTATTAGTTAGAATTTGAAGATTTTTTCAGTTTGTATGAATAAAAAAAAAAAGATATTGCAACACCATTTATAGTCCTTTTCACATAGCATGATCTGGGTGACAGATGTCAAAATCCATAAATTTTTCACGTTAGTCTCATTCTAATGTATTACTTACGTATAGCTATGTCCTGCTGTCACCCAGATGCTATGTGAAAAGGACTTTAGTGTAAATGTTCGGTGAAAATAATTCAAAAATGAAATAAATCTCACATAAATACTACGTAACGGTTTCATTTCATTTTCATGTATGTATGAAGCTTTCAAATATTTACATCACACATTCAACTAAGATCGCAAGAGTATTGTACCTATCTCGTATGTTCATTATTTTCTTTCATCTTTTCATTTCGTTGAACTCATAAAATGTCATGAGATTAAAACATAATAAACGCTCATAAATAATATTAATTAAAAGAACACATCTATATATCATAAAAAAGTAATTACCATCAAATATCTCCAAATATCCAATTAATTTCACACGTTGAACTGTCGTATCTGGGCTAACGGCATACTTTAGTGTCCTCGACTAAAATATTCTAACGTTTATTTTAATCTTCATATTTTGGCAAGCACCACAATGTCACAATTTTGCCCACAATAAGATTCAACAAACTTTTTTTGCACAACACTGAACGAGGCCGTGAAAATTAAAAAGTTATACCGGAAAATAAAAAGTAAAAACGTCACTTTTCGAATTTCGAACTCTCGAACACGTGTACGTTCGTGACGCGCGAAACTACCGCCCCGGGAGACGAGCGAGCGACTACTAACTGAAAACGGGAGATGAATCGTCTGAAAAAGTACGTTTTTAGTGCTAAAGCGGGACAGAGGTTACTCTTTTCTCTGTCAGACACAGGCGCAGGAAAATTCTGAATGCAGTCAACCACAGACAGTACTGAATGGGCGATGCAGCAAAAGAGAGAACCTTTTTTTTAGCTTTCTATAGGTAACGGATCGCTTCAAAGTGCAATGGTGATTTTCATGCGAAACTGTCATATTATAATTATTTTAACCCACTATTTGAGAGCTTATAAAAGCAATGATTTTAACAATTCATAATACGCCGAAACTATAATTGGTAAACCGATTTCAATGAATGAGGTTTTCATAAGAGTTTAAATTTATCCATGGGTAATTGCGTACACCAATGACATTTCTGTCAAATGAACTGAAATGAAATGAAATGAAAATTGTTTATTCAATTTAGGTCCATACAGAACACTTATGAATGTCAACATGGTTACCACTGGTTCGGAATGTAGTTTTCTGCCAAGAAGACACCAGCAAGAAACTCAGCAGTTACTCTTTTAAAAAAAAAATGTCACCATTAAATTTTTGTGTTACTAATATGTCCCTAAATTATTGTCATTCAAAAAATCGTCTATTTTATAATAGCCTTTCTTCATGTCAGCATATGAAATCATTTAGGGCTTTATTCATGAACGCTCAATAAAACTTTGATAGCTGGAACGGTCTTATAGAGCAGTTTTGACGTTTAAAACAAAAAAAAAAGTCATAATGTTTTATAAAAAAATATGAAAACGGTTTTATAACACCGTTTTAGGGATTCGGCGGGTAGGGCTAAAACAAGCCGCATGGGCTGATGCAATTCAAAGGTTTTAAATTAGTGTCTTAGTGGTTTTTAGTGTACAAATGTGGTGTTTATTTGTGCAGTGAAGTGCCGCAAAGTGATCCTAATAATAAGAAACGTTGGATTGTATCCTTTTTAACACTGCTATTGTGTGTCGAGTGCGTTGTCTCGTGACAACTTGCTTAGACCTAATAGAGTCTTAAAACCCGCGATTGCTTATTAGAGTGATATCCGCTGAATCCGTAGGTCGATAAAAACGTAAAACACCGGTGTTTTATTGAGTGACTGTGACTTTGACTGACTTAGACTGTTGACTACCTACTTATTCTCAATAATTTACTTGACATTGGCGAATTATCTGTATGTGTTAGAAAGGTTTAACAAACATTTATGAATAAGGCCCGATTCAACCAATCTTTATCCGTGGACAAATCTATGGTATAACGCCAGATTTGTATAGAATGACAGCGCTTTACCGTAGATTTAGTATCGGATTGGTCGAATCCGGATTAAGATTGGTCCCTTACCCCCTTATTAAAAATCTCGAACCAAGGATAGTTCTGGAACAAAATTCGTGCGAGCCCCTTTTAACATTGCTTGCTGGAATAAGATGACATGACGTTTAGTACGGTAATAACTTTAGATCGTGATTTAGAATAAGGTGGTTAATGTTTAATCACAGATTAAAAATACCAATTTCATTTGGAACGGCAAAAAGTAAGTCTAATATTGTAATATTAGACTTTTTGAATGGGAATTTTTACCCGACTACGGCGAAGCAAAAAGGAGGGTTATGAAATTCAAAATTCAAAAGTACTTTATTTGCATAGGCTTATATACAGCTCTAACAAATCGTCATACATGAAAAATATAAATTATAGCTATGTATATTATACATGTAATTAAACATATATGTCGATACAAAAAATATACTAAGAAATGAATAAATATAATGTGATTCTACCACCGGAATCGGAAAGTTGATTCTGACGAGAAGATCCGGCAAGAAACTCGCCAGTTACTCTTTTTAATCACCAAAATTTGTAAGTACAGTATCATGGGTGTAGGCGAACAGTTTATCATTTCCACAAATTCTTGTCATTTAAGTAATCATTAACTGTATAATAGGCTTTTGCCATTAAATAATTTTTTAACATGTGTTTTAAATTTAGGCATTGGTAAATCAACAAGCTTTTGTGGTAACTTATTAAATATTTTAATATATGATTTTGACCTGTATGTATGGTTGTTCATCTGTTCCCTCATAACTTATAAACTAGTTATCATATTTGAACAAATGAAGTGTCGTTAGAAGCGTCTTGATTGTCTTTATTTAAAGCAACATTTTTTATGGAACCATTAAGTTTATGAAATAATAGGTTTACGCATTATTTAATATAGCTATCGAAAAAAGCTCTTCCGCGGTGCGTACGATGCGACACGACGTGACGTCACGTCTGTCGCTGTTTCTATTTTTACGCTAGGGGCGACAAATGAGCAAACAAGTCACCTGATGGAAAGTAATCAACGCCGCAAATGAACATCCGCGAAATCGCTAATGTGTTGCCGGCGTTTTCAAAAAGGAGTACGCTCTTCTCTGGAAGGTCCCTAAGTCGTAGGCCGTCGTGAAATACTGCCGCAGCCAAACCGTTCCACAGAACTGAGCTAAGTGGTAGAAAGCTCCGCGAGAAATGCTCAGTATTAGACCGCCATCCATCGAGATGATGTGGATGGAATGACAATCGCTTGCGTGTGGTTATATGTAAGAATGAAGCTGCAGGGAGTAAATGAAACAGTTCCTCAGAGCACTCCCCATGATAGATGTGGTATAGAATGCTGAGGGAGGCTATATCCCGTCGCACTGCTAGAGGATCAAGTCGACTAGAGAGAGTCAAGTCACCGACAGTTCGAGCAGCCTTACGTTGTACGCGGTCTAACGGAAGAAGTTTGTACTGAGGTGCACCAGCCCAGAGATGGGAGCAGTATTCCATATTAGGCCGAACTTGTGCCTTATAGAGTTGTAACCGATGACCTGGTGTGAAATACCGCCCCGCCCTATTAGGTACACCAAGTTTATTTGAAGCTATTTTCGCTTTGTCTTCCAGATGACCGCGAAACCGGACATCGCTCGAAATTTCGACACCAAGGATCTCTATAGAGTAGGCTTGACATCAACGGGAGTGCCCTGAAAACTGATTGGCACTTCAAAGGGACGTCTTATAGCGGTTAACGCGCACTCTTGTGTCTTGGAGGGATTAAAATGGACTAAATTAAGTTACGACCCCAGTTCAAAACATGATTCAATATGTGTATATGACTTCAGACACAAGTGTGTTCCTTTTTAATGACTTTATTTATTTACTGTGCGGGGATCAAACCCGCAACCCTTACACCAAAAGCAGAGTTCACTACCACTGATCCAAATGGGTCGGGATGTATGTGACGTTGTGAAATATTTATTTATTTATACTTATATCGGTGAGTTTTCAAGCTAACTGAGTCATTATTTCACCAATGCAATGTTTTTATTTCTGAGAGCGCCTTTGATAACTAATCATAAAAATAGCCTATTTTCTAAAGCTGTAAATGAGAGAAGTCACTTTTATGAAAAAGCTTATGCTGGTCCCCCTAAATAACCCTTCAGCCGCCATCCACAATTTTATTGTCATCTTGATTTCCTGATAAAATTGCATGGAATATTTTCCTAATGTTGTAATCGGGAGTGGGTGTTTATGCGTGTGGAAACGAGAGCTGTCACTCACATGACAGATGTTGACAGCGCTTTAAATGTATGAGATGTGTGTAATCGGTTGGCTGAGCTGTTTTTTTAATTTTATCGTTTTCGTATTATTTTGATTTATGGGTGTTTTTTGTTGGGGGCATTTATCTCGTGTGAAAGATGAACATACCTAAATATCTGCCAAAAAACATTGTCATAGGGAATGTAAATTTTTGTGTCTTTTTTTTCGGTGGGAGTTATTGTGTTTTCGTATGATTTTACTTTTTTTTGTAGTAAGGCTTGCTTTGTGGTTGCGTTATATAGGGGAATGGATTGGCATCACAACTGTGGATCGGCAGCTTTGTCTCGCAATGAACAGAGAGGATTTTAAAAAGCTCACGGCCAACCTTCAGAACTGATTAGGCACTCAAAGAAGATGAATAGCTAGCTGCACACTGTGGGAATGCAAAGCAAATAATAATGACTTCCTACATTATCAGGGGGAACCAGAGTGATGACCACGGCCTCACCGAAAACCGGCGTAAAGCAGCGCCTGCGTTCTGTCTCGCCGAGTGAGTGAGGGTACCTACTGAAGGCCAGTCCAGAGGGAAAGGGGGTTTAAAGGTTAACACAGGACACAAGACACAGGGTGTCATAAAATTAGAATTACTATTTGAACTTTCATTATGTGGCCAGGATGTGATGACAATAGATAACAGTATAATTTTTATTCTTTTTGTATAAGAATAAAAATTGCAATCCTTCCATATTATTTGAAAAGAGTAAGTACTGAGTTTCTTGCCGATTCTTCTCAGTAGAAATTGAAATTCTGAATCAGCGGTAAATTATATAATATTTGACATTCATAAATGTTCTGTATGGACTTAAATTAAATCAAGATATTTTTAATTTGATTTTGATTCTTGATATTTTCGTTAGACTATCGGTTCATGATGAATAAAGCACTTTCCATCAACAACGTAATTAGAATTAGTTACAAACTATTTGAAATTTGATGTTTCCAAGATCTGGGTATTGACAATAGAGAACAGTAATCTATATTATTAATAGCTATTCTCGTTAAAAGTTGTAGGTGTATACCTACAATATTAAGGCGACGGGTAGCCCTCACTATTGAAACCATTCGTTTTTAATTGTTAGCTACTAAACCGGATCTATTTTAAACAATTTCGGGGCTACAACCTCTCGGCAAACACTTATACTATTTACTAAATAACTATGCACAAATGACGGGTCCGTTTTTTCTAAGCGAAAAATTGATTACCGCCAAAAGCGGTCACTTTTAGCGTGAATCAATTTTTCGCGTACAAATGTTGGGTCCGCATTTGTGCATGGTTATTTAATAAATAGTATAAGTGTTGACCGAAAGGTTGTAATCCCGAAATTGTTTAAAATAGATCCGGTTTAGCAGCTAAAAATTAAAATCGATTGGCGTCGTTAGTATGCCCTACCCGTCACATTAATGACACTATCAGTTCATGATGAATAAAGCACTTTCCATCATCATCATCATCATCATCGTCAGCCCATTTAAGTCCCCACTGCTGGGGCACGAGTCTCCCTCAATCACATGACGGGTAATTGCCATACTCACCACGCTTGGCAGACGGGTTGGCGAGGGTTTTGGTATAAATGCAGAGTTTTCCTCCTGGGTGCTGATGATCATGCCAGCAGCTTTACCTTAGTCGCCTTTTACGACACCTCGGTAAGAGTGAGGGTGGCATATTCTACTCTGCCGGGGACCACACGGCCACACTTTCCATCAACAATTCTATAATAGTTCCAATCAGTTTCCGAGTGTAAATTGAAACAGTTCTAGACCGTGCCAGATTCTACAATAACACAATATTCATAGAGAAATCCTGCAGTAAGCTATTAATATACTGCAACTGTGTGGCCAAATGTATAATGTACAGGGTATTTTATAAAGCCATCTCCGGTACGCTGGGCGTTTCGTTATGCGCAGGGATGCCAAAGAAAATATTTAAATATCTTCAAGAGAAGAGCGTACTCTTTTTTAAAAAGGCCGGCAACACATTAGCGATCTCTCTGATTTCGCGGATGTTCATGGATTGCGTTAATTACTTTCCATCAGGTGACTCACTTGCTCGTTTGTCGCCGCAGCATAAAAAAAACTTGTTTATTTAAAACTTTGAATGAATGAATGAATATACTTTTATTGCACTCAAAATAAAGTATGAAAACTTAAAACTAGATATTACAGGATATGTACAACGAAGGCGGCCTTATCACTATGAGCGATCTTTTCCAGGCAACCTTTGGATAAAGGACACTTGATGAAGGTGTAGGGCGGTGCAATCTTAAATATTTATATACTTACACAGAAAGTTTAAATGCAAATACATAAATAAAATATGAATATACTAGCGGCCGCCCGCGACTCCGTCCGCGTGGAAAAGTAACTTTTTACCCCCCTTTCAACCCCTTACAACCCCCCTTTCGCAATAAAAAGTAGCCTATGTCCTTTCTCAGGGTCTAGATTATCTGTATACCAAATTTCATTTAAATCCGTTGAGTAGTTATGGCGTGAAAGAGTAGCAGACAGACAGACAGACAGACAGACAGACAGACAGACAGACAGACAGAGTTACTTTCGCATTTATAATATTAGTATGGACTAATACATACAATATGAATATACTAATACATACAATATAAATAATATATATCTTCTAATCTAATATATAAAATTCTCGTGTCACAGTTTTCGTTGCCATACTCCTCCGAAACGGCTTGACCGATTTTGATGAAATTTTTTGTGCTTATCCGGTATCTATGAGAATCGGCCAACATCTATTTTTCATCCCCCTAAATGTTAGGGGTAGTCCACCCCTAAATTTTTATTTTTATTTTTTAGACAAAATTTTTAATTTCTCTTTTTTTATGATACAACATACAAAAATACATACAATCCTCAATTTTCACCCTTCTACAATCAACCCTTTTATTTATATGGCAAAACAACGTTTGCCGGGTCAGCTAGTGATTAATAAATACATAAATATAGCAACTAAAATAATAACAATGGATCCCAAAGCAGACGAATGATTCTCAGAGGACAGGAAGAGATGGGTGAGAGGAAGTGGGTAGTAGTAACAGTGGTCTCAAAGGGTCAGGAAATGTGATTTAATTTGGGCTTTAAAGATGGGTAGGGAATTGGATTGCCTGATTGTCAGAGGTAAAGCATTCCACAGTCGGATAGACTGCACGGTGAAGGATTGGGAGTAGGATTGAGATGAATGAGGAGGGAACTTAAGATGGAGAAGTTTGGAAGAACGCATATGACCTCGAGTGGGCTGGAGAAACTGGAAACGCTCTTTGAGGTATGGTGGAGATTTGGGACTGAAAAGAATAGTATATAGTAAGGAAAGAATGTGGGAGTCACGACGAAGACGGATAGGAAGCCATTGTAGACGAGCTCTATACTTAGATATGTGGTCATACTTACGCAAGCCGAAAATAATACGTATGCAATAGTTCTGGAGACGTTCGAGCTTGTTGAGTAGAACCTCATTTAGATCGAGATAGCAACAGTCGGCGTAGTCAAGAATTGGGAAAAGTAAGGTTTGTACTAGCGCAATTTTGGTGGGTATTGGTAAGAAATTACGGAGTCGATTTAGTGATCCAGCTGCTGCGAACAGTTTCTTACTAACTTCAGCAATTTGAGTAGTCCAGGATAGGGAACTGTCAATATGAATCCCAAGGTTCTTAACCGTTTTGCTGTAGGGGATTGAAATTCCGTCAAAAAGTATGCTTGGCAATGTGCTCCTAGTCAATCCTGGATAACAACCTTGAACTACCAATAACTATAACCTGCGTTTTTTTAGGGTTAACCAAGAGACCAAAAAATCTGCTCCATGCCGAAATACGGTCTAAGTCTGAATCAATAGCCTTTACAGCACTGGAGAGATCGCTTAGGCTACCCTGCGTATAAATTTGGAGATCGTCTGCATATAAGTGGTAGGAAGAAGTGAGATTGTGGGTAATGGAATTTACAAAAATAGCAAAGAGTAGAGGAGACAGTATGCCACCTTGCGGCACGCCAGCACTAACGTCGCACCATGCGGAGGTAGATTCATCAGCACGGATGCGCTGCCGACGGCCATGCAAGTAACTTCGAAACCAGTCAGTTACCATTGGAGATATGTTAAGAGAAAAGAGCAAACCAAGCAGAATGTCAAAATCCACAGTGTTAAAGGCGTTGCTGAAATCCAGCAGTGCTATGACTTTATTGCACAAAACGACATAATATGCCCAGAGGCAGACTCTACCAATCAACCTTATCTTGTACCTATCATACGCTGCATACAGAGTGTATCTGTCAACATATTTTGTTCTAAGCCTTTTCGAAATCAGTCGATTTTTTTTTCAACTCAAAGGGTCAATATTTTTACTTAAGGTGACGGGTAGGGAACACTAGCGCGAATTTTTAGCTAATAAACGGGATCTATTTAAACAATGTCGAAATTACAACCTCTCGGCAAACACTTATACTATTTATTAAATAACCATGCAAAAATGTTGGGTGTAACGCGTACGCGAAAAATTTATTCACGCCAGAAGCGGCCACTTTTGGCGTGAATAAATTTTTCGCGTACAAAAACGGAGCCAACATTTGTGCACAGTAATCGGTCTATGGTTAGTCGAGGATTAGTTATAAAAATTTGGGAACTAACATTATTCCGTAATAATCATGAACTTGCTAGTTTAGGATTAAAGCCGGTAACAGAGCAGTATTTTGTAATAAGACGATTTGAAGTTTATTGCATCAGCCCACGCGGTGTATTTGACTCCTGAATCCGAAATTCTACCTAATTCCGACCCCTGGTTATATTATCTAATATTGTTGACAGCCCTCGCTATCCGGCAAACCGCATATATGCAAATTCGAATTTATTGCGGTCCTTAAGTCAATACTGTTGGGAAGGCTCAGAATCTGTTATTGTGAAATGAACATATCCACGAGTAGGTTTTAACGGCTTATTGTTTTTTAGATTTTCGAGTTGCATTATAACTATAATTAATCAAGTCGGGTATTAACACGTTATTTATTATGTGATACA
This sequence comes from Marasmia exigua, assembly GCA_019059595.1. Taxonomy (NCBI): domain Eukaryota; kingdom Metazoa; phylum Arthropoda; class Insecta; order Lepidoptera; family Crambidae; genus Marasmia; species Marasmia exigua. The sequence continues at coordinate 4,557,250 of CM032486.1, read as the reverse complement.
ACATTGTGTACTCACATATTTTGCTCGTCGTTTCGGCTACGTTCGGATCGGCTACATCGTGGACGGATCGTGGTCGAGTCCGCTCGTGACCACGGCGGACACTAATAATAGTCATAGAGTCTGATAGGTAGAAGCAATTAATGAAATACAAAATATAAGAATAATAATTAGTAAACAATGTTGTAGCAAGAATGGTCCCCGTCTCAGCCTATGCCACAGCATAGCCATGACGCTGATTTTCAGACGGTGGCTTCAGAGTTTGTCCACGCCAGGCGAGGTCACTGATCAGAGTAGCAAATAATTCAGTATTGATATAGCGTTTCCTTTGATCATATTTGGCTGTAAGAACATCACTTGAACATCACAAGAACAGAAGGTGTGCGTGCAGGAGAGACGATACGAGGTCAACGAAGCCTTCTTTATCGATGTCACCAAGAGCTGACTTAGTTATAATAAATATCGTGTTAATTCCCGTCTTCATTAATAATTGTGTCTTATTGTTTACTCACAATAAATAATCATAGGTGTGATGGTAGCATAGTGCATATAAGTTGCATCAATTCGACGCAGAATGATTGGCAGTGCCAGCAGTATCTTAACAGTGGGAGAGCCCCGCTTCGGCGTGAATGGGCCGGCTCGACCGGAGTAATACCACGTCCTCACAGAAAACCGGCGTGAAGCAGAAGCAGTTTCGCTGCGTGAGTGAGGGTACCGGAGGTCCAATCCAGGGGAAGGGGGGTTAAAAGGTAAGCAGCGCACTTGGGACACCACTGGTGTTGCAGGGGTCCTTGGGCGACGGTAATCGCTTACCATCAGGTGGTCCGTCTGCTCGTCTGCCACCTATATCATAAAAAAAAAAGTATACTAAAGGGATTGGCGGGGAGATGGGACAGTGTGCTTATGAGGCAATGCAGCCTAATACACCTTTATTAGACAGAACATTATCTTTAATTTATTTATAAACTATTTATGTACACATACATATAAACTATTTATGTACCACATATATCGTCCGTGCGTCACATTAGGGCTCACATAAAACCAGCGCCATGGCCTGAAGGTACTCCTACCTAAAGCCATGGCAGAAGCTGAGTGAGCTACTTTTCACTGACTATCGCGACACACCTTACACACACACACACCTGTAAGCAAATACTTAGTGCCCGGCTTGAGAAGCCATATTATTACTTTGTTTGTTTTTTTTTCTCTTTAATTTTTTTTTTCTCTGTTTGTCTTCTTTTATATTTGTAATGTTGTGTTTGCTGTATTAGTTTGTGTTTGATTTGATTATACTTGTTGCGTTATTATCTGTAAAATGTGGTGTGTCGTATTATTCAGTGAATAAATGTTTCTATCTATCTATCTATCTATCTATCTATCTATCTATCTATCTATAATAAAAAAGTCATGTTCAAGATTTTTTTTCTGCATCAAGGATACAATTTTATTGGATCTGCACATCACCGACCTTGATTGGTTGACGTATGGAATACTACTGTGGGGTTATAGTTCTGAAGTGTAAAATCTCTTCATAAAACAAAAAAAGTGTATAAGAATATTTGCAAATATAGACCAAATGGCTAGTTGCAGACCCTACTTTATCAAATTTAAAATTCTCTTACGTCTATAAACATGCTCGAGGCAAGCAAGTTTGTTAGGAAAAACATTTCCAAGACCTGACAATTTAAGGCCAAATATGGTATTTAATCAAAATATAATACAGTAACTTTTGGGTTTTTATAGTAATTATTAATCTTGTTCCCCCTTATTTTAAAACGCGGTCTTAGAATAGTTCCGGAACTAAACTCATGCCCGCCCCTTTTAACATTGCGTATTGGAACGGGACGGCTTGAGCTTTAGTACGGTAATAACTTTAGATCGCGATTTATAATAGTGTGGGTTGTATCTGGAAAAAAACAGCAATTTCATTTTTTAACCCCTATTATTATATTATATTGTATTAATAATATCCTCCAGCCGATAACGGCTACGGCCGCCAATCTCAACGATCAGCCAGTTAAGCAGGATATATTATAGTTCTCAAGTGTGGGCGCAAACACAAGTTCACTCTCTATTCCCTTAACCTCATATTCCGATGGGACACTACTGTGACACGACCGGAGAGGGATTGGGCGCAGGACCAACGGCTTAACGTACTTTCCGAGGCACGGGGGTACAAGACCGCCAACTTCCAGACTCCGGGCTGCTACTAAAAATTTCTTACCGAAAACTTAGGTACAAATTTTTAGCCCGACCCGGGGATCGAACCCGGGACCTCTTGCACAGCCGTCGCTTTAAAGTGCGACCCACTAACCACTGCGCCACCGAGGCAGTCTTTTATATATATTTTATATTTTATTTTAATCACATAATATTATTTTTCAGTGGACATGGCCAGAATGTAGGTATTAGAAACTAGGGACTTTCAATTACTTTCCTGAAACTTTTCCACGCTATGGCCTGTAATAGCTTCAGTCATTTTGTTGGCATTACGAGATCTACAGCCTCCATTTACACTTATCATCCGAGAGAACTGAAACACATTTACGGAACAGGAAATGAAAACAAAGACGCTCGTTAACTTTTATACACCCATCGCACTGAGACACCGCTGGTGGCCAATAGATGCGACCACAAGTTGCAGAATTTTCTTGTACAGACCGACCAAGATCAGAAGGCACCTCAGTGACATTGACATGGGGGCGCTGTGTCAATATTTTTATATGGGTAAATTTCAAAACACTAACACATCTTGTAAAGGAAACAGCGTTAGTTCCGACTTTGGCCACGTGCCAAATAACCGTAATTGGACTGTACAGACAGCCACACGTCAGGTTACTACAATCTATCAATTTTTAAAATATTATGGCTCAACCTGAAGATATCTTACCAATGTCAAGTAATTTATTTAGAATAAGTGGGTAGTAGCACGACCCGTTTGGAACAGTGGTAGTGAACGCTGCCTTTGGTCCAAGGGTTGCGGGTTCGCTCCCCGCACAATACAAACATTTGTGAGCATGAACATGTCTGTTTGTATTGGTCTGGGTGTTTCTTTGTATTATAAGTATGTATTTACAAAAGAAAAGTATTATATGTATATATTTGTAATCCCACTGTTGATTCTGATATCCGTAACACGGTTGCTTGAGCTACCTATCTCGAAGTCAGATCAATGTATGTGATGTTGTGAAATATTTATTATTATTTATTATACAGTGTTTTACGTTTAATCGACCTACGGATTCTGCCGATACCACTTTAAACACAATCGCGAGTTTTAAGACTTTATTTGGTCCAAGCAAGTTGTCCGTGACAACTCACTCGACACACAATAGCAGTGTTAAAAACGATACAATTGAACGATTCTTACGGCCGCACTCAGGGACGTCATTTAAGCTAATGTTCATTAACTTTAGTATCGGTAGTCTTTATGTGTATCAAAATAAGTGTCAATAGTAGCCAACTAAGTTAAGGCCGTGTGGTCCCTGGCAGAGTAGAATAGGCCACCCTCACTCTTACCGAGGTGTCGTAAAAGGCGACTAAGGTAAAGCTGCTGGCATGATCATCAGCACCCAGAGAAGGAAAACTCTGCATTTATATCAAAACCCTCGCCAACCCGTCTGCCAAGCGTGGTGAGTATGGCAAATACCCCTCACGTGATTGAGGGAGGCCCATGCCCCAGCAGTGGAGACTTAAATGGGCTGATGATGATGATGAAGTTAATCAAAGACTCTGAGTGTGGCAGTTATTATCAGGATTACGTCACGGCACTTCACTGCTCAAACTGCAGTTTACCTCGGGAGAGCCACGCTTCGGCATGAATGCGCCGGCTCGACCGGAGTGTTACCACGGCCTCACAGAAAGGCTTTACTTTCTGACTTTCGTCTTGCAGACTCTACATGTGGCGCCCGTCAATGATGACGTATCCAATATCCAATACATTCGTGGCTATAATCGATGACGCAGATGCTTAGTACTTGGTACTACTATAATACTAAGTAAGAAGCACCTGCGTATTGCTCCGTGATCGTATTATTTGCCTTTCCGCAGTGGCTCAATGTGCGCATTCTTATCGTTAAAAGTAAATCAATTCCATTAAAGTTTGATGGAAGATGCGCCAACGTAAAAGTTTTATAGCTCATTGCTGAGTGTATGAGACCAAACCGGGAATTATTTATTTATTATCGTATATGGTAACATCACACAACCATGAGAACATATGCGCTTTGGTAGGCATTGCAAATTGGCATAGAGAGGGGCAAACATTTTACAAATTTTCAGTTCCGTGGAACGGATGCAGAACTATTTCCAGGTACCTTGAAGGTATCAAGGGAAGAGCGTACTCCATTTTGATAAAATTAAATTGAAAATTTAAAAAACCCCCGACGGCGGTCATTTTGGATTTGAAATTTGTCACAATAAATATATTATGCCACTCAAGCCCTTTTATATTATACCCATATTGTGGGAGTTGTGTTAAAACATACAATCCATATCTTTGTGACGGCGGCCATCTTGGATCGATTTTTATTCAACATGGCAGAGAACGATTTCGGCGGGTAGGGCTAAAACAAGCCGCATGGACTGATGCAATTCAAAGGTTTTAAATTAGTGTCTAGTGGTTTTAAGTGTACAAATTTGGTGTTTATTTGTGCAGTGAAGTGCCGCAAAGTGATCCTAATAATAAGAATCGTTGGATTGTATTGTTTTTAACTCTCGTGACAACTTGCTTGGACCAAATAGAGTCTTAAAACCTGCGATTGCTTTTAGAGTGATATCCGCTGATTCCGTAGGTCGTATAAAACGTAAAACACCAGCGTTTAATTGAGTGACTGTGACTTTGACTGACTTCGTCTGTTGACTACCTACTTATTCTCAATAAGTTACTTGACATTGGCGAATTATCTTCGGGTAGAGCCATAATAAAAACAAATGGCTGAGAACACTCCCCCCTCCCCCCTTATTCATCTTTCAAACAAAAAAAAACAAAATCAAAATCGGTTCATTCGTTCGGGGGCTACGATGCCATAGACAGACACACAGACACGCCACATAACATCACGTCGTTTTTGCGTCGGATAATATATAGTATAAGTGTTTACCGAGAGATTGTAATCCTGAAATTGTTTAAAATAGATCCAGTTTAGTAGCTAAAAATTAAAATCGATTGGCGTCGCTAGTGAGCCCTGCCCGTCACCTTAAGATTCTGAAACAAATAATTTACGAACTACAAAAAAGTCAGACGTCGCTAGGTCCAAGAAAGAAGAAAGATTTTGTTGCTTATTTAACTGACGCCCATTTTGCCGGCTGCATTGCTTTACAACTAACAACTTGCTACTAAAATGCCAAGATTACCAAATGTTTAAATTCACTATGCCTAATAAAAGCAGGTCAATACTAACATCACTATGAATAATGAACATATTGAAGTTATTAATTCGACAATTTTTCTAGGTATTACTCTGGATCATCATCATCATCATCAGCCCATTTAAGTCCCCACTCCTGGGGCACGGGCCTCCCTCAATCACATGAGGAGTAATTGCCATACTCACCACGCTTGGCAGACGGGTTGGCGAGGGTTTTGATATAAATGCAGAGTTTTCCATCTCTGGATGCTGATGATCATGCCAGCAGTTTTAACTTAGTCGCCTTTTACGACAGCTCGGTAAGAGTGAGGATGGCCTATTCTACTCTGCCGGGGACCTAACGGCCTTACCTTACTCTGGATGCCAAATTGCAATGGGGTCCTCATTGGCAGCCTTGGAGGAAAGACTTAGTTCCGCCGCGTATGCGGTCCAGAAGATCACTCATCTGACTGATATTGCAACCGCGAGACTGGTTTATTTTAGTTATTTTCATAGTATCATGTTTTTTTTACCCGACTACGGCAAAGCAAGAGGGTTATGATTTTGACAGGCTATGTATGTATGTATGTATGTTCATCTGTTTCCACGTAACTTCTAAACTATTTATTATATTTGAACAAATGAGGTGTTGTTAGAAGCGCCTTGGTTGTCTTCTGGTTATAGGCAACATGACGTCACGTTAAATTTATTACAGCGCCTTCTAGGGGACTTAGAGTAAGAAACTAAAAAAAACTTTGCTTTTCGGTGCCGTGTGGGGTATCAAATGAAAGAGCTTTTAGCACATTTCAAATATGTAATTTTATTTACATAATTAAAAATATGTTAAATAAAAATAAAGTTTAAAAACTAAAACCCGACTACCGTACCGTACCGACATTGATTTTATTTTATTATTACAATGAATCTGTTTTGCTACAGTGGCATACGACCACAGCGATACGGCATAATCATTTCAGCAGAGACAATTTTCTTGTTTTGTACTTTTTAAATCGTGTTTTTTTGGCAGTCGGGTTTTAGTTTTTAAACTTTTTTTTTTTTATTTATTTTGAAAGATACACAAAATAATCACACCTTAAGGTCGGCAGTAGTTCTCGCTATCTAATACCTAGTTCTGTTACATTACTTTATATTATTACTTAGCTATCTTAGTTTGTAGGTACTATTCTAATAATTAATTGCAGCACATGCGTGGCACTATACAGACAGCCACACACATTGTTTTTTGTTGTGGGAGTCTGCTGCAGAGATACAGACTATTTTTGTATTGCAAGAGAGGGCCATCCGCTCCATATCGACGATGATGTGTCAATACCTCCTATCTAACAAATTAACTGAAATTAATAATCAACCTTAACACCAATGACATAAGGAAGTAATTTCCTCGAAAAATCTTGTTAGATAGGAGGTATCACCACATCATCGTCGATATACAACCTTAGATCTCACGATTCACTGAAAGAACAGAACACAAACACAAAGAACTGTTTAACAACATCGACATTTTAACTGAAGCTTCCCAATACATTTTGGACTGTATTTTGTACGTGCGAGAGATAAACAATTTAAATTCTGAAACAAATGATTTAACGAACTACAAAAAAGTCAGCTTAGTCCAAGAAATAAGAAAAACATTGTTGCTTATTTACCCCATTCAATCCGTAAATCGGATGATATAAAACGTTTGATGTTATTACGCGATTCAAAAGAGAGATAAACAATTAAGTTACTGAAACAAATAATCCCATCGGAGTCTAACAAGGTATCGTATATCAAAGACTTCGGAACAGAGAGGCTCCTCTTCAGTGGGTTGTGTTACCTTTTAATTGTTTGTAGTACAGGATACTGCAGGACTTTTGCGGTTAGGTATAGTTTACTGTCCGAAAACCCTCAACAAAAAATAGTAAAGTTACTAAGTAAGTAGTAACTGCTAATTCATCATCATCATCAGCCCATTTAAGTCCCCACTGCTGGGGCACGGGCCTCCCTCAGGGGTGATTGCCATACTCACCACGCTTGGCAGACGGCTTGGCGAGGGTTTTGATATGAATGCAGAGTTTTCCTTCTCTGGGTGCTGATGATTATGCTAGCAGCTTTACCTTAGTCGCCTCTTACGACACCTCGGTAAGAGTGAGGGTAGCCTATTCTACTCTGCCGGGGACCACTCGGCTTCTGCCGGGGACCACTCGGCTAATTGATAAGTAACTGCTAATTGACTGTTCTATATATGAATTTTTTTGGTAAAATGTTGTCACGTTGGAGGACCGGTCCTTGCCTACTTGGCGACTTCACCTTTTGAACAAAAAAATCGGTTCATCCGTTCAGGAGCTACGATGCTACAGGCCAGCTACAGATAGACACACACAAACACGCACAGACACAAAGACACAAGCACACTAACACACATACACTCACACACAAACAAACACACACAGAGAGATATAGAGAAACACGTGAAAATTATAACAACCCGTCGTTTTATTTTTTTTAATGTGATATGTGGCAAACAAGCAGACGGATCGCCTGATGGTTAGCGATTGCCGCCGCCTATAGACACCCGCGGAACTAGTGACCTCCGGTACCCTCACTCACGCAGCGAAACACAGCACAGCTTCTTCACGCCGGTTTCGTGTGATGCGGAAAAATCCTCGAGTGGAGGCCGCGTACAGGGAGTCGCAGCCGTGGCAGGCCCCCTACAAGGTGGACCGACAATCTGCGATGCGGGCGGCACAGGACCGATCTGTGTGAAGAACATTGGGGGAGGCTTATGTCCAGCAGTGGACGTCTATTGGCTGAAATGATCATGATGAGTGAAAAGTCGAGGATGCGGATGCCCCTGAAGATGGACTAAGATTGTTTTGTGATTATTTTTCTACTTAACAAGAAATAAATTTAGTTCAGCAATGGAAACGAAACAAATCATTCAAAATTTAACCGATTTTACAACTTACTCTTTTTTGATATCGATTAAACAGTAGTAACATTTGCCTAGACCCGATGGCCCTTAGCGTGGCGTAGCATGGCATGGCGTAACCATGTCATGGCGGCGCGGTGACCGGCAAAGCGCCAGATTGAAACTTTATACTGGATCAAAAGTAAATTAGGTTAATCTTTATGTATCGTGTATGATTGTTTTTCATTCAAAATTTACTTGCCAAAATATTCAACTCACAATTACAATGAACGAGAACGTGTTGACCGAACTGGCACACTCAGAATCGTTAATTAACTTAGTTAACTACTAAAGAAAAAAATATTGACACTTATTTTGATACGCATAAAGATTACCGATACTAAAGTTAATGAACATTATCTTAAATGACATCTCTGAGTGCGACCGTGAGATTTTAACTGACTTCAACAGTTTTTACCAGATTACAGAGAAGCAAAAAGAAGGGTTATGATTTTGACCTGTATGTATGGTTGTTCATCTGTTCCCTCATAACTTCTAAACTAAGTATCACGTTGTTAGAAGCGTCTTGATTGTTTTCTGGTTAAGGGGGACATGTCGTCACGTTAAATTGACTACAGCACCCAATTTTACTTGACGGTACCGTGAGGGGTATCAAATTTTAGCTTTTTTAGCACATTTCAAATATGTACAACCTGTGCGGATAAAGAAAGTTTGTATTTTTTTAATTTATGAAACCTTGAAGTCAGCATGTTTGTGTAAGAAATACGCTATGGGCGCATATATATTATTGGTACTAACTTTCATCATCATCAGCCCATTTCAGTCCCCACTGCTGGGGCACGGGCCTCCCCCAATCACATTAGGGGTAATAGCCATTCTCACCACGCTTGGCAGACGGGTTGGCGAGGGTTTTGATATAAATGCAGAGTTTTCCTTCTCTGGGTGCTGGTGATCATGCCAGCAGCTTTACCTTAGTCGCCTTTTACGACACCTCGGTAAGAGTGAGGGTGGTCTATTCTACTCTGCCGGGACCACACGGCATCCACGGCATTGACTTTACATACACCATTATAACGTATTATTCTTGTAGGATAACTAATGATTCTATCATTCTTCTTTGTTCATTGTGACTTCTTTGATGTGGCAGGTGTCCATGGGCGGCGGTAATCGCTTACCATCAGGTGATACATCTGCTCGTCTGCGCCCTATATCATGGAAAAAAAAATTGAAACTGGACTCATTGTGATAAGTCATAGTTTATCATTTTGGCAGCGTGCGTGCCAAGTTCGAAACAGCAATCATCCAATATCGCTAAGTCACCCCATTTGAGCTTTGTGTTTATACAGCGCGCACGGAAGTGCCCCGACCAAGTTGTGCAAACACAACTATCAACCCTATGATGAATGGACTCTATGGAATTTACTGGTAGTGCCTTAGAATATGGGGTGCTTACTTGTAAATTAATGACAAGTAATATTTGATTAATATTTGGGACCTTACCACTAGCTCGGCAATGTTATGGTCGGTGATTTAGGTGTGCAATTTTTGACGAAATCTAAACATGGACACTCCAACGCTTCTAAATGGATGAAAATTTCGATAAGTTGCTTGTACTTGGTGTAAAGTTTAATTTACCCAAATTTAATACTTGTTCTGTTTTTTCAATTTCTGATAATAAAAAATTTATTTTACACGTACAGGGTGTATCTGTGAACTTTTGCATCCCTTTAACCGATGTTCTACCAACCATTCTAAACAACATTTGCAAGGGTGGCTCTAGCGCAAGAAAAGCCCGGGTGCAATCAATAACCTGGCGCCCTCTTATTTCAAAATGCGCGAACAAAATGGAATAGATAAGATAAGATAAAAACATTTATTTGTTAAACACACACGACTCACATCATTACAAATAAAGAACAAAAAAAAAACAAACTTCTGATGTTTATACCAGTAAGAACAACACATTAAAACAAAGGAAAAATAAACAAAAAAAAATCCTACAAGTTAAAATATTTAAGGCGGGCAATATATACCTACATTGTGGGTGTGTCGCGGTGCATACAAAAAGGAGCTCACTCAGCTAAAGCCACGACTTAAGGAAGGGGTAGGTACCTTCCTGTAGGCCATGGCGCTGGTATTATGTGAATACTTACAACTTGTTCGACTACTTACCTATGGGCAGTCGCATCATTGTAATTATCAAACATCCCGAATCCTGTATCATAGTCCAAGCGTACCCAGGGCTTCGAAGCGACAGCATTGGATGCAACTGGGAGTCACACGCTAAGATGAGGAGAACAATCAATACTCGCGCCCGTTCCTTGCGGAACATTACAACAGTGGAGGCTCTATGCGTAGAGAGGGACTAAAAGCGCCCTCTAACTTCTGGCGCCCGGGTGTACCGCACCCCTTGCACCTGTTAAAGACGACCCTGAGCATTTGTTCTACGACTTATCGAAATTCGTCGAAAATGTTTCGATTCCCCATACAAAATAACCGAGCCACGTGACCAACTTTGTATGAAAAGTTGTTTTTTTATGTGAATTTACAAAAGTCATAAAACAAATGTTGTTTAAAATGATTGGTAGAACACTAGGTTAAAGGAATGTAAATGTTCACAGATACGACCTGTATAGAACATTTACGAAATCTCGCAATCCCACGGGCGTATCCATACTAATGTATTATACTATACTATTTATTTAGAATATTTTCATTATATAACTGTGTTACGCCTGCCTATCATCTGTTATCGTAATCACCTTTGTCTGTAGTTTTAATGTGTGAATGTTACCTATGTCTTCTAATGAGAGTTCATTGTTAAATTATTTATTGTGATCGTCAATAAAATGTTTCTTTCTTTCATACTTTAGCTGTCCATTATGATAAAAATACTGCTCAAATTATTCCACATGGGTAACGTCACGAGTGAATGCTGGTTATTTTTAATATTTCCCTCATTACACAAAAATCAGACCAATTATTACACTATACAAAAACATAATCTTCGAACAAGAGAAACAATTTCATCATTCCACACACAGGGGGATACCCTGCTCGTAAATCCTATCATGTATCATTACGTCCCCTGAACTCGTAGATCATTTTTTTATTACAGCTGTCAAATGTGACCTCATTTTAGTGATGCGACTCCAGTAAGATTTTATTTATCGAGTCATTTAAGTTACTTTTCCAAATTGACTAAACTACTTAAAATATCTAAAAGTTTATTGAACAAAAGAACAAAAACTTAAGAAAATTAAAACAACAACTGAGACCTAAAGCTAAGCTAAAAGCAAGTAAATAAGAAAGTTAAAACAAAGTAGGTCCCTGTGGCAGTCCCCAAAATACTGACAGCATTACCTCGCTAGATCGCGATGGAAATTCGCTGGGCGAGGTAGCGTAGGTGCCAGCCTTTGGCTCTCCCGTGACTTCAACTAAACGCTTAGCTAAGTGACGGGAGAAAGACAGAGCGTCGGAACCGCACGGGCCCATTTATTAAAAACAAAATTACTTACTCAAAATACACACCGGGATTTTTTGAATACCCAAGAAAATATTCAAGGGCGTAAACCAGCATTAAACCAATGAAAACAAAAAAAAACCCTAAAGGAACTAATTTCAAAAACAAAATTTGCCTCCCCATAACAATTGCATCAATCGACTGATCACTTTTGTATGGAAAGATGATATTTAATGGAGAGGGGTTTGCTCGGAATCTCCTTGCGTGATCGTATCAGGAATGATGAGATTCGCAGGAGAACTAAAGTCTTGTGACAGGCTCCCCAAGGTCAAGGACCAACGTCTTGGCGAAGCAAGCGGATATTCCTGTTTAAATTACTGATTTCTGTTGAAAACCTTAGAGTGGCCTAAGTCCAGCAGTTGACGTTTTGTAACTGAAATGATGACAATTATTCAAAGTAATTAAAAGTTACTCGAGTTCAATTTAGTTAGAGTCGCCTCACTACCTCATTTTGTGGATGGGTGTTTGTATGGCGCTTAATCCCGTGATGTAACAACCATGTTTACATGAAAATTTTAACTTCATAATTTATTTTTAATATACCTGCCAAAGGGTATTTCACAAACGTGATGTCGCTTGGCGTAACCATGTACATTACATGGTAAGTTTATGTGAGTTTTTTAATGTATACTTATATATGAATGCGCGAATGAAGACAGACATATTAGGGTTCTGTTATACCTCAGTTGGGTAAAAAGCTGTCGCTTTGAAACTCGGGGCACGCTTGGACTATGATCCAGATTCCAGGGTACGCTTCGGGATGTCTGGTATTTATAATGAAACGACTGTGAGTGAGGTTACACCTAAAGGTTGGCAGCATACTTGTGACTCCACTGGCGTCGCGGGCGTCTATGGGTGGCGGCAATCGCTTACCATCAGGTGATCCGCCAGTTCGTCTGCCACCTATGACATAAAAAAAGACTGCCGTCTGGTCTTCGTAACCATTGTACAGGGGCACCAAACCAACTAAATTATGGTTACACGTCCACTTCACTTTTATCATTATCTCAAATATTGTAGGTATCAATCATTTTTGACAAACTCCAAGTCATGCAGGTTTCCACACAATTTTTTTCCTCGCTTTTCCAAAGAATTATGCATTGACAAATCAAGAGGATCTCCTACTGCAGAGTGTCTTTTTATACCATAGTTTAGCCAGTACAGTTCAAAGCTTCAAAGTTATAAAAAAAGTAAAATTATCTGCTTAAAAATACCCAGGGAGCACAAAAATTGACAGCCACTAATCAGATCTCATTGACACCAGCCTATTTAGGCACGGCCACTGAGAAGGACCTCGCGGCCCACCCCCAACCCACCCTGGACCCGGGAGGGTCAGGAAAGAAGCCTAAGCAAAGAGCCCCGGCTCGAGACCCGTACTCACGCCCCACGGGGTGAATGACCACGATAATTGAGTTTAAAGCTTCGTAATAAAATTCGAAAGATCAGATCAAAATTGACATTGGCAAAAACATCAGTCAAAGCAACTAACTAGGTTGGCGCAGCGACCCATAATGAGTCTTGGACTCCGATAATAAGAGCCTCCATCTCGGTTGGTCTTGCGCCACCTCCTGCCAGTCATCCACCAAGAGTCCGCGCAAATCCTTATCGACCTCATCTTTCCAGCAGCATCTTCTGGCCTGGACTGGCCTTCGCCAATTAGGACCAAGACTTGTCATAATATACATAAGTCAACTGAGGTTCAATAATTTGATGCTTCTGTATTTAAAAGCAAAATGCTCCAATTACTCAGATAATAAGAGTGGAAATAAAACATGGTAGGGGTGAAAAATTCACTCATTTCTGAATACCTCGTCGTCAATTTGCCGCTTGTCCCGGGGAAGGCGGCAGAGTACTCACGGGATGCAAGATTACTTTAGCCGCTAATGAATGAGATTTACCATGAAAAGTGCTCCCAGGAGCTGTTCAACATCGATTCAGAGATAGGAGTAAGTAGTAGAGTGTTTGTTGGTACTTGTCATATGTTATAATCCAGAAAAACTGCTGGAGAGTCGCCTACGTCGGTACGGCCTGCGAAAACCAGACAGCTACGTGGGAAACAAATGTCTGGTCATGCAACCACCACCGGGCCCCGGCAGAGGGGGTAGACCTAAAAAGGCGTGGCTTGATGTCGTAAGGGATGACATGCGTGCCAATGAATTCACTACATTGGATGCACAAGATCTTGCGAAGTGGAGGAGTAGAAGCAGGAATGCGGACCCCAGGCTCGGGACAAAACGCTAAGATGCTGATGATTATCCAACCAATTCGGCTATAGTGCTCAAGTGTGTGCGCAAACACAAGTGCTCTCTCTATTACTCACCCTTACCCTCATATTTCGATGGGACACTAAAATGACAAATCGTGAGGAAACCTGCACGTTTCGGATAGTTTCTGAATCGTGTAACCATGATTCAGTTGGCCTGGTTCCCCTGTTAAAGGGTTGCTAAGGTCAGTCGCTTCATTGTAATTACCAGACTCCCCAATCATTAATCATGATTCAAGCTTACCCTAGGCTCGAAAGCTACAGATTTGGACGTAACCAGGTATTACTTGCATAGATGAAGAATACTATCTGAAGCCAACCTCATCCAGAACGCTACGCTTCGAGGGATGGTTCTCCCACGTTCATGCAAGAGACTTAACTCCGAAATAAGTACCAGCCATACTATAGCCTTGGGAGAGGCCGTTCGGCATGAATGGACCGGCTCGACCGGAGAGATACCACGGCCTCACAGAAAACCGGCGTGAAGCAGCACTGTGCTGTGTTTCGCTGCGTGAGTGAGGATGCCGAAGGCCAAATGCGGGGGAAAGGGGGGTTTAAAGGTGGGCTTGTGACTCCACTGGTTTTGCAGGTGTCTATGGGCGGCGGCAATTGCTTACCATCAGGTGAACCGTCTGCCATATATCACAAAAAAAAATGTTGACATGTAAGAGCGGCGGCATTTACTATCAATTAGGCCGCAAGCTCATCATCATCATCATCAGCCCATTTAAGTCCCCACTGCTGGGGCACGGGCCTCCCTCAATCACATGAGGGGTAATTGCCATACTCACCACGCTTGGCAAACGGGTTGGCGAGGGTTTTGATATAAATGCAGAGTTTTCCTTTTCTGGGTGCTGATGATCATGCCAGCAGCTTTACCTTAGTCGCCTTTTACGACACCTCGGTAAGAGTGAGGGTGGCCTATTCTACTCTGCCGGGACCACACGGCCGCAAGCTCGTCTGCATACTATAGAAATAAAAAATCGTTGGCACTGTCGTTTCCGCCCATCCCCCACTCCCGTATGTTTCCTCTGAAAATCCATCGAATCAGCCTGAAATTCAATTTGGAATGCATTTAGCAGGCGCTGGTGGATAATTGAATGAATTTTATTTTCACGAGCGAGTTCAGGTGCTGCAACTAGTTCATAAAGCGCGTCCGGCAACCGCGGACAATTAAAATTTAATTAAATTATCCATTCATTATTTTTATTGCTCTTCATATCTACTTGATACTTATCTACGTTTGTTATGTTATGTACAGTCGGGGAATCTGGCGCTTAACCACTTTCAAAAGAAAATCGCTTACATGTACACGTCGAATTCGCACGATGTTTACCGATCATACGCGATCTTTTTTGCTTGACTTGGTGCTTGGTGTTATCGCCGCGCGTGAACAAAACGGGGAGTATTTAAACATACTACCTTTGCGGATAAAGAATGGGATCAGAAATGGCGGCGCATCTATTCACTTCTCGCTCGCACACTATTTGCGTCTATACTCGAACTCGTGGGGTACGAGTATAGACGTAAATAGTATGCGAGCGAGAAGTGAATAGATGCGCCGCCATTTCTGATCCCATTCTTTATCCGCACAGGTTGTACCTGCGTTCTGTTTATATTTTATAATGGAGTTCTATCCTGCGATCTGTTTCATTGCATCTATAATGTTTGGTTATAAGTATGTTTGTTTGTAACTTACGAAGGTCCAAAACACTATTTTTATACTTAGTTTGTAAAATTATTCTCATGTAAGTGAATGTAAATTCTTTTGAGAAATAAAAATCTTAAACCTCACGTACGAGCCATAAAATGGTGTCATTTCAAACCAAAAAAATATGCTAGCTGCAAACGATTTTCGCTCTTCAGGCGGTTACTACAACTATATCCTTTAACCGATTACGGCTTCAGCGGCCAATCTCAATCATCCGCCACGTACGCAGGATATAGTAATAACCTCCAACCGATTTCGGGTACGGCGGCCAATCTCAACGATCAGCCACTTACGCAGAATATATTATAGTGCTCAAGTGTGTGCGCAAACACATGTGTACTCTCTATTCCCTTGCTCTCACTATCCGGTAGAACATCAGTGTGACACGACCGGAGAGGGATCGGGCGCAGGTTCAACGGCTTAACGTGCTTTCCGAGGCACGGGCGTAGTGACCGCCAACTTCCAAACTCCGGTACGGTAGCTTAAGAATGACATAAGTGACATTGATAGATTTGACACTGACGTATCTGTCGTAGTTTTTATGGTTTTGAATTCCAGTTTCGAGTATAGACCACCTACTGAACTTCCCTCCCCCCCGAGGATATTGGCAGATTTTTTTAAAACTAAATCTGCGCTTTACCACGTCCCATGTTAAATTGTCTACGCTTCAACATCATGGCTGATTTATTTGTTAATTGACAATTTGACATTTCACGTCTAAATATACCCAATCACCTTGTAGATGGATCTTAGGCCTATAGTACGCCAACTTGCGGATTTTTCGCACGCGTTAGCCCCCATTACAATACAATAAAATAAAATAATACTTTGTCATTTAAGTATTCATTCATAGAATAATATTTTTAGTTGCCCTGTTGGTCTAGTTTAAGCACCGGGCCCTGATTTTGGGGGTGCTGGGTTCGATTCATGGGTGGAGCAAAGAGTATATTTCGAAATTTTCGAACATTTCTCGGATTTCTGATCACAAATCTCCATTAGGAAAGCGTGGTCATCGTCAACCCATTTAAGTTCCTACTGCTGGGGCACGGGCCTCCCTCAATCACGTGAGGGGTAATTGCCATACTCACCACGCTTGGCAGACGGGTTGGCGAGGGTTTTGATATAAATGCAGAGTTTTCCTTCTCTGGGTGCTGATGATCATGCCAGCAGCTTTACCTTAGTCGCCTTTTACGACACCTCGGTAAGAGTGAGGTTGGCCTATTTTACTCTGCCAGGGACCACACGGCATACGGCACGGTCACGGCACGGCAAGCGTGGTGATTAAGCCTAATCCCATAATAGTAGCGATGACTTGATTTCTATGATGGAGGTCTTTGCTCTGCAGTGGGACAGTATATTGGCTGATACTTTACTTTACAGTACAACTCAACTTACAAGGTATTCCTCTAACTTACCTACAACTTAAGTCTTATTATTTACGAATACCACGTAAAGTTTGCCTTAGCTCCGGCGATAGGAAAACATAGTTAATTTCATGCTTAGTAACAAGTTCATATTTAGACAAGTTTGATACATCCGATGTTCTAGGAACTATTTATAAGCTGTTCTAGAACTAAATTGTTATTGGCCCAGAGACTTCCACTGATGAATATAGAACTTGCTTTTAACATTGACTTAAAACGTATCTAGCCAGTAGTTACCAGTATAACGAGTAGAATAGGCCACCCTCACTCTTACCGAGGTGTCGTAAAAGGCGACTAAGGTAAAGCTGCTGGCATGATCATCAGCACCCAGAGAAGGAAAACTCTGCATTTACATCAAAACCCTCGCCAACCCGTCTGCCAAGCGTGGTGAGTATGGCAATTATCCCTCATGTGATTGAGGGAGGCCCGTGCCCCAGCAGTGGGGACTTAAATGGGCTGATGATGATGATGATGAATCGCTGCTATGATGGGATTAGGCTTAATCACCACGCCTGCCTAATACGGATTGTTTTTTTTTATGACAAAGGTGGCAGACGAGCAGACAGATCACCAGATCACCCGCAAAACCAGTGGAGTCACAAGTGCGCTGCCAACCTACACACACACTCGATCACAAATCCAAGCTATGTTCGAAAAATTTGAAACATACTTTTTGCTCTACCCGGCAATTGGATCCCGAGTTCACGACCCGTTGAGAGAATTACTGTGCGGGGATCGAACCCGCCACCCTTGCACCAGAGGCAGCGTTAACTAACGCACTGATCTAAACGGGCCTACGGTGTTTTTTTTTAAACTATAGACTAACGCTTGACCACAATCTCACCTGATGGAAAGTGACGATGAGGTCTAGGATGTAACGCGTTCGCCTAGAAGATGCCTGTTCACTCTTGCCTTAAAAATATCCAGATTGTAGTGGTCGGGAAAAAAAAATCTGCGAAAAAAACCGCCTTCAAAAGCCACAGACTAAAATGTGTTAGATAGATAGATAGATTTTCTTTATTGCACAAAAATAAAATACAAGCATGATACAACAGTAACAGACAGTACAATAAGGCGGCGATAGTAAGGTGTTAAATAATATTTTTACAACTTTACACTTCAAATAACATTTTATAAAAGTACACTCAGGAAAAGTGTTACCGAAGTCGGCTCCCAATACTATCTTGTAATTTAATACAACATTCGATTGTTCAGCAGGGATTAGGCGCCGACTTTGGTAAAATCGGCGAACAAACATTAAAAAAATATATACATCTACATACATGTCGAATTGAGAACCTCCTCCTTTTTTTGAAGTCGGTAAAACAGACCTTGGCAAGGAGTTCCATTCCTTAGCTGTCCCCATTATGAACGTGGAAGCAAATCGCTTCGTGCGGATAAGGGGTAAGCAAACAACGTATGGATGTAACCCCTCTAAACGAAAGTGCACATTGAGGTGTACTGCTAAGAGTCAATTTGTCAAATCCTCAGATATTATGGTAGCATTCAAGCTGAGATCGTTTTGATGCTGACTGTACACTTATAGCGTCGATGGTATAACGAGCATGTGTATAGTAATGTATGTTTCATGAGAGTTTTTTCCATTATTCATACATCATAATAAATTCGATTCTGCACTTCGCAGATTCATGTCCAACTGCATAATGTATGTGCATTTTATTCAAAGAGTAGAAAATATATTGATGTTCGCTTGCACGTGCTGGCTAGAGAATACCACAAAATAATTATAGACATAACGCCGGTTACTTACATTGCAAATTAAGCAGGCTTGTAATGAAATAAATAACAATAGCAAATATCATGCTTTTTTATTGTTATAGGTGGCAGACGAGCAGATGGATCACCTGATGGTAAGCGATTCCCGCCGCCCATGGACACTCGTTTAAATCCCCCTTTCCCCTGGATTGGACCTCCGGTACCCTCACTCACGCAGCGAAACACGGCACAGTGCTGCTTCACGCCGGTTTTCTGTGAGGCCGTGGTAACACTCTGCTCGAGCCGGCCCATTCATACCGAAGCGTGGCTCTCCCACGCATAATAATACACATAACGCCCGTTGCCTACATTGCGAATTAAGCAGGCTCGTAATGATATAAATAGCAATAGCAAATAGCACGCTATTTCATGAATAGCAATAATTCAATTATTTGAATACTCCGCTCGAGCTGGCCCATTCATACCGAAGCGTGGCTCGCCCACGGTTAAAATTATACACATAACGCTGGTTGCCTACATTGCGAATTAAGCAGGCTCGTAATGGAATAAATAGGAAATAGCATGCTATTTCATGAATAGCAATAATTCAATTATTTGAAGGTGCTAATTTTCATGATTCGTGATTTGTACGAAATCACGAAAGCGTGCCAAATCACGATAGCACAAAAATTCATTTTTAGGGTTCCGTAGCCAAATGGAAAAAAGCGGAACCCTTATAGATTCGGCATGTCTGTCTATCTGTCCGTCCTTATATAACAGGCATTTTTTTCCAAAACTATAAGAGCACTGTTGAAATGTGGTAGGCTCCCTATACTTAGAACTGAAACTCAAATATTGTTTTTCATCAAACACATACGTGTGGGGTATTTGCGGATAGGCCTTTGAAAATTATATAGAGGTTGCTAGCATATTTTTTTTCTAAACTGAATAGTTTGCGTGACAGACACTTCTAAAATAGAAAAAAGTTGCCCAGATCCCCGCACAGTACAAACATTTGTGTGCATGAACATGTCTGTTTGTATTGGTCTGGGTGTTTCCTATGTATTATAAGTATGTATTTACAAAAGAAAAATATTGTATGTATATATTTGTAATCCCACTGTGTTGGCGATTAAAAAGAGTAACTGGCGAGTTTCTTGCCGGATCTTCTCGACCAGAAACAACTTTCCGAGCCGGTGGTAGAATCGCATTATGTTTATTTATTTCTTTAGTATATTTTATGTATCAACATATATATGTATTAACATGTAAATTATACATAAGTACTTATAAATAGTTTTAAGTAATTCAAATGTAGACGATTTGTAAGTGCTGTGTACAAGCCTATGCAAATAAAGAATTATTCGAATTGTATTGAATTGAATTGAACTGTTGATTCTGATATCCGTAACACAGGTGCTTGAGCTTTATCTCGGAGTCAGATTAATGTATGTGATGTAGTGAAATATTTATTTATACCTACATACATTTTGAAAAATGCACTTAACATTTCTCATTCAACAATAAAATAATAATAATAATAGGTATGTGGACAATGTTGTTCGTCTTATAATAAGTAATATTTAAAACTACAATATTGTAAGAACACATGATTGTAAAAGTGTTTTTGTCCCAAATAAATGGAAAAAAGAATCATGCAGGCACGCAAATAATGGACTTCCATATGTTTTTTTGACTATAGCAATCTTTTGCAATTTATCCTTAAGGTGACAGGTGGCAACGCAATAAATTGATTACCGCCAAAGGTGGCCACTTTTAGCATGAATCAATTTTTCGCGCAGGTACAAAAGCGGACCCGACATTTGTGCATGGTTTTTTAAAAAATAGTATAAAGTGTTTGCCGAGAGGTTTGTTACCCCGAAATTGTTTACAATAGATTCGGTTTAGTAGCTAAAAATTAACATCGATTGGCGCCGCTAGTGTGCCCTGCCCGTTCCTACCTTAAGTAAAAATAGCACTTAAAAATTTTTCAACAGTCTTTGGATGGGACTGGATATTTGTAAGTACATAAAATTGTTGATGAAATTATCGTCGGCTCACGGCGAAGCAAAAAGCACTTACAAAATTCGTCGACATACCAAGGTCTCCGGTAGCTTAGTCGGTAAAGCAGTTTCCTGGTTAATAAGAGATCGTGGGTTCGAGTCCCACCCGAAGTTCATTATTCACTTAATAGACTTCCATTTGTAAATTTTAACTAGGTAAACGTTTATAATCTGATAGTATTTATTCAGTGTTTGTAGGGTGACCAAATATCACACCAATGCAAGGCAAGATCAGAAATTACAACAACCCTCGATCACCAAAGGCATCGACGACAATGTTAGTAGGACGGCTGTGCTTGGGGTCTCGGGTTTGATTTCCGAGTCCCAGTTACCTGTGTTTTACTTTTTTAACTCTATTAGGACTAAGCAAGATGTCCGTGACAACTCACTGGACACACAATAGCAGTGTTAAAAACGATACAATTCAATGATTCTTATTATCAGGATCACTTCGCGGCACTTCACTGCACAAATGAACACCAACTTAACTAAATTGCAACGCATACAAAATAAAATAATAAAAGTCTTACACCAGTTTCCGTTCCGCACACCAACCAGCCAACTATATAACAAAACTAAGCTTTTTAACATATCAGATTTATACAAATACAACACATGTATGTTAGTAAAAAATATAATTGGAAAAAAATTCAAAACGAACATAGAACTTGACATAAAAAGCAACAAACACAATCTTCGTAATAAAATCAAAATTAGACTCCCTATGCCTCGAACTAACTACGGAACCAAGACTCTTTGAGGGGGCAAAAGTATTTAATGAGTTACCTGATGAGTTAAAGACATGTGAGTGTATGCTGACTTTCAAACACAAACTCAAGAAACACTTTTTGGAAAAGAGTGCCGGTCGATGATTAAATACATCGTTACTTTAATTTAATTATATTTTTGTTTGTATTTCTCATTATAAGTGAAATGTAAATTTCTTATGAGAATAAATTTCTTTAAACCTAAACCTAAATTTGTTCACCAAAAACCACTATATACTAATTTAAAATCAATGAATTGCATCAGCCCACGCGGAGTGTTTGATTCCTACCGCCAGAATCTTTCACTTTATCAAAGTGACACATTCTAGCCCCGGAAATTCCTTCTCACTGGTTTCGACGGAACGAAATTTTTTACAAAGAAAATCATCTCGTAATATCCGGTAGACAATAACACATAAAGTTGACTGGTCCCTAAGTACGGGAGGGTGACTCGACTTGTGGCATTGGTAAGTTGTAACAGGGTAAGTCTCATACATTAACCTGCTTCCGTATTAAGTCGCTTAAGCACTTGTGTTACGGATATCAGACAACAGAGGAATTACAAATATTTATACTTAAATACATATATTACACCCAGACATTGAACAAACATATGTGTCTCAAAGTTTTAAGTAAGTTAGTAAATAAGTAAATATTTATTGACCTCATAAAAGATTTACATAGATAAATATCTTTCGACAAATATGCTTCCGTTTTTAAAATACTTCAAAAAAGGAGGTTCTCAATCCGATGTATTTTTTTTTTACATTATGGCAGACAAACGAGCAGACGGCTCACCTGATCGTTAGTGATTACCCATGGACATCTGCGACACACGGGGCATCACAGATGCGTTGCCGGCTCTTATATTGTAAGAGCCGGCAACGCATCTTGTGTTGTTGTTAAGTGTTGGCAATTTTATGTGCATGTATTTGAGCATAACTTATTTATTAGTTATATTTTAACATTTAGTTTCTTTTTTTTCCTTATTGAATATTGCACCCCCTACCCCTTATCTACTATCAAATGTTCTTTACCCGAAGGTTGTCTGGTAGAAATCGCTTTCAGGGATAAGACCGCCGAAATTGTACACAAAATTTCTGTAATGCCTAGTACTTAAGTTGTGTATTTTGTGCAATAAAGTATATCTATCTATCTATTGTTTATTTTATGTTTGTTCGCCGATTACTTTGCCATTTATGAACCGATTTAGATGACTCTCTTTTGGTTAGAAATAAGATAGTCCCAGATGGTACCATGATATGGATATCAAGATCTGATGATGGGATCCTGTAAACATTGAAGGCAACCCTCTAATTATATAGGCAAACGTTATACTTTTGTATCTTTTTCGCCTGATGGTATTAATAAGTAAATAAAGGATAACTCTTTCAATACTGAACTCACAATTAGTTTGTTAGTTATTTAGCGGGGGTGGGGAGGGGGTAGCCGTGTGGTCCCCGGCAGAGTAGAATAGGCCACCCTCACTCTTACCGAGGTGTCGTAAAAGGCGATTAAGGTAAAGCTGCTGGCATGATCATCAGCACCCAGAGAAGGAAAACTCTGCATTTATATCAAAACCCTCGCCAACCCGTCTACCAAGCGTGGTGAGTATGACAATTACCCCTCATGTGATTGAGGGAGCCCCGTGCCCCAGCAGTGGGGACTTAAATGAGTTGATGATGATGGGGGGAGAGGGCGCCTAATGCCGGTTGAATAATTGAACGTTGTATTACAAGATTGTATTGGGCGCCGACTACGGTAATACGTACCTTTTCTAGAGTGTGCGTGCTGTTAAAAAATGTTATTTGAAGTGTATGAAGTGTTAAAAATATTATTTTACACTTTTAAGTTCGTGGTTTTTGAAGGCGGTTTTTTTTTTTTGTAGAATATGTTTAATAAAGACTACAACTTCTTCATTGTTTGTCCATATTCAATGTCGAGTAAAAATAATCGAGGAAGTGGTCAACAGTTAAAATCATTCAAAGTCGAAGTAACTTGTGAACTCGAAGTGATTCATTTTATCTCATTTGTAAATGTTACTTACTAACAATAGATATTAAGTAATCTTACTAAGACAAATATGTATGTATGGTCTGAAATAAAGAATATTTAATTGAATTTAATTAATTTAAAGTAACTCAATATTATTTTTAAGAGACTTTTATTTTCAAAATTTTATTAACTTATTTTTTGACGTGAGAAAAACGTATCTTCTTCTTCATCTTAGCGTGTATTTCCCAGTTGCGCCCAAATCTGTCCTTCTCGAGCCTGAGGTACGCTTGGACCATGATTCTTGATTTGGGGAGTCTGGTAATTACAATGAAGCGACTGCCATATGACCATCGCAACCCTTTAAAAAAGTATCTGAAACATACAGGTTTCCTCACGATGATTTCCCTCACCGCCGAGCTAATGGTAGAAAAATCCAGAGGTGCATGCTCGGATCCAAACTGGGTCCCCCATGGAAGGCGCGTTCTGACCGAATGAGTTACTATCCCTAATAGTGATCATGACATATTACAGCTTTTAAATAGAAATAAGCTGCGGAGCTTTCTTTCTTTAAAAAAAAAACTATGATTTTTCCTCATAATCTACGGAACCCTTAAAAGGACATGTCATATGCAAGCTGTCAATTTCCTTTGTGCAGCGTTTTCCGGGCGACAGCCATTTTCCAGGCATCGACTTTGTTATAACTCACCTATGTCATAATTAAAACTCAATTCGACATCGTGATAGTCATCAATATCATATACAAACAGGGAATTTCACAATTTGGACATATGAGTTACGTGGGTTTACTGTACCTTCATTTACGTTGCATGTGATTTTTAACCCCCGACGCAAAAACGACGGGTTGTTATAAGTTGGTGGCTGCCGTCACAAAGATATGGATTGTATGTTTTGACACAACTCCCACAATAAGGGCTTGAGTAGCAGAATATTCATTGTAACAAATTTCAAATCCAAGATGGCCGCCGTCAGAAAATGACGAATAAACTATTTGTTTTTGTCGGGGGTTTTTAATTTAATTTTATGATAACATCATAGCAGACTATACAAAACTACTTAAGTAAGTAAGTAGTAAGAAACATTTGATCTACTCCCTGCAGCTGACATCCTACATCTTACATCAAACCACACACAAGTGATTGTCATTCCATCCCCATCATCTCGATGGATGGCGGTCTAATACTGTGCGTTTCTCGCGGAACTTTCTACCACATACCTCAGTTCTGCGGAACGGTTTGCCTGCGGGAGTGTTTCCCGATGGCTACGACTTAGGGAGCTTCAAGAGAAGAGCGTACTCCATTTTAAAAAGGCCGGCAACACATTAGCAATCTCTCTGATTTCGCGGATGTTCATGGGCGCCGATGATTACTTTCCATCAGGTGACTCGCTTGCTGGTTTGTCGCCTCTAGCATAAAAAAAAACTCGTACCTACCTGGACCGTGTTTTGCAATCGAAGAATATTTAACTAGCTACTTGCCCCGGCTTTGCATGGGTGCAATATGATGTATGTATTATCCATACTCATATTATAAATGTAGTTGCGTGTGTGTGTGTATGGGTATCTATTTGTCTGTTTATCCATTTTTTACGACAAAATTTGCCGTGATTTTTTTAGTGGAGATAGTTGATGAGATGGAAAGTAGCGTAGGTTACTTTTTCTCTTTGTCTAAACCGCGGGCAAAAGCTAGTTATATGTGTCAGCTTTCCTTTTGAGTTACTCTATATTTTATATAGTTTCAAAGATCTAAGATACATAGGGACAGATAGGGAAAGCGACTTTGTTTTATACTATGTACTATGTACATCAGGTGACTCGCATTGCCTCCCTTTCGCAATTTTTTTATACAGGCTGAGTATATTGGCTCTCCTCAGCCTGGTGGTAAGCAATAGAAGAGCCCAAGTTACAATTACAGTCAAGGCATCACCTCTGTTGGCACCATCACACCAACCCGCGAGATGCTTCTTAACGCTTCGTTTGAAGGAATATGGATTCTTCAAACGAAGCGTGAAGGAGCATCTCGTGTATAATGTAGTAATGATGATGAAGAGTGGGGTAACCGTAAGGCACTTCATCATAGAGTATGCATTTGATTAGCTCAACTACTTTCCTGTGCGCAGAGACAACACTCGTGTTTTGTTTTAAAAATAAATATTAAAACGAGACAAAAAGTGGCCTATGTTACTCTCCATCCCTTCAACTCATAATCATCTTAGCGTTTTGTCCCGGTTGCGTCCCAAGCCGTCGCTCGCTAAGGAGCCGCTTAACAATTTAACACTAAGGCTCCAAAGCGACAACTTTGGACGCAACTGGGAATTACACGCTAAGATGAAATGATAAACCTGCTTCTTTTCGCTTTCTTGCTTTTACTCCTCCACTTCTGACGATCTTAATAAAATAATAAAATATTTATTGCAAATAACTCAAATCTATTACAAACTTATGGGCATAATCTTACATATTAGTATGTATGTGCAATTTTTGGTTAATAAATACTTAGGGTAAGGAGGGGGAATGGCGTTCACTTAAGGAAAAACATGTGTATTATGAAACGCAATAAATTCTTTAATTATCTATTAGTCAACAATTTAACTACAGAAGCTTTTATCTTTGACCTATTAATAGTAAAAAAAGCATTTAAATAAATCATGTTTGAGCGGCATTGCCCCTGACATCGGGTAATGCCACTTGAGGTCCGGGCTAATGACGCCCAAACATGTTTCTTGGAAAATATCAAACAAGGTCAAGTTTACAATCACAAATTAGCATATTAGTACTGAAGATCAGCCTTTTAGACTTACCGACAAAAAACATGAGACGAAATATTAGATCAGTGCGAGCGCAAAAAAAGAAACGCACTTCACCGTCGCATGACGCGGGCTGACTGTCCGATCGCATCGTTGTAGGTTCGAGGACCCTTCCCCTCGCCTTCCACACAACGTGGCGAGCTACAGAGGTGGGCGCTATTACCCACAGAGCGCTATTCCCCCTGCTTACCCTACTTACTTATATTTGACATTTTGCCTGAACTAGGATACCCTGTGTTTCAGGCTAAAAAATAGGTCCTAGAAAACTGTATTGGTAAAAACAATAAATTACAACTTAAACTTGATCTTGTGCATCCAATGTGGTCAATTTTTGGCTTACGACGTCAAGCCACACCTTTTAAGGTCTACCCCTTCTGCCGACGCCCAGTAGTGGTATCTAACCCCTTAACTATCTCCACATAAAAGAATCATTTCAATTTTTTCAACTTCAAGTTTTACCTTGAAAGACGGATAAACAAACAGACAGACACGCTTTGACATTTATAATATTAAGATGGACTAAGTCTCAATATCAGTCATCATCATTTCAGCCGATAGACTTCCACTGCTGGACATAGGCCTCCCCCAATGTTCTCCACACAGATCGGTCCTGTGCCGCCCGCATCCAATGGATTCCCGCGATCTTCACCAGATCGTCAGTCCACCTTGTGGGGGGCCTGCCACGGCTGCGACTTCCTGTACGTGTACTGTTCCTGTACTTGTACTTCCAATATCAGTATAATATCTCAATAATTAGTCTACAATATGGGTATAGAGTATGTGATAACCTTCTGTCGGTGTGGTGACCCTACCCTGTTAGCTAATTACAGCAATCAATCATAAGATTTAACCGCGAACTAGCAGTTAAAATTCCTTCAATGGTTCCTAAGGGTTACAACAGAATTACTATACAAATTATTCGTGGGTCGTTCTGACCCAGGATAACGACTATAGGTCATTCATCACGCTTTTAAGCAACCCTGTATAGGTTTTAGAGCAAACTTCTTTGTAAGCTAAAGCTTAATCTTATTTGTAAAGGTTAGCCTAAATGAGCATTCTTTGTAACTTTTTAGTTATTGTCCTGTGCGCCAAATTACTACAGCCAACAGAGACTAACTTCTTAGCCAACTATGAAGGACATTAAAGTCATTAAAGGACATGAACTAATTAATCTCTTCCAGATGATAATTTTGCGACAGCGGCCAATCTTAAGAGTCCGACGGCGCGTCGTTTAAATTTTTAAGTCGTGGCGAGCTTCGCCGTTCCTCGGATATATTGCTATCTCTGTCACGTCACCGCGACCGCGACACGAATAAAAACAGCAAGATGGCTGTTTGATATTAGTAAGAAAATTGTGTGCATTTGCGAATAGCAAAAATGATGAATGATACTTGATTATATTTTGATTTTCTTTAAAAGATTATGTACTTAACTACATAATACAAGCTGTCTGTTAAATTCGTAATGAATAATTGAGTTTTCAATATAAAACAAATAAGCAGAAAAAAGGTCGCTAACATCAAAAAAATTACGAAATATAATCGCATATATTTTTCAGTGGGTAAATATTTTTAAGAGCAGGTGCTAACCGAGACAGATAAATACTTCCTTGATGCGAGTAACAGCAATGAAATATAGAGATATCTCATTGCTGTAGCTCAAATTGAAAATTATTTTAGTATTACGTTTGTATATTTTCGGCCCATCCACCACAGTGTCTCAAGACGAAAATCTTCAATGCGTGTGTGTTGCTAGTGTGGTTGTCAGTGATGACATACGGAACCGAAACGTGGCCGCTTACAATGTGCCGATTAAGGAGGCTCAAAGTCACCCTAAGAGCGATGGAGAGGGCTATGCTCGGAGTCTCCCTGCGTGTTCGTATCAGAAATGATGAGATCCGCAGGAGAATTAAGGTCACAGACATAGCCCAAAGGCTTGCATGCCTCAAGTGGCAATGGGCAGGGCACATAGCGAGGAGAACAGACGTCTGTTGGGGCGGAAAGGTCCTCGAGTAGAGTCCACGTACAGGAAGTCGCAGCTGTGGCAGATCGCGGGAATCCATTGGATGCAGGCGGTGCCAGACTGATCTGTATGTAGAACGTTGGGGGAGGCCTATATCCAGCAGTGGACGTCTATTGGCTGAAATGATGACGTTTGTATAGGAAATACTTTGTTCGCCGGCCCCTTAAGATTCTCAACGATTATAAAGTACCTACATAAATTCTTCTATAAAATTCATCAAGTCGGGCCTAAGATAGTCAGCTGCCTGCGATTACAAAGGAAATTACGATCACGGAATTGGCAATGTTAGCTGGTAATAAGTACAGACGGCCAGACATAGAGCAAAAATAGCTTTTGTAGATATTAGGGCGGTGAAAATTTCAAGATGGATAGCCCCACGTCATGCCGTATGTATCTAAGTGTTTGCGCAAACACTTATGCCTAATAATAAATCCTTACAACATCTCATACAATTTATCCCGAACTAAAGCACATAATATCCTCCAACAGATTTCGAGTAAGGCGGCCAATATCAACGATCAGCCACTTACGCAGGATATATATTATAGTGATCAAGTGTGTGCGCAAACACAAGTGTACTATTCCCTTGCACTCATAATCCGATGGGACACCAGAGTATGATACGACCGGAGAGGGATCGGGCGCAGGACCAACGGCTTAGCGTGCTTTCCGACGCACGGGGGTACAAGACCGCCGCCTTCCAGACTCCGGGCTGATACTGAGAATTTCTTAACAGAAAAACTCAGGTACAAAATTTGGCTCGACCCGGGAATCGAAGCCGGGACCCCCAGCGCCGTCGCTTTCAAGTGCGACGTATTACCCACTGCGAGGCAGTCAAAAAGCACATACTCTTATATCAGGGATATCAGACTAAAGATGAATCAAAAATACATTATTACACCCAGACACATAAAAAACACAAGTTTATCATAGGAATGTTTGTCCAGAGTGGGAATCAAACTCTTGACCTTTGGAGTATGGCAGGATCTACCAATGGTCATAGTGGGGGCTTTCACCCCAAGATTGGTTGCAAGATGTCCAAATGTCAAGATAAGGCAAAACAAATTATTTGTATTTGCAAATTCACTGAAAAATAAAGATGTTGAATTTTGGAACTCAATTCGATCTAGGTATAATCCAAGGACACAGATGATTGCATAATAATAAATACTCAGGGTACAAGTCCTATCAAATTTTTTTTTTCCTGGTCGGCATACAGTGTTAAAAAGGACCCTTTAACGAAGCCGAAACCTACGTATTCAGCACATTATCAGGACCGTTTTTTCTTTAGACCATACCTGGGAATCGAAGGTCATTATTGAAGTCTAAGTCAAATAAAAATCCTCAATATTTTGATGTAAATAAATTTTTTAAACATTATTACCTAATTTTTCAAAGGAACATATGTTAAACAATTTGAGTGATTCTAGGAAAATGCTTCAAAACGTACACGTTTGCATTAACGCACTTGACGCGTTACGAAGCCGGCGAAATTTGAATGATTGCTTCGACACGACTAATTTCGTGTGCCTTTGTACACGTTCGGTGGTCTACTTGTTAGTCCGGAATTTTCTACCAAATAGACCACCGATCGCGTTACTAAGCCGACGAAATTTGTAAGTGCTTGATTCGACATGAGCTGATTTCGTCGGCTTAGTAACGCGTTCAGTGGTCTAATGGGTAGAATATTCATCCGGATTGTAGAAGGTGTGGGTTCGAGTCCCGCCTGATCACGAGATGATTTTTTTAAGTGTGTTATTTACTTAAGAATAAATTGCAAAAGATTGCTTTAAAAATATCAACTAGTAATAGGTTTGTTCAAACGTTTGACTATTTCCCACACTTTATGCATCTAACAATATTGTGCGTGAAATAAGATTGTTACAATTGTTGCCTCGATATTATTTGTGTTTAACCTTAACTCATCAATCAACGAACGAGTAAAAATCCGGTCTAAAAACGAACAAAGCCTTTATATGTAAAGACTATACATAAACGCATTGAATACATACATTAATCAACTCTATTTAGTGATGTTACAAAACTCGAGTCATAGTTACACACTTAAAAATTTCATTTCGTGTCCAGGCGGGACTCGAATCCACATCATTCACAATCCGGGTGACTGTTCTACCAATTAGACCACTTTTTTTATGAGAGGGAGGCAAACGAGCAATCGAGTCACCTGATGGTAAGTGATCACCGTCGCCCATGGACATCAGCTACACCAAAGGGAATTGAGATGGGAAGACCTCCAGAGCGACAGCTTTGGACGCAACTGGGAATTACACGCTAAGATGAGAGAGCAGGATTGAAGACGCGTGATGACGTTTTGAAACGTAGACAAAGTTTTGACTGCAGCAAAATATTACAGGTTGAACAAAACGTTCAGTTTTTTTGCATCATAGCGGCCAAACGGATTGACAATCTGCAATACCCACAAGTTTTTTTTTCATAAATATAAATATTTCACATACATTGACGACCCGTTTAGAACAGTGGCAGTGAACGCTGCCTCTGGTGCAAGGGTTGCGGGTTTGATCCCCGCACTGTACAAACATTTGTGTGCATGAACATGTCTGTTTGTATTGGTCTGGGTGTTTTCTATATATTATAAGTATGTTTTTACAAAAGAAAAGTATTATATGTATATATTTGTAATCCCACTGTTGATTCTGATATCCGTAACACAGGTGCTTGAGCTACCTATCTCGGAGTCGGATCAATGTATGTGATGTTGTCAAATATTATATTATTATTATTATTATTGAT
This sequence comes from Marasmia exigua, assembly GCA_019059595.1. Lineage (NCBI taxonomy): Eukaryota > Metazoa > Arthropoda > Insecta > Lepidoptera > Crambidae > Marasmia > Marasmia exigua. Next base: position 4,525,891 of record CM032486.1, on the reverse strand, counting down.
CTGACTCCGAGATAGGTAGCTCAAGCCCCTCTGTTACGGATATCAGAAACTTACTTATATTACCTGTCTTTTGTAAATACATATTTAAAATACATAGAAAACACCCAGATCAATACAAACAGTCATTTTCATGCACACTAATGTTTGTACTGTGCGGGGATCGAATCCACAAGCATTGAATTAAAGGCAGCTTTCGCTACAACAGTTCCAAACGGTTCATCAAAATCATGAATGAGTTGCCGGCTCATAAGGAAGAAATAAGCTTTTCCCTTGAAGATTACCAGGTTGCAAACCGAAACGTTGCCGCTTAGAATGTGCCGATTAAGGAGGCTCAAAGTCACCCAGAGAGCGATGAAGAGGGCTATGCTCGGAGTCTCCCTGCGTGATCGTATCAGAAATGATGAGATCCGCAGGAGAATTAAGGTCACAGAAATAGAAATAAGCTTTTCCCTTGAATATTACCAGGTTGCATCTGTTCGGAGACACCAACGTTGGCAGCAGAATAGTTTTATTCTTAACGCAATAGCTGATGCTTTATACAGTGGTGTAATAAAATCCAACCAAGTGTGATCTGTGGGATCGCTGCGGTGAGACCCCGATCGACCAGCAGATCAAACGCCGCAAATGGAACTGGATCGGCCACACTCTCCGAAGGGAACCAAACCATATAGAGAAATAACCCAGGATGAACAAAAGACTATAGCACGGAAAAGACTACAGCTCTGTGCCTACCTAAGATACTTAGTAAAAGTAAATAGATAGATATGCACAGAATCAAAACACAGTAAGTACAACATCAATGGATAATAGATACAATAATCTTAGGTACAGGAAAAAAGAGGCCAAAAGGAGAAAAAGTTCTGCGTGAAAAAGAGGCTTCGAGTTTTGTACAACACTTAGTCTATTTAATTAAACGCTTGTGTAAAATATACCTTGATTAGAATAACAGACACAGAAATGACAGCTATCACTTGATCTGTATTTCAATAGACATTATATTATGTTAAAAAAAGTACATTCTATAGCTAAAGATATTTTTCCTGTAACACCAATGGCTGCCATTTTAAACAAGCCGCATTTCACGGACTATTGTCTGCGATTGTCTGGGACGTAAAAAAGACTCTCGAGGCCTCGAGTCTTGTACAACACTAACTCTATTTAAAGAAACGCCTGTGTAACCTAACCCATCACCGCAAAATGTCCTAACAGGTCTGTTGTTGGTTAGGGTTTGTTCACGTTGACGAGCGGTGATGACCGAGCCCCACGTTGGGCGCCACTGCGACGGTCTGTAGAACTGTGCCAAGAATTAGGACATATTTCAACCATTAGCTCGGCTGTAAGAGAAAGCATCGTGAGGAAACCTGCACATTTCAGATAGTATCTAAAAATTGTAATGATTCAGTTGGTGTGGTTCCCCTGTTAAAGGGTTTCGATGGTCAGGTTCCATCTGCAGTGAGTGAGGTTACCGGTGGCCCAATTGCACTTGTTACTCCACTGGCATTGCGGTAGCTGTCATCCACGGACGTGTGTCTATCACCAATCACTTACCATCAGGTGATACGTCTGTTTTTCTACTATCACATAAAAAAATGTCAAAAAATCTTTCGGTTTTTTTTTTTGTATAGGACCCACTGTGCTATTATTTTCAAATTAAATATTAGCCTAGGCCACCTGGACTAGGCTTATATTTAATTTGTTAATTAAGTAATCGATTGGTACCGTATTTATCAAAATCGGCTGGGTAATTTACTCAGAATCTTGGAACATACAAACATATTTACATACTTACATACATAGTGTACAGACAGGGTGCCTGGGTCCAGGACGTACTGGTGATGAACTCCTAACTATGAATGAATAGCTTGAACTATAGTTTGCGTTTATTTTTCTATGAACAGTACGGGCTTTAGTAGAAATGAAAACGACCAAATGCTTGCGCGGTGCAATAGCGCACACCGCCATCTAGTGGTGAACTTAGGAACTAAACATTGGTTAATGTGAAGATGCTTTCATGATCTGATGCTTGTGTATTAAGTTTGTTTACATATTTTATTAACATCTTTATTTATATATTTATATTAAGGGTTGCAAACACTTAGACTGCTAAAATCTTAACCCTTCCTTTTTGGCTTTCCCGTAGTCGGGTAAAAAGAATAACTACCCATCTAATTATAGCCTCTTTGTCAGCACTATTTCCCGCCCCGGCTGTCTTTGTGCGTACAGCCTTACAGGAAAGGCTGTCGCGCTGAAAAATGCGTCGGCTTAAAAAGTAAAATGGCCGCCGTCAATACATAGCTGCGTCACGGCCGGGGGTACATTTGTCTAGACCCCTGTCAGGGGTATTTGTGCTTACGTGGAACCCTGAGTACAGGCTCTGAAAATAACATAGAAGCCCGGCTCACCGGTTGTAAATGACATTGATATTGAAGAGCTCGTTGATCTCTTAGTCTTTCCCGCTCACGGTGCATATAGTGTGTCTCTGTTTCACGCCGAATCACGCTGAAATCACTGTATGCGTGCGTATGTACGGGAAGTCTTTGATTTTGACGGACGTTCATAGGGCTATTCCATTTTTCAATGATTTCACTTGATATTGGCACAGTTATCCTCAAATTCAAATTTAATTTATTGCGAATAGATACAAGATTTGTTACATTTATCATAAGTTCGGCTACATTTTGCATTACAAGACTTGCAATATCGTATATCAATATGTATCGAGGTGTAAACATGATTATTAGTACCTAGAGATAAATTAGTCTATGCTAGTATAGAAAAGTGCTTAATCATGTTATGTAGGTACTCACAGAAGAATGTAAAATTTATATTTTAAAATTGTATTTGCATGCTATTAGTCAATGGTTAGATAGGTGATCATGTAATTTTTTTCTGTAGAAAACGATGTTATGATAAAATTTACATTATTTGCTTTTGAATAGGGTGTGTACACCCTGTTCAAAAGTTCAAAAGCAAATAAACTATTCTTATTCTTAATATTGTTCATGTTCATATTCTTTATTGTTCCATGTAAGCAAAGCTAAGCTCAAATCTAGGTCTTATATTAAAGTGCTTTCAGTATTGACATGGGCCCTGCTAGGGCACTATTATATGGATATTTATGGCAATTTATAAATCATCATCATCATCAGCCTATCGCAGTCCACTGCTGGACGTAGGCCTCTCCAATTGTTCGCCACTGTGATCTATCCATGGCTTCTCGCATCCAGCTCTTGCCAGCCATCCTGCGCAGATCGTCCCCCCACCTAGCCAGAGGGCGCCCTACATTACGTTTGCCAAGACGCGGTCTCCACTCCAGAACCCGTTTACCCCATAGGTTGTCGGTTCTGCGGCTAATATGGCCAGCCCACTGCCACTTAAGCTTGCTAATCCGGTGAGCAATGTCGATAACTTTGGTTCTCTGCCGGATCACCTCATTTCGGATTCGATCTCGGAGAGATTTATAAATTGCGTTATTTTATTTTGAATATAAACAATATTAATTTATTTATTCATTCATATAAAAATTACATCAGATGTTAGTTTACTTAGGGCAACCATTTTTGTTTTTATTGAATTTTATTTTCTTCCTTCTTACAGTTGTATGTACCTATGTGTGCACGTACGTCGCTCAAGCCTCCGCCTGAAAACCAACGCTGCAGCGGCTTCACCTATTCAAAATTCAAAAGTACTTTATTTGCATAGGCTTATATACAGCTCTTACAAACGTCATACATGAAAAAAATATAAATTATAGCTATGTATATTATACATGTAATTAAACATATATATCGATACAAAAAATATACTAAGAAATTAATAAATATAATGTGATTCTACCACCGGAATCGGAAAGTTGATTCTGACCAGAAGATCCGGCAAGAAACTCGCCAGTTACTCTTTTTAATCACCAAAATTTTTTTAAGTACAGTATCATGGGTGTGTGCGAACAGTTTATCATTTACACAAATTCTTGTCATTTAAGTAATCATTAACTGTATAATAGGCTTTGCATTGCAGCAAATGCTGAGGTTATGCCTTGTTGGCTACAGAACTTGTCCTATTTATTTATTTATGTCACTCGTGTTTAAAATAGTTTTCTGTGGCCAATAAACAAATCTTTATCTTTAAGAAATCAAAACTGTCAATTTTCGATAATCCATTATAAAGGATGGAAATTATGTATTATCGAAATATTTTTTTTGGAAAATATGGACTTAACCAATATAATAATTGAAATATAGAAAAATTTTGAAAAAAGAAATTAGTTTTCCACAATCTTTGTACGATAATCGATGTTGGGAACATATTCGGGACCGAAAATCGTACAAATTAAAATATGTATTTAGATATTAATTCGAATCCTAGTAATAATAATCGCGAGCCAGTGTGGCATGCAGTGCCAGATCGGATGCCATGCCAACTACATGCCAACGCGTCCACTTGTAATTGCCACCTTCCTCTCTTGCTAGCCATCCGGCTTACATGGACCATTTTACTGTGCGTCTACATAAATTATAATAATGACTTCCAGCAGATTTTAAGCATGTAACATGCGTGTATCTCTCGTTTCTAAGACCTTTTTTTATATTATGGCTCTACCCGAAGATATCTTCCCAATATCAAGTAGCTTATTGAGAATCAGTGGGTAGTCAGCAGTCGAAGTCAGTCAAAGCCACAGTCACTCAATAAAACGCCGGTGTTTTGCGTTTTATCGACCTACTGATTCTGCCGATTCGATACAACTCTAGACACAACCGCGGGTTTTAAGACTCTATTAGGTCTGCCGAACTCAGAGACGTCATTTAAGCTAATGTTCATTAATTTTAGTATCGGTAGTCTTTATGCGTATCAAAATAAGTGTCAATATTTTTTCTTAAGTAGCCAACTAAGTTAATCAACGTCTCTGAGTGCGGCAGTGAGCAAGTTGTCCGTGTCAACTCCTTCGACACACAATCGCAGTTTTAAGCACAACACAATTCAACGATTCTTATTATGAAAATCACTTCGCGGCACTTCACTGCACAAATAAACACCAAATTTGCTCACTTAAAACCACTAGATACTAATTTAAAACCTTTGAATTGCATCAGCCCACGCGGACTGTTTGACTCCAACCGCCAGAATCTTCTAAAACCTTAATAGTCCGTAAAATTTGTAGTAAAATAAAATAGTAAAAATAAGCTGGATTAGAACGACAGCAGTTACCTGACCTTTATTTCAATAGACATATGGTTTATCATTTAACCAAGTTGTATTCCATAGATTTTTATGACTAAAAACCTAAAGATAATTTTCTGTAACACCAATGGCTGTCATTTTAAACAAGCCACATTTTACGGACTACATAATTATATTGTCTGTTGTCACATTTGAGTTATTAGGATTTCTTATAGATTTTTTATGTGATAGGCGGCAGATGAGCAGACAGGATCACCTGATGGTAGGCGATTGCAGCCGCCCATAGACACCATGGACATGGATAGATATTGCTCATATAGTCATGCTCTTTCAAATGTCTCTGAGGTGGTGGTCATTACATTCCCTCTAATATTAGTACTTTCCAACACATATATATATACACATTAGGTACACAAGGCTGACGTCCGTGGCACTCACTCAGCTGGCCCTACTGAAAATCAGCGTCATGACCTTTTTCAGGGTCATGACATAGGCTGAGTGGGGGCCTCTAAGAATTTCTTACCGAAAACTTAGGTACAAATTTTTGGCCCGACCTGATAATCGAACCAGGGATCTCTTGCGGAGCCGTCGCTTTAAAGTGCGATCTACTAACCACTGCGCCACCGAGGCAGTCATAAATGACCATAGTGTTAATACGGCCAGCAACGAAGGAGTTCGCTATCATTAAATCATCATAACGTTTACTCCACGGACTATAGATTCATGGCTGTTTTTGTTTAATTATTTTGATTATACGGTTCTGTGGAACGGTTTGGCTGGAGTATTTCCCGACGGCTACGACTTAGTGACCTTCAAGAGAAGAGCGTACTCCTTTTTAAAAAGGCCGGCAACACATTACCGATCTCTCTGATTTCGCGGATGTTCATGGGCGGCGTTGATTACTTTCCATCAGGTACCTTGCTTGTTCGTCCGCCTCTAGCATTAAAAAATACTTTTTTTTATGCTAGAGGCGGACGAATGAGGGGTTTTCCAATGACATTAGTCAGGAGGTTTCTCTAAACTGATAACAGAAGGCGCTACACGTATCAGTATAAAAAGAATTGCAGCGATTGGTCGCGGCGTTTAAAGTGTTGCCATATTTCATTTTCATTTACCCATGAATAAATGACAGATGTTTTATTCAAAAATATTTTTTATTTTAAATAATCAACAACAGCAATGAACTCCGTCTAAAAATTATAATTCGATAGAAATATTGAATGACAAACTGCCTAATTTCAAACGGGCAGCAATCAAAAACATCTTCAAACGTCATGGCAGACATTTTTTTACAAATTATTTTAGGTCTACTTGAGGTTGGTATAGAGTATTATTTTCCATGTAACCATATGGTTACTATGAAATATTAGGTAAACGTAAAAAACCTAGAACAGGGAAATTTTCCCATAAATTAGGGAGCACAGGATATATCATCCAACACCTGAAATATACAGAGACTGCTTACACCATCTAGCGAGTTACTTCAAAGTTAATAAATACCTACTGGAAATCTGCTCATTATACGATTAATCTTGGTATTGTTATTTGCATATACTTCAAACTCAAACGCTCGAGTGAATAAATAGTCCCAAACTATTACGCAGTCATCCACGCTAAAATGGCGTCCAAAAAACTTGCTGCCACGCCAATACATTAGCACTTTGTCACCATCGCGGATCCATTTATTCTGCGACCCTTGTCTTTCATATGTAGTGATGTAAATTGAGTCAAATATCGCTTGAGTCATTTTATAAAAGTCAAAGTCATAAATAAAAATGCATTAGACAGATAACATTTTTTATATGTATATATTTGTAATCCCACTGTTGATTCTGATATCCGTAACACAGGTGCTTGAGCTACCTATCTCGGAGTCAGATCAATGTATGTGATGTTGTGAACTATTTATTTATTTATTTATTTATTTTAATGCCTTAATAATGGCGCATTTGGTAGTGAGTCTGCTTGACCGTGGGAGAGCCAAGCTTCGGCATGAATGGGCCGGCTTAATCGAAGTAATACAACGGCCTCACAGAAAACAGGCGTAAAGCAACTGGGCTGTTTCGCTGCGTGAGTGAGGGTACCGGAGGCCCTATTCAGGGGAAAGGGGTTCAAAGGTTGGCAGCGTACTTGTGAGTCCACTAGTCCGTTCGTGTCCAAAGGCGGTGGTATTCACTTACCATTAGGTGATCCGTTTGTCGTCTGCCACTTATCACATAAAAAAACATCATACGCCGTATATTTTAAGTGCGATTCCTACTCTGGGCAAATATTCCTGTCAGTCTGCGTATAAAAAGTATCAGCCATATTCTGTCCCACTACACTACTCAAGGCCTCCATCACAGAAATCAAGTGATCGCTTCTATGATAGGATTAGGCTTAATCACCACGCTTGCCCAATAGATAGATGATAGATTGGTGATCACGAACACGAGCTATGTTCAAAAAAATTGAAACATACTCTTTGCTCAACCCGAGAATCGAATCCAGAACCCTGAGATTACGGCCCGGTCTGTCTGTGAATCTGTCTGAAATTGGTGTCGTTTTTTACACGAATCTGTATACAGGGTGTATCTGTCAACATTTACATCCCTTGATATTATTATTATTTGTATGGCGTTGTTCTATGACTTTTGGAAATTCGCATAATAAAACTGCTTTTCATGCAAAGTCGGTCACGTGACGTGGTCATTTACTATGGGGAATCGAAAAAGATTTCGATGAATTTCGAAGTCATAAAACAAATTAGTGTTCACATACACCCTGTAGGTATTCCGAAGTCATTTTATTTACTCTAATAAATGTCCATTGAAGTCGCATCACTACGGTAGGGCGACCAAACTTTTGGGTGTTAACGGAAACATTTGGGAATAATGTACTTTTATGAGGGAGAGAAAAAGTTCCCTGTAGTTAGGGAAAAGGAGAGGTTAACACGTGTCGGTCGTCGGTTTGAATCAAAATTTTGGGATGTTAGACAGAAAAAATGTTGATTATGCTTTCGCAGGGACAATAAGTCCCGGTAATAAAAATAGAGATTATAAATCCTTCCGCTCGGCGCTCAGAAGATTGCAGTTCTCCTCCTTGAGAGTGATGGTAGGCTTAGGCCTGATGGTAGTATTCAGATGAAAAAATGCCGAGATAGAAGAGCTTGTAGAAGAGCCCAATATTTCTTGTGTGATAGATGGCAGACAAACAAACAGATCACCTGACCATAAGCAATCGCCGCCGCCCATGGACACCCGCGACACCAGTGGAGTCACAAGTGCGCTGTCTACCTTTTCCCCCGGAATGGGCCTCCGCTACCCTCACTCACGCAACGAAACAGCACAGTGCTGCTTCACGCCGATTTTCTGTGAGGCCGTGGTATCACTCCGGTTGAGCCAGTCCATTCATGCCGAAGCGTGCGAAGCAACATAATCCCATCCCAATAAACGGTCCCATATAATCGGAAGCTCATAGACTCCGACGGCTGGGCCACATGGAAAGGATGGGAGAGAATCGCAGTGTCAAGGAAGCTTACAGATATCGCTGGGATGATGTCGTGCAGAAAGATCTACGCGAGCTACGTGTCAGCGACTGGCGCGAAACCGCGAATGAGCGGGACCGATGGAAGAGTCTTATATGCCAAGACAGGCCAAGACACATTTTGGGTCGCGAAGCCATCAGAGTAACTAAGTATACATCTTCGCTTTCTCTTTCGCTTACCGGATTGGCAAGTTGAAGTGGCTGTAGGCTCAGGGGATGGTCTTATCAGCCGCGGAACTGACAGCCGCTGGGGTAAACGAGTTCTAGAGTGGAGACCACGTCTCGGCAAATGTAATGTAAACGCCCTCAGGCCAGATGGAGTGACGATCTATGCATGATGGCTGGCTGGAGCTGGATGCGAGTAGCCTAAGACCGATCGGAATGGCGAACAGTAGGAGCGGCCTATGTCCAGCAGAGGACTGCAACAGGCTAATGATGAAATCCTTAGTTGATGAAATCGCGGAGGATGTTAAAAGAACAGCACGATGTTCGTTTTATAATAACTTAATGATTTTTAATTAAAAGTTTAACGGGTTAACCCTATACTCGTGATATTATGGGTTAAGCTAAGACTGAAATGCTGTGTGTTCTCGCCACTTTCAACCAATCACACGGCTCCCAGATGACGTGATCTTCGGCGACCAATCACAGCCATCTTTCGAAGCATCGGTTCCTTCGTTCCCCCCTCTGCCCCGAGCCACATACACCTTGCCTAGCACTCGCCGCAGGCGCCTTCTCTTTTTCCCTATTTTTGTATTTTATTTAAATAAATTCATTATTACTCCCATGTGCCCTGCCCATTGCCACTTGAGGCATGTAACCTTTGGGCTATGTCTGTGACCTTAGTTCTCCTGCGGATCTCGTCATTTCTGATATGATCACGCAGGGAGACTCTGAGCATAGCCCTCTCCATGGCTCTCTGGGTGACTTTGAGCCTCCTTAATCGGCACACTGTAAGCGGCCACGTTTGGGTTCCGTATGTCATGACTGGCAACACACACGCATTGAAGACTTTCGTCTTGAGACACTGCGGTAGATGGCCGGTGGGGCGGAAAGGTCCTCGAGTGGAGGCCACGTACAGGAAGTCGCAGCCGTGGCACAAGGTGGACCGACGATCTGGTGAAGATCGCGGGAATCCATTGGATGCGGGCGGCACAGGACCGATCTGTGTGGAGAATATTGGGGGAGGCCTATGTCCAGCAGTGGACGTCTATTGGCTGAAATGATGAATTACATTATTGTAACAATAGAAAGTTGAAATCAGTCTCCTCTTTTATTTAAATCTAATCCCATCATAAACACTTTGTTTATTTGTTGTTGAGTGTCTTTACAAACCAAAAACTTTTCTTGTTGTCTGTCAAGACTGGTCATATTTGCTAAAAGGCTTTCAATGCTTTTTTTGTGATAGGTGGCAGACGCGCAGACGCTTACCTGATGGTGAGCGATTGCCGCCACCCATGGACACCCGCAACACTAGTGGAGTTACAAGTGTGCTGCCAACTTTCAACCCCGGATTGGGTCTCCGGTACCCTCACTCACACAGTGAAACAACCACAGACACAGCTTCACGCCGGTTTTCTGTGTGGCCAGCTCATAATAATAATAATTCTCCCAACATCTCATACGTTGACCCGATTCCGTACTAAGTAGCGTAAGCACTTGTGTTACGGATATCAGACAACAGAGGAACACAAATATATACTTAAATACATATATTAAACCCAGACACTGAACAAACGCAAGTGTTCATCGCACGAATGTTTGTCCAGGGTGGGGATCGAACCCACGACCTTTGGCGTAAAAGGCAGGGTCACTACCAATTGCGCCATCCGGTCAGTCAAGTCATGCCGAAGCGTGGCTCTCTCACGATTAAACCTCTTCTTGCTCGGATTGGGCCTCCGGGCTCACTCACTCAACAAAACACAGCACAGACGCTGCTTCACCGGTTTTCTGTGAGGCGGTGGTATGACTCGGTCGAGCCGGCTGGGCCATTCATGCCCACGATGGTGTTCATAGTCACCCTATTGACAATGTTCTGCTTCATTACCGGCCGTGTGTCCCTTTAATGACAATAAGGGCTCTGATGGACGCACCTTTGTTCGCCCTTTACCTAAATTACGGCCTGTAGGCGAAACTCAGAATAAATGCAATGTTCGCGTGTCTATTGTGCTAGCTTTTGTTTTAAATTGACACCCGTTTGGTCTGTGTACTGTCTAAAAATTAAGGTGACTCACTAGCGACGCCAATTGATTTAAATTGCTAGCAACTAAACCGGATATCTTTTTAACAATTTCGAAAATGCAGCCTCTGGGAAAACACTTATACTATTTTTATTTATACTTATATTACATTTTTTTGGTCTGCTTTTGTACTCGAAATTAGAATTACCACCAAAAACGGCCACGTTAATCAAAATTTCGAGTACAAAAACAGATTAAAAAGGAGTGCACAAATATTAAATAAATAGTATAAACCCGGCCATGAGCAGTCTGCATCCAGCTCACACCAGCCATCTTTCTCAAATCATCAGTCCATCGCGCCGCAGGGCGCCAACACCGCGTTTACCCAGGTGGTGACCCAGTGCACTCCAGTACGTGTCGACTCCATCTTTCATCAGTACGTCTAGAGACATGACCAGCCCATCTTCACTTCAGCATGCTCTGTCTATGATTCCTGCGCGCAATGTCTATGAATTTAATTCTCTGACGAATAACTTCGTTACAAATTTTATCCGCCACAGAAACTGCGAGCATGGCACGCTCCATCGCCCGCTGAGCTACCTTAAACTTGTGGAGCAGCCCCGTAGTCAGTCAGTCAGCGACCATGTCTATTACTTTACTTCCATCGTCAGCCCATTTAAGTCCCCACTGCTGGGGCACGGGCCTCCCTCAATCACATGAGGGGTAATTGCCATACTCACCACGCTTGGCAGACGGGTTGGCGAGGGTTTTGAACTAAATGCAGAGTTTTCCTTCTCTGGGTGCTGATGATTATGCCAGCAGCTTTACCTTAATCGCCTTTTACGACACCTCGGTAAAACCTCGACACCTCGGTTACTTTACTTTACCCAGAAGAAACTAAGACCCTGCCAACGTTTTACCCCGAATTGTACTTCACGGCGACTAACTCCGATCGAGCTGGCCCATTTACGCCGAAGCGTGGCTCTCTGAAGGTACAGTTTCCTTTACCCCGTTTTGTAGGCAACCTTGCAACTTTGCAAATTTAGCTCTTTGCTCAAATAAAACTGACAAAATTCAAATTCTATCTTTTTAGTTTACGAATCGCCCGCATATCCCTAATTGGCACATAATATTTAGAATCCTTTCATAACTGAGCACAGAAAAGCTTTTTAGGAGAAAGGGAGCCAAACGAGCAAGCGAGTCACCTGATGGTAAGTGATCATCGCCGCCCATGGACATCAGCCACACTAAAGGGAGTGGAGATGCGTTGCCGGCCTTTTAGGAAGGTATAGGCTCGTTTCTTGAAGATCGCAATGTAAAATAGATAAAATATGTTACATTACATCACGGTATACACTTGCAGTAAGATAATAACGCTTATGCTCCAGACATAAGGGCGGTCTCAAGGACAAAGTATAGTCTGATGTGCGTTTGACTGTACATCCATAGATTTGACAGTTATTCTATGTGGCCAACGAGCAGACGATCACCTGATGATAAGCTATTGCCACCGACGATGACGATTGTCTGATGTGGTTGGTGAGACGGATGTCTGGGTGCTGTTGAGTGCAACACCAATGGAGTCGCAAGAGCGCTGCTAACCTTTTCCCCGTTCCCCTAATTGCGCCTGACTCATTCATGTGAGGCCGTGGTACCTCTCCGGTCGAGCCGGCCCATTCTAGCCAAAGCATGGCTCTTCGGTAGAAACTTTCCCGTAGAACGGTAGAAACTCCTTACTTCTTAATTACCCTTTCCAAATATGATTAATAGAATTTCCATTTTGAATAAAATGCAATATACTTCGGGAAGCAGGTGAGTCCTAATAGCTCATCGAGTTTTTACGGCCAGAGCCGTAATCACCCGTCCCTGTCCGATACGGCCGTCTGTTAGCATCAATAGCAGGCAATAACAGTTAGGACAGGGGAATTAATTAACGGCCAATGTCCTCCCTTAACGATCCGTTGTAGACAGTTTCCAAGTTGAATTAAAAATTTAATTAGATTAGGTACTTAATTTTGCGGGGGTGTGAGTGTGCCTGGTGGTTATTTAATCGTGGGAGCAAAATAAAATTGTATCACTCGTTTAGAATCTTAGGAAGTTTGATAAATTTCCTAGTGAAGCAGATGTTAGTTAATGTTGGGTGATGATGCCTAGCGGGTAGACATGTGTAACTCACGAGTGATTGTAATTATAAGATCACATCAATTTATCTTTAAATCTTTTCATTCTTAGAGTTACAGAGTTATTAAGGAGTTAAAGATATAAAAAGAGTTAGTGAGCGAGACTCGTACTACTGATCGTAAAGGAGTGAGCGAAATAGCCATAGCGCGATTTTATGAGTCGAAAAGGGATGGAGCATGATTGGAACACGTCGCTCATTAATTTGTACATAAAAAAAATATCAGGGGAGAAAACTGACCCTACCACTTATAATAACTTGCAATAAAGTACAAAATTATTTATTTGTATTGAATTTATTGGATTGGATAAACACGTCGATGAGACAACTCATCGCAATTCGCATCAATCACATCATTCAAGTCTTTTTAGTTACGGAGTTTATTGGGAGTTAAAGATGCAAACAAAAGAGCGATAGAACTCTTTTCTTCAAAAGAGTTATAACTCTTTTGTCTTTTAAAAGAGATGCTCTGCGCATCTCTATTGGCGGAACACGAAGAAAAGACGGCGACAATGTTGGGAAAGATTTTATTGCAGTTACAAAGGAAACAAGTAAGATTTACTTGGCCAATGTCGAGAGAACTGGCAGGTAACCTTAATTGTCTAGCTAGAGCCTCCAAGATGCAGTACGGAGAGAACATTTTAGAAAGCCGTAGGCCGCGTCGTAGTGATTATTTTCTTTGGGCCACCCTAGAGCTACAAAAGTTTACTGGGACCCTTATACTAACGGAAAATCGAAACGCTGGTGCGAATTAATATACTCCTAATGCCATCTATTGGTGGTCTGTATTAAGTCAAGAAGGTTATAGTCCTACAGCTGGAACAAAGACAAGAGAGGACCCCATTATAATAACTCCAAATAGAACAGATGTGATATTATTTTTTTGGTATTTATACTCGACACTTGGTTACTTAAAGTCATCATCATCATCATCATCAGCCCATTTAAGTCCCCACTGCTGGGGCACGGGCCTCCCTCAATCACATGAGGGGTAATTGCCATACTCACCACGCTTGGCAGACGGGTTGGCGAGGGTTTTGATATAAATGCAGAGTTTTCCTTCTCTGGGTGCTGATGATCATGCTAGCAGCTTTACCTTAGTTGCCTTTTACGACACCTCGGTAAGAGTGGAGGGTGGCCTATTCTACTCTGCCGGGGACCACACGGCGTAGACTTAAAGTATCAGCCTATAAGTACTTGGTTACTTATTTTCCAGAAATTAAAGATTTTCTAGGATTTATCAGAACAAAACAAAAATTGTTTTTTATTTTCATTGAATACTAATTCTAAATGCCATTTTTTTGCGTTTTGTTATCCATATTTTACGTTATCTTTAAACGCATTTAACTTTTTATCCAACAGTTGTAGAAATATGAAACAATTACATTTCTAATTACGAGATTCAAGACAAATAAATGCGGATTAACACGATATTTATTATGTGAAACAACATTGTGTACTCACATATTTGGCTCGACGTTTCGGCTACGTTACAGCAGCCGTGGTCACGAGTGGACTGGCGGAGCACGGCGTCGTCTGCTGAGGCCGGGCTGTGAATCTTCGTGAATGTGTATTGATACATTATAGATAGATAGATAGATAGATACTCTTTATTGCACAACATACAAAACTTAAAAGCTAGGTATACAGAGATACAATGTACAATTTAGGCGGTCTTATCGCTGGGAGCGATCTCTACCAGACAACCTTCAGGTAAAGGACATTAGATAGAAGATTGGAGGGTGGTGCAATCCTTTTGATTTTGAATATTGATTAAGTAAATTTATAGTATAAATACATATAATCTAGATAATAAATAAACACGTTATGATACACCAATATATACGAATGTTAACTTACTATAATACAATATAACTTACACAAATTATATAAAATATACTACTATAAAGTTATAATAGAGAAGATATATTATAGTTATAATGCAACGCGAAAATCTTAAAAACTATTAAATAAATGCGGAACTTTTCACTTTCCCACATTGCGTAATGTTTTTATGCTAGAGGCAGACAAACGAGCAAGCGAGTCACCTGATTGAAAGTAATCAACGCCGCCCATGAACATCCGCGAAATCAGAGAGATCACTAATGTGTTGCCGGTGATAACATGGTACCTCCACAACATGGCTCTCTGCCTATCTTCTTTACGTTTTGTTATTGTCTGGTGACAGATACAAATCTTTTTTTCTTAAGGTGACGGCTAGGGCACACTAGCGACGCCAGTCGATTTTAATTTTTAGCTACTAAACCGGATCTATTTTATACAATTTCGGGATTACAACCTCTCGGCAAACACTTATACTATTTGTTAAATAACCATGCACAAATGTTGGGTCCATTTTTTTTTATTGATTAACGCCATTTTTTATTGATTTTCACGTAGGTACAAAAACGGACCCAATATTTGTATACATGATTATTTAATAAATAGCATAAGTGTTTGCCGAGAGGTTGTAGCCCCGAAATTGTTTAAAATAGGTACAGCTTAGTAGCTAAAAATTAAAATCGATTGGCGTCGCTAGTGTGCCCTACCTGTCACCTTAAATCAATTCACAATTTAGTTCAATATACATTGAGTAATGACAAAATTCTAGAAACCTGATGTGTGGCTTGTACGGTAAGCCACACATCAATATTTTCTTCATTTGATTCTCACATGAATCTCAAACAGGTTTGGTTCAATATCAATCAAAGAAATTTGACAAATGGACAACATTTCTTATTTTTAACATGTCCATATTGTTTTTTATATGAAAATAGACATAAAATGAACAGACCCATATTTTTTCTTTTTTCAAAATTTATCCACATTCATGCATAAAATAATTATTGAAATTCTTTATATTCTAAATAGACGTAAGCGCCAAATGACGTCATCGGACGGCTAAATACAGCGATATTCCTTTGCATAACATTGTTTTAATAAAAAAAAGGTACTACTGTCAAAGGTAAATAATACTAGTGTCAACATTGTCAACGTCATTCATTCATTCAACGTTGACAAGTTGTCTTTTTTTTGACAGTTGCATGTCATGGGTTTGGCATTTCGTAAATTTAAAACTATAATGTGCTAAGCAAAGAAATATTTTACATTCTGCCGTCCGATGGCGAAATCTTACGTTTTTTAGTTTTTAATTTTTTTCTCAGTAAATAAATTTAAAAAATGAATAAATATATATTCGAGCCAGCGGAAAAGTAAATAAAGAATTGGTATTTTTTGTTTCAGAGCTTAGCAATTTTGAAATGTTGTCCATTCTGGTAACTTGGTACCTATCTAAATGTGACGTCGACCTATGCCATCAGTTTTATACGAAAGAACCCTCGACAGTGCCTCTACGAAGTCCACGGAAACAGATTACTGTTGATGTAACACCACGATCGGTCTGTAGAGACGAGAACGCTATCTACTATATGTTGCAGTTAGTTTATGAAGTCAGACCTTAGATTAGATCAAAATAGCGTAAGATACGGCACGTACCTTCAATTAGACAACTGAAAACGGGCTTGATGCACAACTACATGCACACATACTCAAGGCTCTATGACACGTTGTACGATATTAGAAGACAGAGACAAAGCTATTGTCTTGACATAAGTTTGAGCGCGTAAGCGTGCTACGTGTTAGAGCTGAAATCTGTCAGAATGACTTAACTCATCACACATGAATGTGGGACA